>CM035426.1:12043885-12143885 GCA_020310875.1 Ceratopteris richardii | reverse complement strand
TTATCCACAAAGATCTTCACCTCTATGTGGTTTTCAAAGCACATATGAGTTTATCCACAAATAATTTAACTCATATATGCTTTTCAAAGATTGCAAAGCACATATGAGTTGATCCACAATGCACTTCAGTTCTATTATAAGTCCTTTTCAATCCCTAAATGATATTGGAAATGTCCGATGACTTCAAATCCTAGAAAAACATCTCATGCACGATCGAGGCTTCAAAACATGTTCAAATCAAGTGAAATTGATGTCTTATGAACCAAATTAGATTCTCAGTAGTCAAAGAAATGATATCCAACACCCATAATTTTTCTTGATGTTGTGTTTCCAAGTGATAGAAGTTGATTCCGAGACTCGAGTCACCCAAACAATGCTCTAGAAGGAGGACCTAAATCCTACAGAAAACTTTTGAACTACAATATATTGTCCAAATAATATGTGCTTAGTGTCCTAAAAAAGCTTGCAAGAAAAGCTTGAAGATTTAAAAAGGATCATGGGAATCAAATATTGAACCAAATAGAAAATCCTTTTTTAATTTGATGGCATAGATTTAGGCTAGAGTTGGGGTTTCAAGAATGGATTTTTCCCAAAGTGGTAACTTTGAAGCTCTCAAAACTACACAGAATCATATATGCATGAGAAAATATTTATAACCCCTTCAAATATATGGATCAAAGAGCATGTATATACAAAATATATCAAAATGGAGGTAATTAAATAGTCTTTTCCTTCTCCAAAGAAGAGAGGAAATTTTGCTTCACCTTCTTGAAATCGTCTAAGCTCTCACATTGATGTAAGAATATCTTGTGTACGAATGCCGAGATGAAGAAGAGAGATATATAAGGCAAAGAGAAACTTCTCCACTTTCATTTGATAAGTGATGTAGAAGAATCTCTCCTCCTTGGGGCCTTCATGAGCTATCCATGACCTCTATACTATTGAGATATCAAGCTCAACATGTGATGATCTTGGATGACACGTATGAGTTTTTTGTTTCTCTGAAATGTATAGTGGTCACACTGGTATATGTCAGGGATACTTCATTGAGCTTTATTAGATTTATCTACCGAGAGTGATGGCATATGAGGAATGGAATCAAGGAGCACGAAAGGTAATGTATTGGCTATCTGTTAGCATACAAGATAGCATGATTGGGCACACAAAAGATGCCAAGACTCCGAAAGAGGCTTGATACAGTTTGGTCACATTGTATGAGACCAATACAAAGGCACGAAAATTGCAACTCAAGAATGAGCTGCATACCTTGGAGAAAAAGAGCATGTCAGTAAGTGACTATACCTTGAAAATCAAAAGCATATGTGAGTCACTTGCATCTATTGGAGTGAATGTAGATGATGATGATAAGGTGGAAGTATGCCTTTGTGGTTTAGGAGCTGCATATAAGCAGTTCAGAACTTCTATACAGACCAGGGAAAATATTCCAAATTTTGCTGATCCAGTATCTATGCTGATTATTGAAGCAGAGGTAGAGATGTGTATGTGTTATGTGCTACAGACACCCTGTGTGTGCCGAACGATTTAGGCGGATGACTTGATCCACCATCCGAGCATCTCTCACGACCCGACATTGGTGAACCCGACGTGAACAAACGGCGTTGCAGCTCAGGTATAATTTTTAAATTTTGCATTGCATATACATTCATACGATTTTACATCAGTGCAGCTACGTCTTCATCCCTCGAAGCTGTGGCATTTACGTGAGCTTGCAATCTTCTTGGTGTCGAGGGCTGGGCTGGTGACTTGAGCGCCTCCACGAAGATTGGCAAGTAGGAGAACCTCGTCGCGCCACCCCTTTCATCAACAATTGAAGCACAAAACGTTTGCACCCATTTTTAGCAAACTATGTATTTAGGTTTTGATTCAAATCAATAAATGTATTGAATTTCACAGAAAGCACTGTTTTGAGCCTCATCTTCGAGCAGTTGGTATAATTTCTTTACCCTTACATTCTTGGGTGCAAAATTTTATTTAAGGTTAAATTATTGGTATAGGTTGAAGGCAACTGTTTGTTAAACATAGGTTAAGCGTTAATCATAGCTTTACTTGCAACATTTTTGCATAGTAAAAACTTATCAAACTGGACTCTAACGGAATTTCAGAATTAGTAGCTGAACATAAGGAAAGAATAACAAAAGAAGTTCAGGATATAGTTAGAATTGTTCAAGCTAGATCAAAACAAACTTCAAAAATGGACGAACTATTTCAAACTATGATGCACGAGACGCAAGGACAAAAAGTAGTTGAAACGTTATTAAAGGATAAAGGGAAATTTACTGGTATGAATGTTACAAATTATTTAGACACGTTTGAGGAATTAGCCAAGTTACACGGCTTGCCTGATACAAAGTGGAAATCCTATCTTGGACGACTTGCCATAGGTACAGTGAAAGCTATTATGGATCTACATGACAATAAGGAATGGGATGAGTTTAGAAAAGAGCTACATAAAGAATTTTATTTAGAGGACTATAGTCAACATAGTAGAGAGGGATTTATGAAATGGATTAGTTCTCCTAAGCCTCACATTTCTTTAACTCAACTCCATGGCGAATTTATGAAAAGATTCTCTCAATTACCTGAACAGGATAGAGTTGCCCTTACCCCAGATATCATTTTATATTTCCTTAAAATCTTGACTCTAGATATAAGGGTAGAGGTTGAGCGTAGGCTTGAAGAACCGGGAAAGAAATATGGGCTTACAGATGACTAGGGTGTAGTGAAAACTGTAGTTGAGGCGGTTGCTCACATGATCCAACGTAAAACACTCCTTTATGATTCGATGTCTCAACCATCTTCCAGTTTTCCTTCGATTCAGGCAACTAGGGATACACATATAGATTCAAAAGTTGAGCCTACAACATCCACATCTAGAGTACCAACCGAGTTACAATTTGAGATTTTGTTTAACAAGTTGGACAATATGATGCATATGCACGAGAATATGTCTAAAGAGGTAGCCGCTTTGCAGAATGTGGTGTATGCTTTAAACCTACAAGATAAACCTGCAATGCAAGCTCATCCGATTATTTATCCTCAACCAGTAAATGCTCCAAATCCACCATTAGTAGCTCCGAATCATCCATTAGTACCTCCTAATCCACCTTTTATACCTCCTAATCCTCCAGTTGTACCCCAACCAATTCCTCAACCGATTCCTCAAGCATTTAACCAAAGAAATTTCAATGAAAGGAGAAATGCCAATGTGAGGAGATGTATCTGGTGCGATGCCACAGATCATTTGACTTACACATGTGAAGCATTGAAAGATGCGAAAGAGAAAAGACTTGTAATTGATATTGACAAGCGATTGTGCGACTATAGAACACATTTACCCTTAGCTGCCAATTGGGGAAAGGGAGGGATGCAGAAGCTGTATGAAAACCTTTCTGAGTCTTCGAAATCTGCTTCTGCTGTTAAACTAGAATATGTTGATAGTGACTCTGATTCCGAACAAACAAGGGAAACGAGGAACTACTCAATTGAAGCTTTGATAAAGGCGAGAGATGATATTATGCAGAAAACTGCGTGGAACTCTCCTGTCGATCAATTCTCGATATATTCGCATATTGCGAATGTTGAAGAGAAAAGAAAGAGGGATGATGAGCAAGATATAAATGATTCAGGTAGACGAATGACTAGAAGTAAGATGAGAGATGAGCCGAAGCCTAAGAAAGTTCAGCTTGAACAAGGTGAAAGTTCTAAAACAAATGAGGAGCGAAGAAAAGAAATTAGGGAGGGTAAACAACCTGTGTTTAGTGAGCCAATTCAAACATCAGACAAAGTAGAGCAAATTCCTAGAACTGAAACAAAACCTGAAGAGAAACCAGAAAAGAAACCAAAACGAGTACCGAAAGGTATTCTTATTTCTGAACTTGAACAAAAAGTTGATTCGAAAGAAATATTGTATGACATCTTATTAAAAAGTGCAGTAACAATGACTTTAGAACAAATCTTCTCAATAGCAAAAATTGAATTTAAGGAAAATTTTATTAAAATAATTAAAAGGAAGAGATTCCCTCTGTCACAAGAGGTAGAGATGCAAGATGTTGCCGAAGTAACTCACTTGATTCATGAATCTCTTTCTTTAGACTCAGAAGATGAAGAAGATAATACCTGTAATGTGAACAAAAATTTCTTAGGGCCGATTGTACCAGATGACGAAACAAAAAACCCAGAGAGTGATTTTAGAAAGAGTTTTTGGGCGAGAGGCACACCGGAGATTAAAGTTAACTTAGGAGATCAGAAGAGATCATATTCTGCTTTAGCCCTAATTGACTCTGGGTCTGAAATCAATGTGATTTCGAAAGGATTATATGATAAGTTTAAATGGCCTATTGATAAAAATCACGGCTGGATAATGCGAACCGCGGACAATGGTTGTGGATCACTCCTAGGAGCATGTGCCAACATACCTCTAATGATAGGTGGAATCTCTGAGACATTCCACTTTTTCATTCAGGACAACTGCTCTTATGAAATTATCTTAGGTCAACCATTTATATGTGAAGCCAGAATGGAGACTAAAGTAATAGATGACGGCTCAGCATACGCAAGAATTAGATCTAAAGATGATCTACAATCGCTCCAAGTTATGATAGTCAGCCCAAACCATGTACAAAATAGGGAGCAAATTAGGAAGACGCCCATCCGTTCTCATGAAAAGATACGTGAAGATCATATGCCTCTTCGTGAGTTTGGAACTTATTATGATCAAAATTTTGCCTAGATGCCACTGTTGAGCGAGACAACGGTGGTTCTTGGTTTGATGTCTCGCACCCATCTGTAGATACTTTAGATAGTTTTTCTTTATATTTCCCTTCATCATATTTGCAATTCAGTCATTATAAACAAATTCCTAAAAAAAATTATAAAACATTATGAAAAATTTTATAAAGAGAAAGGATTCATTTCATCTGATGAACACATTGAAACCGTAATTGAAACTTTATCTTCAAACTCATTGATTGAAGAACTTCAAAATATTTTGCATGAAAAAGAAAATTTTAGATTTGTACTTTTAAATTCTATTGAAGAATATGATTTGATTATTAAATTTGTCATGAGTAATGAAAAGGAAGCAAAAGTAAATACAAAATACAAAACCGTTGATAAAAAAATTAAACCGATTGCCCAATCATTACCACGAGAGAGTGAAGAGAAGTTTAGGAAAGTTACCAATGATCCTTATTTAAGAGAGCGCACAAATATAGGTCATACCTTCACAGAAGAAACTTTAAAGCTAATCAAGATAGGAAATGATGAAAATTTTTTGTTACCCGAGGAACGTGAACTATTTCAAAGAGTGATTAGAAAGCATGGAAAGGCATTTTCTTTATATTCCCATGAGATAGGTTGTGCAGACCCACAAATTGTACCACCAATGATCATCTTTACAGTGCCTCACATTCCATGGAATCTTCGACCATAACTATTCCGAAAGCCCATTTACCAGAGTTAATGCGGCTTCTTAAGGAAAAGATTCACATGCGAATTTTAGAGCCATCGTCTGCACCCTACTCAAATAGGTGGTTTACTGTTCCAAAGAAAAATGGCAAGTTACGGTTCATTCAAGATTTACAACCTGTTAACAAGGTTACTATTAGGAATGTAGGTATTGGGCCCATTGTAGGAGAATTCGCTGAAGCCTTCGCTGGTCATGCCATTTACTCAATGGGAGACTTGTATTTTGGCTACGATCAATTTCAGCTTGCTATTGAAAGTAGAGACATTACGACCATGAAAACTCCTTTAGGCTTAGTTCGCATGTGCACTTTGCCGCAAGGAGCTACTAATTCAGTAGCGCATATGATGAACGCCATGAATTCAGTATTACATGACTTCATTCCTAATATAGCCATGCCATTTATTGATGACATTCCTATTAAAGGATGTATTGAGAATGCGAAAGATGAAACTTTAGATTCCTCTGGCTGCAGGAAGTTTGTAGTAGATCATATCTCTGATTGTGAAAGGATTTTCCAGAGATTTGAAGAGGTTGGTCTCACATTCACCATTGAGAAATCTGTTTTTGGTGTCAATGAGGTACTTATAGTTGGGCATTTATGTGGACATTACGGTCGGAGGCCATATCCACCTAAAGTCGACGCTATAAACAAGATTTCTGAAACCTGTAGTAATATTAGTGAGGTAAGACGATTCCTTGGTGCTTGTGTGTTTTATGCCATCTGGATCCCACACTATGCACATGTTGCAAACTGTCTTTATGCTTTACTAAGGAAGAATCGAAAGTTTCTTTGGACTGAAGAACACTCAAAAGCTATGAAAAAGTTAAAGAAATTACTTCTTGAAGCTCCTATTTTAAAGGGAGTAGATTATACTGATCAAAAGCCTATCATTTTAACTGTTGATCCGAGCCCTATAGGAATAGGATGGGTTATTGGTCAGGACGATGAAGAGGGCAATAGGTATGCTGTGAGATTTGGAGCAAAGATTTTACACGATACGCAAAGAAATTATCCGCAAATTAAACGAGAACTATGGGGTTTAGTCACGGCATTAAAATCCGATAAAGAATATTTTATAGGTGCAAATGTAATAGTTGAGACAAATTGTCTACCTCTGATTGGAATGATTACAAACTGTTCATCACCCGACATTGCCATGCTTAGATGGATTTCATACATCAAGTTTATAAATCCTGTTTTGATACATATTGCAGGTAAATCTAATCCTGTGGCTGATATGCTTTCTCGAGCTAGATTTGATAATGAGGAAGAAACAGAATTAGAAATAAATGCAATTAATTATGATTCTAAAGCATACGCATATGAACAGTTTAATATTGAAGAATACGAAGGAGAGTGGCAGGATATTGGAAAGTATTTAAGTACTTTGGTTAGGGCACCTTCATGGTCTTCAAATAGATTTCGGAATATTAGGAAAAGAGCTTACAACTTTTTTCTGAAAGAAGGTTTAATTTGGAGACATGCTAGGGGAAAAATTAGATTGCCACAACGAGTACTAGGTACTAAGGATCTTCAGTTACAAGTCATGAAGAGTATGCATGATACTTTATGGGCAGGACATAAAGGTTTTGTAGCTACATATGAAAAAATTAGAGAAGGATACTGGTGGCCAGGGATTTATGTTACTGTTAAAAATTATGTGAATTCATGTGACGTATGTCAGATTCATTCCTCAGTCAAACATAGGGATCCGTTGCATCCTACCTATCCACCATGCATCCATTATAAATGGGTTGTAGACTTAGTTACCATGCCCAAAGGTATCAATAAGATGAGATATATAGTCTTGGCACGTGAAGATCTTACGAATCATGTAGAAGGCCGAGCTTTAAGATCTAAGACAACCTTGAATGTATGCAAATTTCTTCTTGAGGATGTCATTTCACGATTTGGTTATGTAGAAAAGGTAGTGGCTGATAGGGGAGAGTTAGATGCGCAGGAGGCTAGAGAATTCTTTGCTAGGCATGGAATTCGCTTAGCCCTTACTACTGCTTACAACCCTGAAGCTAATGGGAAGATTGAGCGAGGGCATTCTCCTATTATTAAAGCAATTTCCAAAGCTTGTAATGGAGAAATTAAGAATTGGCCAACTTATCTGCCATTTGCGTTGTGGGCTGATAGAATGACCTGCACTAGAACAACGGGGTATATGCCGGGAGAAAAGTTGATGTATTGCCAGAAACCGATATTCCCTGTGCATACACAAATTGTTACTTGGACTACTTTATCATGGGAAGATAATCTGTCGACAGAAGATTTATTAGCTCTGCGAATCCAGCAGTTAGAGCAAGGGAATGAACGTTTAGAAGAGGCTATAGTTAAACTAAAAGATTCTCGACTAAAAAATAAGAAGTATTTTGATAAATCACATAGGTTAAGGCCAAAGCCGGTTCAAGTTAATGATTGGGTTTTACTGTATGATAGTACGTTTGATTCTCAGTATGATGCCCGTAGGAAACTTAAAAGACGTTGGTTTGGACCTTATGTGGTAGTCAAAACCTATGATAATGGAACGTATGCCTTACGCGAATTAGATGGCACGCCTCTTAAAAACTTAATTGCTGGCAAAAGAATTAAATTATTTAAACAAAGAGATGATGAAATGTATGAAGTAATGTTTGATGATGAGCATGATTAATTATGTATGAATGAATTTCTTTAGTGTGGGTTTCTTTTGCAGGAAAACCAAGAGAAGATTTGAATATGAAATTTAATAATTTTGCGTGTCTAGCTGTTGTTGCTGGTTGAGTTCTAACAGGTCTTTGAAGAACAAATTAAGATGCATAAAGATGAGCAGATTGAAGATGAAGCAGATTGAAGATAAAATTGTTTTTTAGGTCGTATTTTTCTTTGTCTTAAAATTTTGTTTTACGTATTTTATTTGCATTCATATAAAACTAATTGATAAAATCTGGAATGAAGAATATTAATTTATAAAGGACTCTATTTAACCATATTAGGAAAATAGATATAATTTATATTTCTACATTTATAGATTAAGTGAGATTTGTTAAAAATAGAAGGATTTGTAGTTCATTTAGATAACGAAAGTAGTTGTATATATGTAGGAGCATATTGTTGCATGAAACATGTCTGTGAAAACCTAGATCTTTCTTGTCCATGCAGCTAGATCCTTAGCTCGGATTAAGGGGTCAAGCCTTTCCCCTTTAAAACAAAAAAGTAGCAAAAAAAAAAAAAGAATATTGACATGGAAGTTATACCTTCTTCCACCCCAAAAAGGTATTTACATTTATTATCGATATGAAGTTTATATCATATTTATATGAAGAAACTAGTTGTGAAAAAAAACACATCTAGTGATTAAAATTGGGCATACAAGGCGGCTGTCTGTCCAAGTAGATTTAGTAGATTTCTTTGGCATGCTTGATTGCTCATATGTGAATGCATATATATGACGAAACCTGCATTTGAATGAATGAAAATGAATTCTGTTTTATACTAATCTTTACATAGTTTATAAATGGAAAAAAATATAAATTATATGTTTGTTGACTGAAAAGGTTAATAGGTTACCTTTATACTTTAATATGTTTTCATTGCCAGATGTAATTGAAATAAACTTCATGTGCATGTTGAAAAGATTTAAAATTTGATAAGATTAAATATATTTAAAAAAAGAACTGATGCTGTTCTATGATTTAATTTCAGGATAATCATTGAAAATGCTGCTTCCCTAAATCTGCAAGTTGGCCCATCGGGACGATGTGCAGGTTTGGTGGCGGTGGATGTCGGGAAGATTTGCATCTTCCAATTGATGGCCCGAAAAATTAAAATATTTATTGGTGAATTCTAAACCTCTTTTATATCACTGTTGATCAGTTGTGCTAATTGGATTAACTATTTTGAAAATGTTATCAGGTATGAAGGATGAAGCAGGACATATGTTCATATTAGGGTTTACCCTAAGTACTTAATTAATGAGTATTTATATTTATACATGCTAGAAACATGGGTATATAACTCTAGTTCATATGATTTATGACAATAGGGTTCATTTGAAGGGTCTCAAAAGGTTCTAATAGGTTCATGTTAGAGTTTATTTATGTTCCAAAGGGTTAATGATAGGGTTTATTTAAATGTTAATGAGCTAATGGTAGGATTCCAAAAGGGTTTTAAGGGGTTTAGTGTGCAAGAATGAAGATTAGCCTTAGTTTGAAGGGTTGAAACAAATAATATTTAATGAAATTAATCTATAATTTAACATTGGTTAACCTACAAATTTAATTTATGGTTTAATTTGTTAATTTAATAGTGTGTATGCTTTTAAATACTAAGGTTCTAATTAATTAAACCCTTAAACTAAGATTGAATTAAATGATTTATTTAAAATACGAAATATAGGCTAATTAAATTAAAAATGGTAAATTAAATGGATAAATAACTAGTGGTCTATATGAGTACTAGGAAAAAGAATGGTTTATAGAAGATGTGTAACTAAAGTGATTGAAAGAGTGGTTGGAATAAATGATGCAATTAAAGGAAGTTAAAGAGAAACTTTAAATGAATGGTGTATATGAAAAAGGTTAAAAGAATGGAGTAAGTGAGTTGTGTAAATAAAGTCAATTTAAAGTGTGGTGAAAGTAAGGAGATTAAAGTGTGGTTGTAGATTCAAAGTTAAAACCAAAAGAGTGGATTAGGAAGGACTTGTGTATGTATTTAAATGTGTGTTGAGCTCAAGTTTCTCCTAATGTTTTTTGCAGGTACTGTCTCCTGCTCTTTACTTTCTTCTGTTTTTCCTTCTTTCTCATTAGACCCTCCTCGTGCTCGGGATATTGAGCCGTCATGTCCTGCTGTGTACGATGATCTTGATATGCCCCATGCTGCTGCATGAATGATTGTCCGGCCGAAAGCATGACCATGCCTATTCCGTGGCTTGGTCTGAGTCCCTGCAGTAGTGTGTGTGATATGTGTGTATGTGTTATGTGTATGTGCGTGTATGTGTGAAGTGTTATGTGTATGTGCGTGTATGTGTAAGAGATGTGTATGTGTTATGTGTATGTGTCTATGTGTGATGTGTGTGTGATGTGTGTGTGTTATGTGTGTATGTGTTATGTGTGATGTGTGTATGTGATGTTATGTGTGATGTGTGTATGTGTGTGTGTGATGTGTGTGTGTTATGTGTGTATGTGTGTATGTGTGTATGTGATGTGTGTGTGTTATGTGTGTATGTGTTATGTGTGATGTGTGTATGTGTGTATGTGATGTGTGTGTGTGATGTGTGTGTGTATGTGTGTATGTGTTATGTGTGATGTGTGTATGTGTTATGTGTTATGTGTGATGTGTGTATGTGTGTATGTGATGTGTGTGTGTTATGTGTGTATGTGTTATGTGTGATGTGTGTATGTGTGTATGTGATGTGTGTGTGTTATGTGTGTATGTGTTATGTGTATGTGCCTGTATGTGTGTGTGTGTGAGTGAGTTTCCCCCCCTCTCTTCTCTGTCTGTAGCACGCAGCACGCGTAGAGAGAGAGAGAGAGAGAGAGAGAGAGAGAGAAATAGAGAGAGAGAGAGAAAAGCCTCTCCCTTCCCCTCCACGACGGCTGCAGACGCAGCGCGCGCAGAGAGAAAGAGAGAGAGAGAGAGAGAGAGAGAGAGAGAGAGAGAGAGAGAGAGAGAGAGAGAGAGAGAGAGAGAGAGAGAGAGAGAGAGAGAGAGAGAGAGAGAGAGAGAGAGAGAGAGAGAGAGAGGTAGGCAGTCAGAGAGAGAACGGGGAAGAGAGAGAGCAGACAGAGAGAGAGAAAGAAAAGGAGGGGGAGAGAGAGAGAGAGAGAGAGAGAGAGAGAGAGAGAGAGAGAGAGAGAGAGAGAGAGAGAGAGAGAGAGAGAGAGAGAGAGATAGGGAGAGAGAAAGAGAACGAGAAAGAGAGAGAGAGAGAGAGAGAGAGAGAGAGAGAGAGAGATAGAGAGAGAGAGAGAGAGAGAAAAATAGAGAGAGAGAGAGAGAGAGAGAGAGAGAGAGAGAGAGAAAAGCCTCTCCCTTCCCCTCCACGGCGGCTGCAGACGCAGCGCGCGCGCAGAGAGAGAGAGAGAGAGAGAGAGAGAGAGAGAGAGAGAGAGAGAGAGAGAGAGAGAGAGAGAGAGAGAGAGAGAGAGAGAGAGAGAGAGAGAGAGAGAGAGAGAGAGAGAGAGAGAGAGAGAGAGAGAGAGAGAGAGAGAGAGAGAGAGAGAGAGAGAGAGAGAGAGAGAGAGAGAGAGAGAGAGAGAGGTAGGCAGGCAGAGAGAGAACGGGGAAGAGAGAGAGAAAGAGAAGGAGAGAGAGAGAGAGAGAGAGAGAGAGAGAGAGAGAGAGAGAGAGAGAGAGAGAGAGAGAGAGAGAGAGAGAGAGAGAGAGAGAGAGAGAGAGAGAGAGAGAGAGAGAGAGAGACAGGGAGAGAGAAAGAGAACGAGAAAGAGAGAGAGAGAGAGAGAGAGAGAGAGAGAGAGAGAGAGAGAGAGAGAGAGAGAGAGAGAGAGAGATAAGAAATTTATTTTAAGTTAATAAATGTTATAAAAGTGACTAAATAGTTAAATACATGCGTGTGTTAATTGTTTTTTTAATACATAAGTATATATATATAAATATAATTGCAAATGTATGAGTGGAATGTATATACATAAATATATGTAAATAAACGCAAATTAGAGTCAACTTAGGTGTAGATGCATGAGCTAATGTTAGCATATTTATGTGATAAATGAACATATGTGTGCATTATTGTGTTCATTTGCATAGGATTAAGTGTTTGAGAACATGTTAGTATGTTTGAGTGATGAATGAGAATGTGAAAATATGTATTAAGTTAGCATATTAATGTTTAGGGATGTGAATGTATCTACATATAAGAGTTAATGTGAGCATGCATTATCATATGCTAGCATGTGTGTGTGTATAGATGTAAGTACATGGGTTAATTTAAGCATAAGCATAAGCATGTATGTTAGCATGAGAGTTGATGAATATTCATATGTGCATATATGCATATGAGAAAGTATATTTGTATGAGCATATGAGTATGTGCATATGCATGAAAGTATGTGTGTTTGCATATGTGAGAATGCATGTGTATGCAAATTCCAAGTGAATTATGTCTTGAAAGTTAATGATTTCTTGTAATATTACTAATATCCTAATGTTTTTTGCAGAAACATTGAAGATTACAATCAATTAAAGTGAAGTGAAGCGGCAGCCTAAAGATCCATTTAAATCTTATTTCTCATTTAGTCAACTATCCAATTGACTAGACATTTATCCAATTGTTTAGGCCTTCCAGTTGTATTAGATTTATTGATTTGAACCATTAGCTTATCAATTAATTTATTTAAGCAGTTTTGCAACAATATTCTTTCCCATTACTTTCATCAAGAACCATTAGCATATCAATTAATTCATTCAAACAGTTTAGCATCATATTGTTTCATTAGTTTTTCCATTACTTTCCTTGATGTCTTCTAAGTTAGTTCATGAGTCTGAGCACAGTACTATTGAAAATATTGAAAATATTGAAAATATTGAAAATGTTCCGCCAACTCTAGACAGACCAGAACCCTCTAGCTTACCTGAAAGTTTAGTAGAAGAACCCATTATGGAAGTTTCAATCTCATATCAGGAAGCTGTTGCTATGTACGAGGCTGCCCGTCCTTACGGTCCATAGCTAGTTAAAACTATTTACTTTTGGTAAGAAAACTTTAGTTTCAGTCATAGAATCAGGTAATTTATATTGTTTTGTCATTAGAACCCTTATTTCCTTAAGCCTGAGTCCGCTACAGACACCCTGCGTGTGCCGCACGATTTAGGCGGATGACTTGATCCACCATCCGAGCATCTCTCACGACCCGACAACGCGCCGACAGAAGGTATCCATCCCTCCCCCTTAGTGGAAGCTTGGTGCAAGGTGTGCACAAGAGCAGGCTTGTAGAAGGTGGAGGTTTGGTGCAGAGGAGGCGGGCAGCAACAAGTCCCTTGGGTATTTGGTATTTTGTAATTGAGCACTCTGTGGGATTTTGCACAGAAGCATTGGTTGTATTGTGCTTCAACCTTGTATTTGTCTTACTGTAATCAATTGACAGAGGCTTCCAGTGTGTATTTTCTCTTCTGGTCTTCCCCTTTTCTCCTACAAACACTCAAATCCCTTCTTGTCTAAGAATCCCCCAACAGTTGTTATTAATACAGAGGTTTCAGTAGTGGTTGGTAGTGGAGGTGGGGATGAGGGAGGAGATCGGGGTCGTTGGGATGAAATCAGGGATGTTTGTACAAAAGGTTTTGCTGTAAGGTTGATGGTGGGGGTTGGGGTGGTTGTTGGTTCTATGGTTGCCTCTGGTTCAGAGACTGGTATTGAACAATACTAAATGAAGCAAAAGAGAAGTATCAAGTACTCAAAATGAAAGTAATGACTTAGAGAAACTTCTCTTATAGTTTTCAAATCTTGTAAAGCACTTATGGATTAACAAATATATTCACATCTACTCCAAGTCCTTGCCAATCCCTAAATGAATTTGTAAAGCACATATGAGTTTATCCACAAAGATCTTCACCTCTATGTGGTTTTCAAAGCAGATATGAGTTTATCCACAAATAATTTAACTCATATATGCTTTTCAAAGATTGCAAAGCACATATGAGTTGATCCACAATGCACTTCAGTTCTATTATAAGTCCTTTTCAATCCCTAAATGATATTGGAAATGTCCGATGACTTCAAATCCTAGAAAAACATCTCATGCACGATCGAGGCTTCAAAACATGTTCAAATCAAGTGAAATTGATGTCTTATGAACCAAATTAGATTCTCAGTAGTCAAAGAAATGATATCCAACACCCATAATTTTTCTTGATGTTGTGTTTCCAAGTGATAGAAGTTGATTCCGAGACTCGAGTCACCCAAACAATGCTCTAGAAGGAGGACCTAAATCCTACAGAAAACTTTTGAACTACAATATATTGTCCAAATAATATGTGCTTAGTGTCCTAAAAAAGCTTGCAAGAAAAGCTTCAAGATTTAAAAAGGATCATGGGAATCAAATATTGAACCAAATAGAAAATCCTTTTTTAATTTGATGGCATAGATTTAGGCTAGAGTTGGGGTTTCAAGAATGGATTTTTCCCAAAGTGGTAACTTTGAAGCTCTCAAAACTACACAGAATCATATATGCATGAGAAAATATTTATAACCCCTTCAAATATATGGATCAAAGAGCATGTATATACAAAATATATCAAAATGGAGGTAATTAAATAGTCTTTTCCTTCTCCAAAGAAGAGAGGAAATTTTGCTTCACCTTCTTGAAATCGTCTAAGCTCTCACATTGATGTAAGAATATCTTGTGTACGAATGCCGAGATGAAGAAGAGAGATATATAAGGCAAAGAGAAACTTCTCCACTTTCATTTGATAAGTGATGTAGAAGAATCTCTCCTCCTTGGGGCCTTCATGAGCTATCCATGACCTCTATACTATTGAGATATCAAGCTCAACATGTGATGATCTTGGATGACACGTATGAGTTTTTTGTTTCTCTGAAATGTATAGTGGTCACACTGGTATATGTCAGGGATACTTCATTGAGCTTTATTAGATTTATCTACCGAGAGTGATGGCATATGAGGAATGGAATCAAGGAGCACGAAAGGTAATGTATTGGCTATCTGTTAGCATACAAGATAGCATGATTGGGCACACAAAAGATGCCAAGACTCCGAAAGAGGCTTGATACAGTTTGGTCACATTGTATGAGACCAATACAAAGGCACGAAAATTGCAACTCAAGAATGAGCTGCATACGTTGGAGAAAAAGAGCATGTCAGTAAGTGACTATACCTTGAAAATCAAAAGCATATGTGAGTCACTTGCATCTATTGGAGTGAATGTAGATGATGATGATAAGGTGGAAGTATGCCTTTGTGGTTTAGGAGCTGCATATAAGTAGTTCAGAACTTCTATACAGACCAGGGAAAATATTCCAAATTTTGCTGATCCAGTATCTATGCTGATTATTGAAGCAGAGGTAGAGGTTTCAGAAGTGGAAGAGGAAACAATAACCAAGGCCAAGGTCAACAAAAAAATCATGCAGGAGGAAGAGGACAATTTCGAGGCAAGGGGAGCCAAAGAGGTTGTAGAGATTTCCAAAGAAATGATTCAGGTAATGATAGTAAAGGATGCTGGAATTGTGGTAAACCTGGACACTTCGAACGTGATTGCAAGTTGAAGAATCAAAATAACAGAAGGCAGCAAAACAACTATGCATCCACAAGTGCAGATGATTCTGAGAAGCTGTTTATGGTTCAGCATCACATGATGAATACGATGTCTGCTGGTGTTTTAAAATTGAATGATAATGTGTGGTATGTTTATTCAGGTGCTTCAAATCACATGACTAGTCATGCAGAATGGTTTAGTACTTTGCAAAAATTGTCAGTTCTTAGATATGTTGAAACAGGTGATGACACATCACATCCTATTGAGCATACAGGAAACATAGATATGGAGGATGGAAAGGTAAAACATCTTGCTGATGTGCTTCATGTTCCAAATATATCAAAGAATCTGGTTTTTGTTGGACAAATGGTTGATTAGGGATTACAAGTCAGGTTCAATGCTGATGGATTATATGTATAGGAGTACAAGCAGGATGGACGATTGGTTGCCAAAGGAAACAAAGTGGGTAGGATGTTCACCTTAAATGTGAAGATTCGTGAAATGAATGTAGCCATGTTTGCAAAAGGTACAGGAGTTATTGCTGATATAGAGATCTGGCACAAATGAATTGGACATGCAAATCTGTAAAGGCTGAAACTAATGCAATCAAAGGAGATTGTCCATGCACTACCAAATTTCAAAGTTGCAAAAATGCAAAAGGTATGTGCAACATATCAATTTGGTAAACAATCAAGAGCATCATTTCCACATGAAAAGCATGTTAGTGAGAATGTACTAGAAGTACTACATATAGATGTTTGGGGTCCAGCAAAGACGACATCTATGGGTTATTGCAGGTTTTATGTTACTTTCATTGATGACCATACATGCAAAGTATGGGTATATTTCATGAAAGAGAAGAGCGAGGTGTTCACTCACTTCCATAATTGTAAAGTTATGGTGGAAAAGCAGACACGGAAGTACATTCAGACATTAAGATCTGATGGAGGAGGTGAATACATGTCAAATAAGTTCAATAATTTTCAAAAAAATCATGGAATTCGGCGCCAATTTTCATGCAGGTACACACCACAACAGAATGGTGTTGCTGAATGCAAAAATAGAATTATTGCAGAAATAGCAAGAGCCTTGAAGGCTAATAAGAATATGCCTCATTGTTATTGGGCAGAAGCTGTGCATACTGCTATATACATCATGAACATAACTCCGACTGTTGCTGTACATCAAGTTACACCTGAAGAGAAGTTTACAGGTAAAAAGCCAAACTTATCACATCTGAAAGTTTTTGGCTGTATTGCATATGTACATGTCCCAGATGAATTGAGGATGAAGCTTGATCCAAAAGCAGAAAAGTGTGTCTTCATTGGATACTCCCTTGAGCAAAAGGGATATAAATGTTATAATCCACTCACACGACATGTAAAGGTGAGCAGAGATGTATTTGATGAAATGTCAAGCTTCTATGCAAATGCCAAAGAAGGACTGAATCTTGAACCAAATGACAAAGAAAATGCTGAAAAAGCAAGTGCAAAATCTCAAGTTTTGAGTGGACCGGATGCATCACCAAGCAATAGTTCCAACTCAAATCCATGGAGTGGAAGATTGTGTGGAAATTTCAGTCCAGCAAATTCATCAAATACATCCAAGAAAGGTAAAGAAAAGCTTTCTGCTGGTAGTAAAACATGTGCAAGTTTTGAAGACATTGATGGAGATTCAAGCGGTTCAGAAAAGAGTCTTGGGGAGGAACTTGGATTGCCCTCTGTGAAGACTCTAGGAGTAAGAAGGGCACATGTAGATGATACAAGGAGAAGTGACCCAAGACCAAGAAGATCTGGGAGGATGCAGAATTCAGTGCAACAATTGACGTATGACAATTATATGGCTCGTCATTGTGCCTACATGACAAAGGTAATACAAGATGCTGAACCTTCTTGCTTTGAAGATGCAATTGGAATTGCAGATTGGGAAAAAGCCATGGATGAGGAGATGGCTATGCTTTATGGAAAGGATACATGGAAGCTGGTTCCATTGCCACAAGGAAAGAAACCCATAGGCTACAAATGGGTTTACAATGTAAAACATAATGCTGATGGTAGCATAAGCAGGTATAAAGCACGATTGGTAGCTAAAGGATATGCACATACATATGACATTGATTATGAGGAAACATTCAGCCCTATGGCTAAAATGTCTACTGTCAGAACACTTGTTGCATTAGCTACAGCAAAAGGATGGACTTTGCATCACACGGATGTGAAGAATGCTTTCCTACATGGTGAGTTATAAGAAGAAGTATATATGGACCAACCACAAGGATCTGAAGATTCAAAGCATCCAGAATATGTTTGCAGGTTGCAAAAGGCATTGTATAGGCTGAAGCAAGCCCCTTGTGCATGGCATGCAAGGATTGCTGATTACTTAACCAGCATTGGGTTTTCTATGTGTGATGGAGATCACTCACTATATGCAAGGAAGGCTAATGATGGCATCACTATTGTGGCTATTTATGTTGATGACCTGATTGTAGGTGGTGATAATGAAGGAAGCATCAAAGAGGTAAAGAAACTTCTTATGCAGGAATTTGACATGAAAGATCTTGGTGTGCTGCGCTATTTCTTCGGCATTGAGTTTATACATACAGAAACAGGTGTATGGATGTCGCAAAGGCAATATGCCTTGAATATGTTTCAAAAGTATGGTATGGCTGATTGTAAGACAATTTCTATGCCATCAGATCAGAATTTGAAGTTGGATCAAGTGAAGCATTGGAAAATGTTACTATGTACAAGAAAATTGTAGGAAGTCTTATATATCTCACAATTTCAAGGCCTGATCTAAGTTATACTGTTGGACTTGAAAGCCACTTTATGCAGGTTCCCAGGAAGCTACATTTGGATGTTGTGAGGTGCACTCTACGTTATGTGAGTGCTACTTTGGATCATGCATTGTTTTATGAGGTTGGTGTAGATTTGCAGGTTTATGGATACACCGATGCGGATTGGGCTGGTAGCATTTCAGTTAGAAGATCTACAAGTGGTTTTCTATTCTCACTCGGAAGTGCAGCTGTTACATGGAGCAGTAAGAAGCAACCTACTATTGCTTTGTCGAATACAAAGGCTGAGTATAGAGGTGTTGCAATGGCAAGCATGTGAGGCATCATGGCTGAAGATGCTACTTGCATATTTAAGTGTGGAAGTGCAAAAGCCTGTCACCATTTATTGTGATAATCTTAGCAGCATACACTTAGCACGGAACCCTATTTTCCATGCTAGAACAAAGCATATCGAGGTACATTATCACTTCATCAGAGAGAAGGTATTAGTAGGTGATATTGATCTTGTTTATGTGAGAACAGATGAGCAGGTTGCTGATCTTTTCACCAAAGCACTTGGAGCTGAGAAGTTGAAGAAGTTTCGAGAGATGCTTGGATTGTAGGATATGGCGTTGAGCTTGAGGGGGAGTGTTGAGATATCAAGCTCAACATGTGATGATCTAGGATGACACGTACCAGTTTTTCGTTTCTCTGACATGTATAATGGTCACGCCGGTATATGTCAGGGATACTTCATTGAGATTTATTAGATTTATCTATCAAGAGTAATGACACATTTGTTCCTTGCCAGATTACTCATTCACGGACATTAGCTTTTTCCTTATGTACTGATCTTTATATATTGCACTTGTTGTATTCTTGTTTTCAGGTCATTCTTGTACATTCCTTTTTATGTAACAGAAGAAGAAGAAGAAGAAGAAGAAGAAGAAGAAGATCATTCTTCCTTGCCTGAATCTGTGTGTGTGCTTCTCCTTGAGAGTGAGAGTGTGTGTGTCTTCCTTATCTCCTTCCTCGTGACATATACTATTGCCTATCAGCATGGGTGCGAATGGGTTCTATATGGCGTGTTTGCATGCATGGGATGGTCTATAGAATCTAGTGGTTTTGATAATATTATAACATATCCCAATGATCTCCTTGTTTTTTTGTTAGAAAACACTTTGAGCTTCCCCAAGAATAAAATTCATGTGCAAATAGAGAAATTCATGATTTCTCTTCCCCCCTACCATACAATTACCCCTAGGTATCTCTCTTTCTTAATACATTACACCCACATCTTTGCTCACATGAGTGCAGAATGGAAATCATGCGCCAACTTATGATAATGAGGGGTTGACACCATTCTTCATATGACACTCAATAGGTGGCCTCCTAGAGATCCCAGTCACCCTTATGAGAATCAAGTGAATCTTGTTGTATCCATAAAGCACATACTTGTATTTAATGTTGTATCCTTGATGAGTGTATCTATAAGGATCTAGAAACATATAAAGAATACTTTAAAACTCAAGGAAGAGGCATTCAAGTACAAGTTTCACTTAGAGAGGATATTTTTGTATAAAAAAGGGACATGAAGGATGTAAGAAGACTAGCTAATGATCCAAAGTTCTCATTTTGTTTCAAAGAAACAATACCTCCTATTAGATTGTCCTCCCTAAACGTACTTCCTAATTTTATTTACATGAAAGATGGGATGCATTCTATAAATTTGGAGGAAGCACTAACACTATGCAACATCACTAAGCTTTTAATTATCTTTCAAGGACCATACTACCTTGGAAAAATATTATAACACTTTATTTTAGAAAGTGGAGTAAAATTTGTTGGCACTTGAAGAAAACTCTATTACCTTCATTAAAGACTCTAGGAGATCATTTCTTCTCAGCATACTCTTTAGCCCTATTAGTGGCTTGTTGCATCTTGGATTTATTTATTTCTAGATTTACTTGGAGATTTCATAGAAACTACAAAGAACTAGCACATTTATTTGGAATTCCTATGGTACTATGAGTAGTGAGATTAATGGCATAGTTCACATTGAAAGGAAAGATCCCAATCACCTTATAAGATTCAATGTTAAAACAAAACTAATACATGTAAGCAAGGTGCTTCATGATGGATTGTCTCCTAAGGTTTACTTTGCAACAAATTCAAAAGAATTCTTTTAGGATCTACCACCACCTACACGGTGAGGTCCTTACCATTTGGAAATTCATGAGTATAGAGATAAAGATTCAATGTTATTGCCCATGTTTGAAGATCGCATGAACATACCATATTTCTTGATTGAAGTAGATGGTCAACAACACTTTGCACACGATAGCTTGTCAATGTTCATCAATGGAATCCCAAGGAAATTAGTCATTTTGACTTGAGGTTCAAGGAATCCTGACCCCTTGATATGGATGGTTCCAATCAACCATGCAGTCACCACTGGAGTACCTACTTCAAGTGTGTCATCTATCAATACTACAACAATGACATAGACTACTCCTGTCTCATAACCTTAGAGAATGGTATTCTTGACTCTATTTACAACAATCACATTTGTAACCTTAAACACAACTACCACATGGCAACTTGTGCCCACTACCTCTTTTATGAACATTATATTAACTATGCCCATGCCATGTATGCCACCACCACCACAACCTACTACTCCCCCTATGTTTCCATAGTGGCCACCTTGAATGCCATATCCTATGAATCCACTCAATCAATAAGTGCCTATTGTGCCACAAACCCCATTGTTTCTCAATGCTCAGAACAACAACCACAAATTCCACAAATGAAAATATGAGACCATACTTTAGTAGAAGGCTTAGACCTTCCCAAGTGGCAAAATGTATGTAGAGTATTATGAGGGATAAACATATCCTCATGTACATGAGTCTCAATTTAGAAAAGTGTTGAGGGTTAAGTAAATGTATGACGTTTTCACACAATATGAAGTCTTTGGACTCACCTTGAAAGGGATTTCCCTATTGTGGTTCCAATCACTATGCATACAAAATTTCCAAAACATAGATCAACTCTTGAAAACTTTTACAAGAAAATTCACTAAAAAAAAGTAAGGCATGACACCTTAGCAATGATAACAAACTTCAAACAAGAACATAATCAGGACTTGGATTATTTTCATTTGTTACAAACAATATGTAGCACAATGCACTACAAGGGATCTTCCATTATAGGAAAATTGATTGCAGATTTCCTTGAGTGTTCAATTGATGAACCCCATCACTTTGGAAGATTGTATACAAAGATGCTTCCTTGTGGAAGTTGAATGAGGTAACTCTATTCAAGTCTTCTTACTAGCTATAGAATCTACTCCAAGTGTCAAATTTAGTGCCTCAACAATCAATGAAAATAAAAGAGGATGTCATCAAGAAGTTGAGCCTACAAGCCAATAGGCCTCCACCTAGAAAGTGCTTGCATTATTGAAGAGATTATCCATCACAAATGTGTAGTAGAAGAGCATCTCCTGTAGCACAACTACAATTGAAATATTATGAAATTGAGTATATGCAAGCCAATCACTCAACTATTGAGTGTTTCTAAAATAAGGAACCAATCAAGCAATATCTTAGGCAACAAGGCAAATATCAAAACATAACAAGTATAGGAAATTATTAAGTCCTAAGGCCCACAACATAATCATAGTACCAATATCCACCATGATACTCGTACTAGGTTAGGCAACAGATGCCATATGGACCTAGACCAACATTGGAGTATCCTATATACCCAACTGGACCTATATTGAGTCACAACACACCTAGTCCTCAACATGTAATTTCAGTGAAGAATGGGCAAGCCCAAGAAATAATTGAGTCAGTTATAATGCCAATAACTCCTATTATTATAGAAATCATAGGATAAGAAAATGCCATAGAAAGTAATCAATAAGGGGCATACTCTCAATAGTATGACCAATCTACTAGTTATTTAGGCTATTTAGATTATGCAGGTGGATATGAAGACCATAAGAATCAATGTTATGGGTATAATGAGCCTCATTATAACCAAGTTTATTATACAAAATATTTCTAGACCTTAGTTTAGAGCTATTCCATTGAGAGATCCTTGCTTTAGGTGTAATAGGGGCCATTTTATCAGAGAGTGTCCACATGCTCAAGTTCCCCTATTACCACCCATACCAACCAAGAAATCCTTCTTTAATCAATGTGGATAAACTCATTTTTATAAGGACTATCCTCACAACTTGGAAAGGATCAAGCATGCACCTCTTAACATGGTAATGAATATTCCCTCTAAATGTAGTAGTGAAGGGGAAAGGAGACAGAAAATCCTTCACAAATGATAACATGGGTGTCATGAGGAAGGAGATAAGAAAGAGAGCTCACACACACACACACACTCTCAAAATCAAAGACGAGCACACACACAGATTGAAGCAAGGAAGAATGATCTTCTTCTTCATCTATTACATAAAAGGAATGTACAAGATTGACCTAAAACATTAATACAACATGTGCAATATATAAAGAACAGTACATAAAGAAAATCCTAATGTCTGCGAATGAGTGAGCTGGTGAGAAAAAAATGTGCCATTAATCTCCATACATAAATCTACTAAAGCTCAATGAAGTATCCCTGACATATACCAGTATGACCACTATACATGTCAAAGAAATGAAAAAGTGATATGTGTCATCCTGGATCATCACATGTTGAGCTTGATATCTAACCACTCCCCATCAAGCTCAACATCATGTCCTCTAATCCAAGCATCTTTTGAAACTTCTTCAGCTTCTTTGCTCCAAGTGCCTTAGTAAAAATATGAGCGACCTACTCATTTGTCCTCACATAAACAAGATCAATATCACCTGCCAATACCTTCTCTCTGATGAAGTGCTAATGTACCTCGATATGCTTTGTTCTAGCATGAAAAACAAGGTTCCATGCTAACTCTATGTTGTTAAGATTATCACAACAGATGGTGATAGGCTTTTGCACTTCCACACCTAAATCTACAAGTAGCATCTCTAACCAGGATGCTTCACATACTGCCATTGCAACACCTCTATACTCAGCATTTGCACTCGACAAAGCAATAGTGGGTTGCTTCTAGCTACTCCATGTAATAGTTGCACTTCCAAGTGACAATAGAAAGCCACTAGTAGATCTTCTATTTGGAACACGACCAGCCTAATTTGCATCGATGTATCCATGAACTTGCAAATCTACACGAGCTTCATAAAACAATGCATAATCCAAAGTAGCACTCACATAGCATAGAGTGCACCTTAGAGCATCTAGATACAACTTCGTGGGAACCTGTATAAATTGACTTTCAAGTCCAACAGTGTAGCTTAGGTCAAGCCTTGTGATTGTGGGACATATCAAACTTCCCATAATTTTCCTGTACATAGTAGCACTTTCCAACGCTTCACTTGATGTATTATCCAACTTCAAATTCTAATCTAATGGCATAGAAATTGGCTTACAATCAGCCATATCATACTTTTGTAGCACACTCAATGCATATTGCCTTTGTGAAATCCATATACCTGTTTTTGTATGTATAAACTCAATGCCCAAGAAGTAACGTACCACACCTAGATCCCTCATGTCGAATTCTTGCATGAGGAGGGTTGGAGGAGATGGTGGATAAACACAAGAGATGAGTTGGTGTAGCTAAAACCTGCTTCACACCTGCTATAAGTGATGGCTGGAGAGTTTTGTGGGCCTCTTTAGCTATCTAATAATCATAAATGATCACATATGTTGCTTGGAAGATGATGCACAAATGATAGGATCAAAAAAGATATGTAGGCACATGATCCAATGTACAAAACTTGCTATTTTTGTTGAGACACCTCCTATTTTGCACAATTCTCTGAGTACAACAACAATTAATAAAATTAATTTTGGGGAACTTCAAGTAGCTTAACAATCTATCAATCATGACTGAAATCATCTAAAATGATAAACTATATGCAGAGAAATATGTTTACTAGAAAATCAAGCATCCATCCCGACTTTTAAGGGCCTTGACAGTCACAAACCAGTGAGCAATGATTGATCAATATCTGATGATCACGAGAAGCATTAGTATTGAAGACTTTGTAAAATTAAAGTAGACAGTATGCTAAAGATGTCATGCTTTAAATCGCACGAAATGATGCAGTGAGAACCAACTCAAACAAATTCACTGTTCTAATGGAGTGTGACAGAGATATGAGAGTAAGAAGTAATGATCATGTATGAATTAATTCAAGTGAAAATACAATGTCATTGGGAATAAAGCATTGCTCAATGAGTGAGGAGTGAGTGCGCTATGAGATGAGCTCCTCTTCTAAATCATGGCAATGATCTCTGAACCTCGAGATACATGTGGGCATTTCATATCCACTTTTATAGTTTTTGTTGGAGCCAAGGATTTGAATTCAAATTCAAATCTCTATCAATAAAGGGTATCCTAAAGTATAGGATTGATTCTCTCTTGACTCAACTACCAAAAGATATGAGATTATATGCTTCCTAAGTCCTCGTGGGTTTAATGACCTTTTACAATGGATAATGATGAAGCAAAGTTACAAGAGGTTGTGCATATGAATCCTTCCAAATGATAGGCTAATACATCAAGCTTATTCATAGAATGCTTTTCTAAGCTTGCATACATACCCTGCTTTTTCTTCATCTTCAAAACTTGGTAGTTGTGCCATATACACTTCGTGTGATATCCAACGATTTAAAAATGCATTCTTGACATCTAACTGATATAAATTCCAATTATTGGATGTAGCAAGACTTACCAATATCCTGATTGTTGGCATCTTTGCCACATGTGAAAATGTTTCTTCATAGTCTACTCCGTGTGTTTGGGCAAATCTCTTTGCTACTAATCTTACCTTGTACCAGTTTATAGAACCATCCGAGTTATTTTTAACTTTATATATCCACCTTGATCCAAGTACCTTCATATTTGGCTTCTTGGGAACTAGATCCCAAGTGTCATTTTCCTGCAATGTTTCACTTCTTCTTGCATGGCTTCTCTCCACTCTTTCTTCTTCTTAGCCTCTTCAAATGAAGAAGGCTCTTCTGTCATAGAATCTTTAGTGATGTACACAGAGTGCTTTGTGACTAAGGATGTATCATATCTATACCTTATGGGCTTCTTACTTTCTCTTTGTGTTCTCCTTAAAGCTTGATTAGAAGACTCGGGTAGATCCTCTGATTGCTTGTATTTGAACTTGCCTCTTGACTTCCAAGCTTTGAAGTCAATCTGCTCCTCATCTTCTGAGTTGATGTCCTCTACTTGGTGTTGATCGTCTTGAGTTAGGGTTGGAAAATAATTTTCCAAATCATATGGTAATTTGACTTTCCTGCAGTCATCTTCAAACCATGAATTATTCTCGTCAAATACACTGACTATGAATGCCTTGTTAGTGGGATTATAAAGTGTATATCCCTTTTGATTCTAATCATACCCAATAAATATACATTTCTCAGCCTTAGGGTCAAGCTTCCCTCTTATTTGTGATGGGATGTGTGCATAGGCAATGCACCCAAATAGTTTGCAATGATCCAATGAGGGTCTCCTGCCAATCCATGCTTCATAAGGTGTTGTCATACCATCCAATGACTTGAATGGAAGCCTATTAACCAAATAGGTGGCTGTGGATACACCCTCTACCCATAAATAATTAGGTAACTTTTTCTCATTTAACATAGACCTAGCTGCCTCAACAATGAACCTGTTCCTTCTCTCTACCACTCCATTCAATTCAGGAGTATACTTGGTTGTTACTTCCCTCTTTATGCCTATGTCCTATAGAAATAGATCAAACTCATGTGAAAAATACTCACCGCCTCCATCAGACCTGATTCTCTTCAAGCTCCTTCTTGTTTGGTTTTCAACTAGTGTGTAGCTCAAGCGTAAGCACCACCTCCTTTACATGTCAATCCGTGGAGACGTGAGGACCGGTATGAAGACCATGAGCAAGTGAAGGCACAAGTGCGTGAGTGAAAGCACACAAACATGCACACACATACACACACACGCGCACACGGTAAGATCAAAGAGAGGAACAATGGAAGGATTTTGATTACAAAAAGAAATCTATTACAAAACTGAACTCTACAAGAAGCTACCCCCAAAAATGAGCTCTCTAGCTCTTTATATAGTTTTTTGACTAGTTTTGGCCCTGTCCAGACCTAGTGTCCGGCCTAGTTAAAAATTAGGTTCCAGGGCTTATTTGAGGGCTCAAACGAAGTCTAAAAATTATGAAAATTGGTACGATGGTACTTCTAATACTCCTCAAGCTCGAGGACTCCTCGGCTTGCACAAAATGGAGCTACAAAAATAGAAAATGGTATTTACAATGGTTTTAGTGATGGAAATCACTATTTTTGTAGGGGATTCTTCTGAAAATTTGACATACACTTCTTGGAGCTCCCTACTTGCTCCCTTTCCTTGTGTGTCCACCTTTTGATGTGCTTCCATGCTTTGTCCTTGACCTTGAGCTTCAACACTCCCCCCCCTCTCGAGTCTGTCGTCCCTGACAGACCCTTGTTGTAGTGGTTGTTCCAAGTAGTGCCTTGAGAGGGAGTGTCCCTTCTGTATGAACACAAGTCGTCCGACGTTCTTCATCTATCACTGTGAGTCTTTGTAGGTTGTAGTCTCTTGGTATGTGCTTCTGCCTTGGATTCTAGCATGACTGTGTCGTTGTGAGTCTCCGTTGATGTTTTCTAGATCTTCCAAAGTTGATCTTCATAGTAGTCATGCCAAGTACTCATAACCCATATTGAGTGATGGGTAAGTGTGTTCGTGCATGGGTTGAGGAAAATATGTGCCTTGTGCACGGCCTTGTAATGTAGCCCTATGAATGTTTACTTGGGAAATGCATTGGAAGAAGAATGGTGCAAAAATTGGGGCTCTTGAGCTAAGTGCTCAAGGGTATGCCGACGAAGAGGTTTCCTACGCTATTATGGCTATGATGTGTCCAAAGTAAAGATGCTTACCATGGAGAAGGTCGATGGATGTTCATCTCTTCATGTTGTACACTTGGCGTTTGGGATGGACCATTGTTGATGGATGTCCGTGTTGATGGTCCACTGATGAGATCTTTTGAATGGCAGATCCCCTCTCCTCCAGACTATCCCTTGCAGATATCTCCTTGGATGCTCTTGTACATACAGTAGTTAAGCATCACTCAAGTTGTGGACCTTCAAGCTCTTCACTCCTACCATAGTAAGAGGAAACCATAGTTGTGGATGCCCTGCTCATGCTAAGTTCTTGACATCTATGAGATAAGGCAACAATTAAATCATCTGCTAGCCAAGACACACTTCTATCCAAACTGATAAATGCCCAGTAATCGATGGTTCAATCTTCAACTAAGCATGACTCATTCATGTTCCATGAGCGAAACCTGGGAACAAGTTCTTCCTCGTTTTTTCTTCTCTCTCTCTCTCTCTTTTTTTTTTTTTTTTTGTGGGAAAAATTATCACAAAACAAGAACACAAAAGTTAGTATCAATAGAAAAAATTTGACATATGTCAATGTGCTCTTGTGCTTGGGATTCTCAAGTGTGTCTATGCACGGCCGTGTAATGTGGCCCTATAATAATGCATACTTTGGAAATGCATGACCTGAATGGTGCATGAGACAGGGTTGTGCAAAGAGCACATGGTTGTCGCTCGTCGAGGTTTTCGATGTTATTTGCAGATATTGATGCCATCTTTGTTGGAGGTATCCATTGTATCTCGAGAGGACAACTGATCATTCCTCCTTATAGGGATCCATTTGAGAACAGTCTGCGACTGGGTAGAGATCACCTTTGGCCACTTCGTGTTTGAATGATCTCCTGAGGGTTTGATCCATCGTGGCTGGCTCTTTATTTTGGTGGATGCTATCGGTACTTTCATCTTCCAAACCCTTATCCTTGCAGAAGAGGTTCTTTGATCTGTATTGGAGCTCTGTGCTTGATTCAGTTCTTTACCTCGCCTTGGTGTCTTTGTTGTGCAGGTTGTTGCCTTGAAGTCCCCCCTTGGATTTTGTCTGAGCTTAGGCTTGATTGCTTGGGATCCTTGGATTGGAAGTGGTCTTTCTTGAGGATAAGTCATGGTAGGCCTAGACCATAGATTTTGAAGTCTAGTGTGAGGGGACTGATTTTGTGCAAGGGCTTTCTTTGGTACCCATATCATAGTGCGATTGGGTTGGGCTCTAAGTAATTTCTTGGCCACCCAAATTTGCTTGACATTACCAAGAAAATGTGATTTCTGTTTCTTGATGTAAGGGTCTTTTGGGCCTTCTATGTGAGTTTTTTGAGAAAACTCATCTTTACATGGGGAGTGCAACAAGGGTTGATCTTCTATACCTACATCAGACTTATGCAAGGGATCAATGGGTTGTGTGGTTTGAGATTGATCTAGAGATTCATCGAGACATTTATCCTTATTACACATAGAATCCCTAGGTGTACAAATGGGTGATGGATTGTCATGATTCACCCTAGAGTCGACCTCCTTTTCCACATCAGTGATACACAACATTGGTTGATCATCTCCTTCTTGACCATCTGAGTGTAGATCATCCCTACTTATGGCTTCATGAGGGGAATCCAAATTTACAGGAAGAGAGGGTCCTTCCACATCCCCCAAACGCTTGGAGTCCTCCATTTCTCCATTCTCTAAGGTTTCCTGTGATTTACTCAAAGAAGGATTAGATTCAAAAACATGAGTAGAAAGAAAAATTTTTTCATTAAAAGCACGCTCTGTGAAAAGATGATTTTGCCCCCAATTATCATAAGGTGGATAGTCATTAGGATTTTCCATAGACATATATGTAGAAGCACGGATAATAGGTGGAGAAGGCACCTCAATTTCTTGATGATTTTGTGTAATGAACCTTTGGGTGCCAATGATCAAGTCTTCATCTATGCAATCCATGACAAAGAATGTTTCTGAAAATTGCATATCATCCACCATAACAGGCAACACAACCTTACCCATGCATTCATAATGTTCCCCATCCATGAGGATAGAAGGATGAGTTGTTGGTTGAATGTTCTCAAAGATAAAGGTCAATAGCTCAATATGAATTAAATTCCACTCACAATTAGGATTGATATAAACACCCAACTTTCTAAGGTCATATCCTATTCTGATATGCACAAAGGTATTATCATATTCTCTTGTTGCAAATAAGGATCCAACCCCCCTAGATATTTCCCCCGTTTCTTTGACTCCTTGCAACTTTTCTCTAGATGTTTCACCTTTATGTGAGATTATCTCCTGTATTTCATGTTTATCTCCCTCCTTTTTTTCAATCTTAGCCCCTTTTCTTCTATCTTTTGCTTTTTTCTTTCCCATGACACAATTTTCTCCCCCTTGGTATGGTTCAAAATTCTTTGGAGCCCCCTTGGTTTCTTAGTCTCACTTGAAGGTCAACTTCAAATTATCCTATCTCAAAATCAACGCGTTATTCTTGAAAAAAACAGTTGAGATCGTGTAGGATTCGAAACGAGCTTTCCAACGAGCTATAGAGCTCAAAAAATGGACTTTGGATGAAAAAGTTATGTCAAATCAGGCTCCTGGGGGTCAAAACAGGCAAACAGGACCTTTTGGAAAAAATCGCGATTTTGTGAACTTTCAGAGAATCGCGATGCTGTGAAGTAAAAAAACGCGATGTTGAACACAAGATCGTGTTTTTGAAAATCGCAATTTTGAGCAGAAAATCGTGATCCACAAAATCGTGTTTCTGAAAATCGCGATGTTGAGCACAAAATCGTGTTTTGAAAATCGCGATTTTGATCATAAAATCGTGTTTCTGAAAATCGCGATGTTGACTCAGAGAATCGTGTTTTTGGCATGAAAATCGCGATGTTGATCACAAAATCGTGTTTTTGAAAATCGCGATTTTGACTCAGAGAATCGTGATTCACAAAATCGTGTTTTTTTTTTTTTGCTGAAAATCGTGTTTTCTCAAAATCGTGTTTTTGGCATGAAATTCACGATGTTGAGCACAAAATCGTGTTTATGAAAATCGCGATTTTGACTCAAAGAATCGTGATTCACAAAATCGTGTTTTTTTGCTGAAAATCGTGTTTTCTCAAAATCGTGTTTTTGACATGAAAATCGCGATGTTGAGCACAAAATCGTATTTTTGAAAATCGCGATTTTGAGCAACAATTCGTGTTTTCACAGAATCGCCTTTTTCACAAAATCGTGTTTTTGGCATGAAAATCGCGATTTTGAGCACAATCACAGAATCGTGTTTTTCTCAAAATCGTTTTTTTGCTGAAAATCGTGATTGGTGAGAATCGCGATTTTGAGCAGAGAATCGTGTTTTTTGAGAATCGCGATTTTGAGCAGAGAATCTTGTTTTTTGAGAAAAAACACAGAATCGCGATTCTTTTCAACCAACTTTTAGGCGGGAAAACTGAAAATCGTGATTTTTCAAAAAATTTTGAATTTTCACAGAATCGCGATTTTCATCACAAAATTGCGTTTTTTGGCGGGAAATTCAAATTTCTGAGCGCCGGCTATGGCGAGCTCCGTATGAGCAGAAAATCATGAAAAAAACACAGCGCTTGCTCTCCCTTGCTTCTCCTATCTCCTTCCCACACAATAATGCATGAAAAATGGTATGAAAATGGTGAAAATGCACTAAAAAACAAGAAATTTCTATGAAGAAGAAGATGGAAGAAGGTGGAGATGATGATGATGATGAAGATGAGGAGGAAAAAACAGAAAATGAACTGAAATGACAGTTTTTTTACCTTCCAACGTCGCAAATCTACGATCTTACCATCACAACGCTCGTCCTCGAAGCTCTCTCCCCGGCAACGGCGCCAAAATTTGGTGTAGCTCAAGCGTAAGCACCACCTCCTTTACTTGTCAATCCGCGGAGACGTGAGGACCGGTATGAAGACCACGAGCAAGTGAAGGCACAAGTGTGTGAGTGAAAGTACACAAACATGCACACACATACACACACACGCGCACAAGGCAAGATCAAAGAGAGGAACAATGGAAGGACTTTGATTACAAAAGAAATATATTACAAAACTGAAATCTACAAGAAGCCAACCTCAAAAATGAGCTCTCAAGCTCTTTTTATAGGTTTTTGACTAGTTTTGGCCCTGTCCAGACATAGTGTCCGGCCTAGTTAAAAATTAGGTTCCAGGGCTTATTTGAGGGCTCAAACGAAGTCTAAAAATTATGAAAATTGGTACGATGGTACTTCTAATACTCCTCAAGCTCGAGGACTCCTCGGCTTGAACAAAATGGAGTTACTAAAAATAGATAATGGTATTTACAATGGTTTTTAGTGATGAAAATCACTATTTTTGTAGGGGATTCTTCTGAAAATTTGACATACACTTCTTGGAGCTCCCTACTTGCTCCCTTTCCTTGTGTGTCCACCTTTTGATGTGCTTCCATGCTTTGTCCTTGACCTTGAGCTTCAACATAGTGCCAAATACTTCTTAAAACATGTAACCACCTCATCCTTATGCTTCATAAAATAGAGAATTGTCCACCTACTATAATCATCAATAAAAGAGACATAGTACCTTGAACCTGAGATGGATGGGTCTTTGCTAGGACCCCACACATCAGTGTGTACAAGCTCCAAATAATCTTCATGGATGTATCCTTGCTTGTTGAATGGTTGCCTATGAGCCCTGCCAAATTGGCAAGCTCCACATTTGTAAATCATGTGTTGCTTGGTCACATTGGGAATGCCAAGCACACTTTGATCCCTGCAAATTTGCCTTAGAGTTCTCTCTCCTATGTGCCATAGCCTTTGTGGCATATTTTGAACTCAGATAAGGTTTGGTCTCTATAACTAAATAGTGCTATATTCCTTGTGTCTTCAATTTCAAAAGTAAACAATCTACCTGACTTCTCACCTTTGGCAAACCTTTTGAATCATTGTTGGGGGTCTTCCACATATGCTCCATGCTTAGTGAACCTCACCTGTAGAACTTTCTCCACAATCTTTCCAACACTAATTAGGTTTTTGGTTATAGTAGGCACATACAGAACTTTACTCAGAAGATTCATACTACCATCAAATGTTTTGACATTTCCAATTTGCTTGAGTGAATGTTTAATTTCATCACTTGTTTGTACATGATTTTCCTTGGGTTCTTCAAGATCAGATAATAGTTCTTCATTTCTTGCCACATGATTGGAACAACCTAAGTCAATGTAGAAAAGATGCTCATCATCTTTACCTTGCTTGGATGTCTTATTCATGATGAGCAGAGAGTCTTCTTGATCTTTAGTATAGTTGTTGAAGTCCCTTCTGCCTCTAAAGCTTCCTTGATATTTGTTGTTGTTGTAGCCTTGATTGAAGTTATGGTTGTAGTTGCCTCCACCATTGTTGTACCTACCTCTTGTTTGTCCATAGTTTCCTCTATGGAAACCTCTTCCCCTTTGGTTCCTGGTATTTTTGTAGCATTCTTGTATAGTGTGATTGTTGAGACCACATATGTTGCATGGTGAATTGTTGTAGGGTCTTCCCCTATCTTTCTTACCTCCTCTACCCTAGCTCTAGCATCTCTTCCTCATCTGTATAAAGGGCAGAAGATTGGTTACCTCTTGATTTATCACCATTTTTGTTGAGCTTTGTCTCATGGGTGAAGAGTTGTCCCATCAAGGTGTTGACATCAGGTACTTGCATATCCATGTAGAGATCCATTGTTGTGGTGAAGGATTCCCACTTGTCATCAGCCTTAATTCCATTGATTATCTGCCTTACTATGTGCTCTTCCTCTATCTCTTCTCCAATGCTTGCAAGATAGTCTGCAACATCTTTCATTTTGGTTACATAACCAACAACTCCTTGCTTTGGTTGTTTTTTGAGGGTTGTGAATTCCACCCACAATTGACTCTTCCTAGATCTTGTGTTGGAGGAGAAGTAAGATGAAAGCACTTCCCAAGTCTCTTGGGAGGTCTTAAAATTTCTAACATGTGGTAACAAGAAATCAGAGATTGAGCTTAATAAATATGACCTGGAAAGAGCATCCTTTGCACACCATGTGGTTAGCCTCTCTTGCTCTTCCCTTGTTGGTTGATTCTTGATCCTCAAGATTGGCATGTCTTCATCTCCTGAGATGTACCCATATAAGCTTCTCCCTTGAAGATATGCTTGCATCCTTATGGACCATGCTGAGTAGTTGTTCCTGTCCAATTGGTCAATGAAGGATGGAAAACCATCTCCCATCTTGATTGTACTTGCTCTCATACCACTGTTGGAGGAGATGGTGGATAATCACAAGAGATGAGTTGGTGTAACTAAAACCTGTGTAGCTCAAGCGTAAGCACCACCTCCTTTACTTGTCAATCCGCGGAGACGTGAGGACTGGTATGAAGACCACGAGCAAGTGAAGGCACTAGTGCATGAGTGAAAGCACACAAACATGCACACACATACACACACACGTGCACAAGGTAAGATCAAAGAGAGGAACAATGGAAAGCTTTGATTGCAAAAGCGTTCTCTTACAAAAGCTCTATTCTCTAACAAGCTAAACTAAAAAATGAACTCTCTAGCTCTTTTTATAGTTTTTTGACTAGTTTTGGCCCTGTCCAGACCTAGTGTCCAGCCTAGTTAAAAATTAGGTTCCAGGGCTTATTTGAGGGCTCAAACGGAGTCTAAAAATTATGAAAATTGGTTGGATGATACTTCTAATACTCCTCAAGCTCGAGGACTCCTCGGCTTGAACAAAATGGAGTTACAAAAATAGAAAATGGTATTTACAATGGTTTTTAGTGATGAAAATCACTATTTTTATAGGGATTTCTTCTGAAAATTTGACATACACTTCTTGGAGCTCCCTACTTGCTCCTTCTTCTTGTGTGTGTCCACCTTTCTGATGTGCTTCCATGCTTGTGCTTGACTTTGAGTTCCAACACTCCCCCCCCCTCTCGAGTCTGTCGTCCCTGACAGACCCTTGTTGTAGTGGTTGTTCCAAGTAGTGCTTTGAGAGGTAGTGTCTGTTCGGTAGGAACAAGAGCCATCTACCTTCCAGATGTGGCAGGGTTGGTTTTCCGGTTCTTCATCTGTCACTGCGAGCCTTTGCAAGTTGTAGTGCCTTGGTATGTACTTCCTCGTTGGATTCCTGCATGACTGTGTCATTGTGAGTCTCCGTGGATGTCCTCTAGATCTTCCAAAGTTGATGTTCATAGTAGCCCCTACTGGATGATGGGTAAGTGTGTTCGTGCATGGGTTGAGGAAAATATGTGCCTTGTGCATGGCCTTGTAATGTAGCCCTATGCATGCTTACTTGGAAAATGCATCATAAGAAGTATGGTGCAAAAATTGGGGTTCTTGAGCTAAGTGCTCACGGGTATGCCGACGAAGAGGTTTCCTAAGCTATCATGGTTATGAAGTTTCCAAAGTAAAGATACTTACCATGGAGAAGGGCGATCAATGTTCATCTCTTCGTGTTGTACACTCGGCCTTTGGGATGGAACATTGTTGATGAATGTCCATGTTGATGGTCCACTTATGAGATCTTTTGAGTGGCTGATCCTGTCTCCTCTTTTCGAAGCATCATTTGTCAAATACAGAGAATTGAATTTCTTTATATTCCTTGACAAAAAACATTCGAGAACTACACCAAGCTTAGTTTCACATATTCTCTTTAGCTCACCATAAGAAGGAGTCTTCTCATCTAGTATACATACAAAGATTTGCAGGATACCAGAACTACCCCTTGCAGATATCTCCCTAGATGCTCTCATACATGCAGTAGTTAAGCATCACTCAAGTTGCGGACCTTCAAGCTCTTTACTCCTACCATAGTAAGAGGAAACCATAGTTGTGGATGCCATGTTCATGCCAAGTTCTTGACATCTACCAGATAAGGCAACAATTACATCATCTGCTAGCCAAGACACACTTCTATCCAAACTAATAAATGCCCAGTAATCGATGGTTCAATCTTCACTAAGCATGACTCATTTATGTTCCATGAGCAAAACCTGGGAACAAGTTCTTTCTCTTCTTCTTCTTCTTTTTTTTTTTTTTTGAGGAACAATGTCACCAAACAAGAAGACAGATGTTAGTATCAGAAAAAATAGTTGACATATGTCAATGTGCTCTTGTGCATGGGACTCTCAAATGTGTCTATGCACGGCCATGTAATAGGGCCCTATATTAATGCATACTTTGGATGTGCATGACCTGAATGGTGCAAAAGACAGGGTTGTGCAAGAAGCACATGGTTGTCGCTCGACGAGGCTTTCGAAGTTACTTGTCGATGTTGATGCCAGCTTTGGTGGAGTTATCCATTGGATCTCGAAATGATGTAATCCTCCTTATTGGGGTCCATTTTAGAACAATATTTGGTACTGTAAAGATCACTTTAGGCGTCTTCCTCTTTGGATGCTTTCTGAACTGTGGTATCCAGTGTGGTTGGCGCATTGGTTCGGTGGAGGCTACCTGTACTTTTGGCTTCCAAACCCATATATCTTTTGCAAGTCTTCCTACTATTGTTGAAGAGCTGATTTGATCTTCTTTCGGTCTCTGTACGTGGTTTGTACCCTTTTCTCTTTTTGGCTTCTTTGTTGAGACCTTTCCCATGTGGGAGAACATAGGTTCTTGTGGATGTAAGAGCTTCTTAGGTACCCACATCTGTAATCGCCCTTGTTGAGCTGTAGCTAATTTCTTAGGCACCCAAACTTGTTGGATACCTTGTGATTGAGCTTGTCCGAGCTGCTTCCTTTGTCTTCTGGCCTGGTTGGCTTGCCTGGATGGGCTTTGTGGGGGCAAGGCTGGTGGTTGCTCTCCTTTGCGTACCCAGATCTGTTTCATGCTCGGTGTTGGTGTAAATCAAGCCTTCACACTTGGCTTTGATTTGTAGCTTGAAGACATCACATAAAGCTTGGATTAATTCTTGAAGATTGAGCCATAGAAACTCATGCTTATGAGTTCTCACTTTTTTACTTATTGTAAAAGTCATTGTGACTTGGAATATTTTGTAATCACACCTACTTGAGAAAGTCGTGGAAACTTGAATGTTGTATTGAAGAGAATATCTTCCTACTTTTAGAGGAGAGATTCTAGGGAGCCTTAGTTTGAATTTCAAATTCAAATCACCATCAAACTTCTATAAAAGCTACATTGAAAAGTCGCGGGTTGTCCATCATCATTCCCGAGGCTTACATCTGTGATTATAGAGAGTGTGAGTGCTACACCATAGCCTACACATCTCCAACTCATTAGGCTACATCTATCAGGCCAATGAGATTCTACATTCATGTGAATTAATAGAAAGAGTTACATTCATTATTTCTAGTTTTGTATGAGTCACCATCTCCAAGTCTGTTAACTTCAGAGGGGCATTTCTCAGTGCTCACTGAACCAAATCAAGAGTTCAATAGCTCGTTGGAACCAGCTCAAGGTCTTCTACAAGCATACAAAATTTCAGAAGATTCCATTCAGACATTTGTGAGAAATCAGCTTCGAAGTCATCACTAGTCTATCTCTGCAACTCTCCTAAAAAGTCGGGGGTAATCATAATTTTGCTAAACTTATTTCTCAGTGTATGGTTTATCAATTTGAGTGATTCCACTTGCAATTGGTAGCTTACTAAGGTACTTTAATACCCCCAAAAGGAATTATTTCAATTTCAAGTGTGCTGGTCACACTAAGCATAACACTGAGCAGGTATCATTACAGAATTAGAAAGTTTTCAAGACTAGTGAAGTGCAAAATCATCTGTTTTGATCTAATCATAACTCAACTCATTTCCAAAGTACATATAGCATATTTTGGTGTCATTTGGAAGCTCAAGGAGTCCACTAAGCATTTCTGGAATCAAAGGAGGGCTGGTGTGAAGCAGGTTTAGCAGCACCAACTCATTTCTTGAGTGCATCCAACCATCACTCCCAACAGTGGTATCAGAGCAAATAAGGTAATCATGGGTGATGGTTTCCCTTCCTTCATTGATAAATTGGACAGAAACAACTACCAAGCTTGGTCTCTGAGGATGAAGACCTATCTACAAGGAAGGAGTTTATTTGGATACATATCAGGAGATGAGGAATTGCCCTCATTTAAAACTAGAGGACTACCTACAAAGGATGAACATGAGAGGCTCAACCAATGGTGTGCAAAAGATGCTTTGGCAAGTTCATACCTTCTTAACTCTATTTCTGATTTCCTTTTACCTCATGTAAGGAATTGCAAAACTTCCCAAGAGACTTGGGAAACCTTGTCTACATATTTTTCATCAAGTACAAGGGCCAGAAAGAATCAACTATGGATTGAATTCACCACCCTTAGGAAGCAATCAAAGCAATCAGTTTCAGATTTTGTCACTAAAGTCAAAGACATTGCAGACCAACTTGCAAGTGTTGGAGAGGAGATTGAGGAAGAGCAAATAGTCAGACAAGTAATCAATGGACTAAAGGCAAATGACAAATGGGAGAGCTTTACCACAGCAATGGACTTATACATGGACATCCAAGCACCTGATCTAACAACTCTGATTGGACAACTCTTTACACATGAAGCAAAGATCACAAAGAATGGAGAGCAATCAAAAGGTAACAACCCCTCTGCCCTTTATACTGATAAGAAGGTAAAAGATAAGGGTAAAAGTAAGAAGGTTGATGAAGAAGGCTCTACCTCCCAAGCAAACTATGCAGGGAGAGGTAGATCTTCAAGAGGTAGAGGCAGAGGAGGTAAGTCAGGTAGGGGGAGATCCTACAACTCATCACCATGCAACATTTGTGGATTGTCCAATCATACCACAGATGAATGCTACAAGAACTACAAGAATCAGAGAGGAAGAGGCTACTCAAGAGGTGGATACTCTCAAGGAAGAGGCAGATTCAATCAACACCAAAGCTACAATGGATACAACAATCAATACAACAACAATTACAACAACAACCACAATGGTAACTACCAAGGTGGATTCAGGAATAGAAGAGATTACAACACCTATGCAGAGGAGCAAGATGACTCCTTATTGATCATGAATATGACTTCTAAGTCAGGTATCAATGATGATCACTTATTCTATATTGATTCAGGTTGCTCTAATCATGTAGCTGGCAATGTGGCACTACTTTCTGATTTGGAAGAACCCAAAGGCAAGCATCAAGTGCAGACAGGTGATGACACTAAACATTCAGTTGTTAAAATAGGCAATGTCAAAACTAGTGATGGTAATCAGAATTTATTGAGCAGAGTATTGTATGTTCCAACAATCACCAAGAACCTAATGAGTGTAGGTCAGATTGTGGAAAAAGGTTTGCAGGTCAGATTCACACAACATGGAGCATATGTGGAGGATCCAAGACATGGATTGAGAAGGATAGCTAAGGGAGAAAAATCAGGTAGATTGTTTACCTTTGAGCTAGAAGACACCAAGAATATTGCTTTGTATAATTACAAGGATCAAACACTATCAGAATTGGAAATTTGGCACAAGAGGTTAGGTCACATTGGTGAGAGGACCTTAAAGCAAATGAGTAGGGATCAATGTGTGCTTGGGATACCTAATGTATCCAAGCAACACATGATATACAAGTGTGGGGCTTGTCAATTTGGTAAGTCACACAGATTGCCTTATACCAAGAAAGGTTTCATGCATGAAGATTATCTGGAGTTAGTGCATACAGATGTTTGGGGACCTAGCAAGGAACCATCCATATCTGGATCAAGGTACTATGTGTCCTTCATTGATGACTATAGCAGGTGGACTGTCTTATACTACATGAAACATAAAGATGAAGTATTTGATTGTTTCAAAAAGTATCTTGCACTAGTTGAAAATCAAACAGGTAGACATTTGAAGAAGCTAAGGTCAGATGGTGGTGGAGAATACTTCTCAAATGAATTTGAAGATTTCTTGCAGGAAAGAGGCATCAAGAGGGAGATTACTACAAGGTACTCACCTGAACAAAATGGGGTAGCTGAAAGAAGGAATAGACTCATAGTAGAAACAGCTAGGTCTATGCTTAATGAAAAAAGGTTGCCAAATTATCTTTGGGCAGAAGGTGTATCCACTGCCACCTATCTCATCAACAGGTTGCCATCCAAATCACTTAATGGCATGACACCATATGAAGCTTGGCATGGTAAGAGACCCTCTCTGGATCATTGCAAAATCTTTGGTTGTGTAGCATATGTGCATATTCCCTCACAGGTAAGGGGAAAGCTAGACCCTAAGGCTGAAAAATGTATCTTCATTGGTTATGATTTGAACCAAAAGGGATACAGATTCTACAACCCAACAAACAAAGGCTTCAAGGTAAGCAGAGATGTCATATTTGATGAGAATGACTCATGGTATGAGAATGAATGCAGGAAAGTGAGTCTACCCTATGACATGGAAGAAGATTTTCCAAAACTCACCAAGGAGGAATCAATTCAGAAAGAAGATTCAAGCTCAGATGATGATGATACAATAAATCTTGAGGAGTTCAAGGCTTGGAAATCTAAAGGGAAGATGAAGATGAAGCAACTAGAAGATAAACCAGAATCCTCAACTCAATCTATGAGGAGATCTCAGAGAGAAAGTAAGAAGCCTATTAGGTATGGGTATGATACTTCCCTTGTAACCAAGCATTCTCTATATCTTGCAAAGGATCTATTGAATGAAGAACCAGGTTCATTTGAAGAAGCAATCACTAAACCAGAATGGAAGGAAGCAATGGATGAAGAAATGCAGGCACTCAAAGAGAGTGACACTTGGGACTTGGTACCCAAGAAAGACTCTATGAAAGTAATAGGATCCAGATGGATCTACAAACTAAAGAAGAATTCAGATGGAACAATAAACAGGTACAAAGCTAGGTTGGTAGCCAAGGGTTTTGCACAAACCCAAGGCATTGATTATGAGGAGACATTTTCTCCTGTGGCTAAGATGCCAACTATCAAAATTTTGGTGAGTGTAGCTGCATCCAAAAATTGGAACATGTACCAATTGGATGTGAAGAATGCATTCTTGAATGGATGGATATCTGAAGAAGTCTACATGTCACAACCACCTGGCTATGAAGACCCAAATAAGGTAAATCATGTTTGTAAATTGAAGAAGGCTCTATATGGTTTGAAGCAGGCACCTAGGGCATGGAATTACAGGTTGACAACCTATCTCCAAGACCAAGGATTTGTGATGAGTAAAGCAGACACTTCTCTGTTTATAAAGAGAAGTAGTACAGAGGTAATATATTTATGTGTCTATGTTGATGACATCATTATTACAGGAAATGATGTTCAGGGAATTAGACACATCAAAGGACAGATGATGAAGGAATTCAAGATCAATGATCTTGGATTATTAAAGTATTTCTTAGGGCTTGAATTAGTCTACACAAATTCAGGTATCTACATCACTCAAAAGAAGTATGTACAGGATATGGTCAAGAAGTTTGGTTTGCAGGATGCTAAAGTATCTACTACTCCAATGGAGGTCAACCTAAAGCTAAGTGCTCATGAAGGGGAAGAAATACAAGACATCACAGGATATCAAAGTATGGTAGGTAGTTTGAATTATGCTACCTTGATAAGAATTGACATAGCATATGGAGTTAGTGTGCTTAGTCAATTCATGCAGAAACCAAGGGTACCTCACCTAGAGGCAGCGAAGAAAATCTTGAAGTACCTCAAAGGAACTCAAAGTCATGGTTTGTACTTTCCATATACATCAGATATTGATATTAAAGTTTACTCAGATGCAGATTGGGCAGGATGCAAGGATGACAGGAGGAGCACATCAGGATACATATGTTTTGCAGGTGACAAACCTATTTCTTGGTCAGCCAAGAAACAACCTACAGTAGCTTTGTCATCTACTGAAGCAGAGTATAGAGGGCTAGCCAATGCCACTCAAGAAGCTATCTAGTTGAAGCTTCTATATACAGAGTTAGGCCTATATACAAGGCCACCAATCATCTTTGGAGACAACACTAGTTCTCTTCACCTTGCAGCTAATCCAATTTATCATGCTAGGACAAAACACATAGAGGTTCATTACCACTATGTGAGGGAGTAGTTACTTAGCAAAGATATTCAATTATCTTATGTGTCTACTAATATGCAATGTGCAGATTTGCTCACAAGAGCATTGGATGGAAACAAGCTATGCAGATTTAAATCCATGATTGGATTGTAGGATGTGTTTGAAGACTAAAGATGAAGAAGATGAAGACTTAAGCCAAAGTGTTTGGCTTGAGGGGGAGCTGTTGGTGTAAATCAAGCCTTCACACTTGGCTTTGATTTGTAGCTTGAAGACATCACATAAAGATTGGATTAATTCTTGAAGATTGAGCCATAGAAACTCATGCTTATGAGTTCTCACTTTTTTACTTATTGTAAAAGTCATTGTGACTTGGAATATTTTGTAATCACACCTACTTGAGAAAGTCGTGGAAACTTGAATGTTGTAATGAAGAGAATATCTTCCTACTTTTAGAGGAGAGATTCTAGGGAGCCTTAGTTTGAATTTCAAATTCAAATCACCATCAAACTTCTATAAAAGCTACATTGAAAAGTCGCGGGTTGTCCATCATCATTCCCGAGGCTTACATCTGTGATTATATAGAGTGTGAGTGCTACACCATAGCCTACACATCTCCAACTCATTAGGCTACATCTATCAGGCCAATGAGATTCTACATTCATGTGAATTAATAGAAAGAGTTACATTCATTATTTCTAGTTTTGTCTGAGTCACCATCTCCAAGTCTGTTAACTTCAGAGGAGCATTTCTCAGTGCTCACTGAACCAAATCAAGAGTTCAATAGCTCGTTGGAACCAGCTCAAGGTCTTCTACAAGCATACAAAATTTCAGAAGATTCCATTCAGCCATTTGTGAGAAATCAGCTTCGAAGTCATCACTGGTCTATCTCTGCAACTCTCCTAAAAAGTCGGGGGTAATCATAATTTTGCTAAACTTATTTCTCAGTGTATGGTTTATCAATTTGAGTGATTCCACTTGCAATTGGTAGCTTACTAAGGTACTTTAATACCCCCAAAAGGAATTGTTTCAATTTCAAGTGTGCTGGTCACACTGAGCATAACATTGAGCAGGTATCATTACAGAATTAGAAAGTTTTCAAGACTAGTGAAGTGCAAAGTCATCTGTTTTGATCTAATCATAACTCAACTCATTTCCAAAGTACATATAGCATATTTTGGTGTCATTTGGAAGCTCAAGGAGTCCACTAAGCATTTCTGGAATCAAAGGAGGGCTGGTGTGAAGCAGGTTTAGCAACACCAACTCATTTCTTGAGTGCATCCAACCATCACTCCCAAGACTCGGAACTGCTTTCTTGTTGAATGGTGTCTTTCTATTTGATGTAGCAGTTGTCGTGAATGGTTGTGTTTGCCTATGTGGTGGACTCACTACTGTGGCTACTTGATTCTTTGGAGAAGAAGAAGGATCCACCCGCCTTCGAACCTGTTCTTCCACGATTGAATCCTTCTGCATCATAGAGCTTTTGACACATACAACATCTTCTTCCATATGATTAGTCTTAGAAGAACTACAAGATGTGACATCTGGATTTGTGAGCATGCCATTTTCTAGTTCTAATGTAAAGCATTGTCCCTGGACCCAAACTTGAAGAAGTTGGCTTCTTAGGTTTAATTTGACTGCATTGTCATAAATCCAATCTTGTCCTAAGACAAGTGGTTCTGTAAGGTTCTCATCTTGACACACTAGCACTTTGACTTTCATTGGAACATCTTGCAGGTAGATGGGAAGTTCCACCTCGCCCAAACAAGGGGTTTCCACACCTCCCAATCCTATGAGATAAGCTTCTATGGGATTGATGTTCAACTGCAAGTTTTGGCAGTAGGATAGTCTAACTGCACTACTTGCTGCACCTGAGTCAATCAATGCTTTCACAGTCCTTGCACCCTTTCCTTGTCCTATCTCTATGGTCACAAAGGGACGTCGGTCAATGACTTGAGAAGTAGTTATGCTCGATTTTTGGCACATATCCATGTGATATTTTGGGGCTTCTGAGTTGACATCTAGGCCTAGTCGCCTTAACTTATTTCGCCTAATACGCTCTCTAGCCTCTACCTGTGCTTCTTCCCTCACCCTTAACTCCTCTTCTTTTCGCTTCTTAGCAGTGTTGAGTCTCGTAAGCATATCCTCTGTAAGAGGTTCTTGGTATAACTTGACTCTACGTCCACTAATATAGTTTGGCAAGATATCTCCTTCTAGAGTGGCCAACTGAACTGCACCACTAGTGGAAATTCTATTAATGATCATGGGTCCGTCTCCTCTTTTTTCCAACTTACGGGCATGTTGTTTTAGTGTATGAACCAACACTAGATCTCCCTCTTTCAATCCCTTATCCTTGATGTGTGCATCAAAGTATGCCTTTTGCCTCTTCTTTGCAGCGTAGATGCCTGCTGCCGCTCGTAGCCTCGTCTCACCTAAGCGTTCGAGATCAAAGATCCTAGAGGACAATTCATGCCCATTCCACTCATACTCTTGTGCTACTTTTAAGGAAGGGATTAAGAAATCTAATGGTAGCACAACATTTTGTCCGAAGACCATCTGAAATGGGGTGGCGTTGAGTACCGTTTTGTAGGCAACTCGATAAGCCCAAACAGCATGATGAAGTTGTTTGTCCCAATCAGAGCATTTATTATTTACCAGTTTTGTCAATACGTTACAGAGGATCTTATTGGTGCTCTCGGCTTGTCCGTTAGCTTGTGGGTGATAAGGGGCAGACTTCTTATGTATCACCAAGAATTCTTGGAGAAGATTTTCAATGACCTCATTCAAGAAGTGTGTGCCTCTATCGCTCACTAACTCTATTGGTAGCCCATATCTCGTGAACACATTCTCGAATAAGAACTTAGCCGTAGTCTGAGAATCATTCTTTGTTGTGGCTTTCACTTCTACCCACTTTGTAAGGTAATCTAGGGCTACAATAATATACTCTGCATGGGAGTTTTTAGCTGGGGGGTTAATAGGACCTATGAAGTCTATGCCTCACTTGGAAAATGCACGCCCTCCCATCATTGGCCTCAAAGGCATCTCGTCTTTTCTAACTGGATATTGTGCACGTTGGCATGTGTCACATTTCTTCACATAGGTATGAACATCCATATGAAGAGTGGGCCACCAAAGTCCTGAAAATAGAATGGTCTTGATTACTCGATCAGGACCAAAGTATCCACCTGCAACACCGCTGTGTGCAGTTTCTAAGACTTTCAAATAGTCTGATTCGTGAACGCACAAACTTAGATAACCATCTTTGCCTCTTCGTTATAGGTTGTCTCCTACTAAGGCATAGCCTTGAGCCTCTTGCTCCATGCTTCGTCTTCTTGCTAGACTAGCCTCTTTGGGTAATCTTCCCGATCTCATAAACTCTACCAATGGAGCACTCCAATTAGGAATTAATGACACTTGATAAAGGGTGGCATGCTCTATTGGTGGTCTCTCTCTGCACATTGGACAATTCTTAATCCACTCATGTATTTCTTTGTCCATGCTAGGCCAATACACTCCTAAACGTTTTAGATTCTGCAATGTTTGTTGTTTAAAATAGTGATTTCCTAGCAATCCTTCATGGGCTTGTTGCAACCAGCTACTATGTTCATCATCCTCAAGACAACAAGCTAATACACCTTCAGTATCTTGTTTGTACATGCTTCCTGCCAATATGTGATATTTTTGTGATTTTACAATTTCTTCATGTGATGTTTTCACATTCTTATTTGCGGGTCCGAAGGTGAGGACTGGTACCAACTTATTTGCCCATTTAGGAACAACTTCTAAATTGAACAGATAAGCATCGGGTAATTCATCAGACACTCCTTGTGGTGACTCCCCTGAAGTGATACGAGAAAGGTGATCTGCCCGAAGGTGGGTTCTACCTTTCTTGACAACAACTTCAAAGTCATATTCCATTAGTAAGAGGAACCATCTTACTAAGCGTCCAGTATTGCAAGGTTTATTGACCAAATATAACAAAGCTTGATGATCAGTGAAAAACTTGAACTTGTTGGCCAATAAATAGTGTTTAAACTTCTTCACAGCATATACCATGCCTAAGCCTTCTCGCTCAGTTGTGGTATAGTTTTGTTCAGCTACGGTGAGCTGTCTACTAGCATATGCTATGGGAAAATCTAAGTTTCCTTCTCCTGTGGGTTGTGCTAGCACACATCCTATGGCATGATTGGATGCATCCACATGGACATGGAATGGTTTATTCCAATCAGGAGTGATCAGTATTGGTGCTCTGCACAAACGTTTCTTCAGTTCATTGAAGGAATTCTTGCATTCATCGTTCCACTCAAAATTTGACAACAAGGCATAAAGAGGCCTAGCTATGATCGCATACATGTGGATAAACCTGCGGTAATATCCACAATGGCCCATAAAGGCTTGTACCTCCTTAACATTCCTTGGCCTTGGCAGCTCCGCTATGGCTCGTACCTTATCTTCATCTGTTGAGATTCCATTCTTAGAAACAATATGACCTAAGATTTTACCTTGACGCACCATGAACACACACTTTTCTGGGTTCAGACACACTCGATATTCTCTACACTTATTGAAGATTTGTCTGAGCTCAGGGATGTGGTATCTTCTTTCTTGGGAATGGGCACATAAATTATCCACATACACTTCTAAGCTCTTCCGCAAGAACTCTTTGAAGACATGACACATGAGCCTTTGGAATGTTGCAGGTGTATTTGTGAGCCCAAATGGCATCACACGAAATGCAAAGATTCCCCACTCTGTGGCAAAAGCTGTTTTGTGTTGATCTTCTGGGGCAATGGCTACTTCATTGTAACCTGAAAATCCATCAAGGAAGCTATAAACTTCCTTGCCTGCAACACGCTCCAATAGGTGTTCTGTGATTGGAAGCGGATAACTATCTTTGATCATAGCGGCATTAACTTTTTTAAGGTTAATACACACTCGCAACTTCCCGTTCTTCTTGGGCACTACTACAATGGGGGACACCCATTCAATATGCTCAATCTCATAGATAAATCGAGCTTCAATCAGACTATCAATTTCTTCTTTTATTTTGGCTGCATATGTATCATTATATGTGTAGGGCTTTTGTTTGGTGGGCTTGGCATCAGCGGTCATGGGGATAGTATGAGAGCAAATTCTTGGATCTACCCCTTTCAAGTCTCTATAGTGCCACGCAAACACATCCCTATATTCCCTTAATAGAGCTACGAGCTCCATTTCTTCTCTTGCACTTAGGTCATCTCCTATATATTTGCATCTCTCTTCATTCTCTTCAATGGTCACTACTTTCGCTTTGTGGATAGAATTCCACTGTAGGGGTGGTACATCTCTGAAGGTGTAATCCTTCAAATTGACCTTGGTGGTGACCCCTACGTGTTGTAAGTACAAGGAGTTGGTTCCCCAATCCTGTACTATTTGCAATTGTCGTAGGAAGGGTCTTCCTAGGATCATCTCATAGGCGTTATTTTTCTCAAAGTCACTTATAGCAAATGTATGTTCAAACTCCACACCACAAGTGGTTAGAGTTATCCCTTCGAGCAATCCTAGAGGTCTTTCAAAATGACCGTCGGCCATTTGAAGCTTCATTCTAGTTGGTCTTAATGTGGGTTTGCCCCATTGCTTCCACAAGGAGGTGGTCGCAATAGCAACACCAGCACCTGAATCTATGATTGCTTTGGTTGTGTAACCTTGGTAGGTGATTGGAAGATAAGTATTACTTTCTTCACCCTCACACATGTCCCCTATTTTTTCTAGAGGTATCTCTGGAACTTTTTGCTAGAGCTTGTTTTTGGCTTATGGGAATCAAGTTATGGAACCTGATCCTTCACATGATTCCATAGATCAGGTTTTGCTTTGAGCAGCTCTTCTACAGTGAGATGACATTGAACCTTAGTGTTCTTCATGACATCAGTGTTCCTTGGGACCACTGAGTCTTCATGTCTAACCAGTATTGTGGGAGCTCTGATCTGAAGAGATTCAGATTCCCATGGGCCTGGAAATTGAGGCAGTTCTTCTAAGGTATTAGATTCAAAATCTATCCTTTCGTCTTCTTGTTGCTCGACTTGATCTCCGTAAATGGATGGAATGTCTTGGGGAAATTGATCATGAAGGTCATCAATCTCAGGAATAGGAGGGGAATTACCCTTCTTCTTGGCCCATTTCTCTTCTTGTATTTCCCACAAGAACTCTTGAGAGTATTGTTGAATTGAAGGAGGTATTCCAGCATCCGTGGAATTAGGAACATAAGCTCCCATTGGTGGTGAGCTTCCTCTTTCAATAACTGCTTGAGCATGTGGAGGTAAAGAAACTTGTGGTTTGTTTACCAATTGCTCTAATCTTTCTAGTAAGCCCTGGAAATGCAAATCCGATTTGATAGAGTTTGTCTGATTGAACTTTTGACTAGTCTCAAGTATGGCTTGAGCTTGTTCTACCATTTTCATGCACATTTTTGTCCGTTCAATCTCTAAATCCGCTCTAGGGTAACTCTTGTCTAGGTTTGCAGCTGTTGGCCCTTCTTGAAGTTGAGCCTGGTAGGCCTTGAACATCATGTCTAAGCCTTCTAGGGTTGGATCTGCAAGAACAAACCCTGGCTGTGGTCTATTTACAATGGGTGGTGGGGTGGGATGAGGTGGAATAGATGGAGTTTCGGCATGCGAGGGGTTTTGAGATGCAATGTCTTCTATTTTTGTTTTTGCTTCTTTCAAGCTTTCTTCTAGTTCCGATAACTTTTTATTCCACTTGCGATTGGCCTTCTCTCTGGTATCCTTCCATGTTCTTGTTTTTCGCTTGCTAGGTTCTCCTGATTCACTCGACTCCAATTGCTCTACTGGTTTATCTTGTGTTAATGCTTGTGCCCTAGTAACTGCCTGTACAGGTGCCACATTACTGCTACTGGCACTTGATTCCGCCACTAAGCCTACCACATTAATGGGTGTAATCTTGGGTGCACTAGAGGGGTTTCTTGGACAATCTCTGGGGAGATGGTCTTTGCCACAATCAAGACAAAAAGCTTGTATTGTGATAGCCTGTCCTTGACTCGGAGATGGTGGGTGGGGACAATCACGTAGGAAATGGTCACCCTGGCATCTGAAACATGGTCCTCTAGGGGCTTGTGGTCTTACTTGTCTCAATTGGGGCCTAGGGTTAGCATTTGCGTACATGACATTGGAGTATTCTAGCTCCCAATTTTGTTCCATAGGTGGTGCCTCATATTGATATGGGTAAATCTCACTATGTTCAGGTGACTCTGTGTAATAAGCATGCGGACTACCTTCATGGGAGTAGTCTAAACCTTGAGCGTGAGAGTCATTTTCTAAGACCAATGGGGTTAGTGGCACCAATGCTCTATTAGGGTTCTCCTCCGCCATCGTATACTTAACTGGGATCACATTGGCAGGAGCTGGTGGTTGGTTTCCCAAGACTGGTTGTGGCCTATATTGTGCCTGATATTGCTGTTGTGGTCGATAATATGGCTATTGGTATTGGTTTTGATACCTCCCTTCTTGATAAGGTTGCTGATAAGTTTGTCTAACAGCCTGTCTATTGTAGGGACAATCTTGAGCCGTGTGGTTCGTGTATTTTCTCTCAATAGTGCAATATGGAGAATTCCTTTCTCTAATGTTTTGGTTTTGCATTGGGCATACGTTAGCCATGTGGTCACCTCCGCAGATATAACACCGATTCGATTGGAGTGACTCTATGTGTTTGTCTATTTTGGACTCCCAGCTTCTTGGCAACTTGCTCAGCTATCTCCTCTATTTCCATGGAGATTTTCGAAGTGTCACTAGTAGAACTATCCGAATCCTTATAGAGTTTGGACAATCCTAACTCCTCACCCAAGTTATCTTCTATGTCAATGCACGTCCGCACGCACTCTTCTATGGATCTAGGCTCTTTTAAGTATACATATGATCTTAACTTTGTGCTCAGTAAGCCATCTAAGAACAAAGACACTTGTTTGGCTCGTGTGGGTAACTCTAGAGCAGGGCATCTTTCTAGGTATTGTCTAAACCTTCTACCTGCTAGTTGCACTGTTTCTTGGGGTGTCTGCTTGAAACTGTGGATCAAAGATGATGTGTTATGCCTGATACCACTCTTGGAAAATTCTACAATGAATTCGTCTAGCAGCTGACCTATATCGTGATAGTTGCGACTACTCAGTGGTTGAAACCAAGCTAAGGTAGTGCCCTTATGAGTCAAACCAAATGCCTCGTACTGGGTGAACAAATCCTCAACTTGTTCAGCTCTTAACACTTGTTTGAACTCGACCACATGATCATAAGGATCTCCTGTCCCGTTGTCAGAGAGAATTTGTTACTCTTAAAATATTACAAAAATTAAAAGATTAAATGATTAATATAAGTTTGGTTAAATTATGAAATTTTTACTAATGTTTGACCTTAATTTTGCAGGAAAAGAAGTTTGCTGACCAAAATCAAGATGGCAAGTATTCATTTAAGTTTATTTATGGGTTTAGATAAAAATTCAAGGGTTAGTTAAGGGTATGTTTATGTATTGAAAGTAAATGTAGGGGTATTTAAGGGTTACATATAGGTTTTGGGCATGAATTATAGGGTTCTAGCTTAAATGCAAGGGTAATTATGGGTCAAATGCATGTTCTAGTTAAAATTTATGGATAATTAGGGGTTAAAAGTATGTTTTGAGCATGATTTTTAGGGTTCTAGTTAAGTTTTAAGGTTAATTGAGGGTTAATTATTCAGTCTAGAGGGTTATGAAAGGTTAGAGAATAGGTTTATGGGTTAGTTAGAGTTAATTGATGTGGTTTTGAAGTTAGTTGTAGGGTAAACCTAAGGTTAGATGATAAAATAAATGGGTTGAATTTTATAAATAAATTATTAAATAGGTTAATTATTTCTTATGGAACTTTAGAAATATTATTTAAATAGAAAAATATATTATTTAGTTATTTCCATTAAGCCTATGGTTATAAAATGAATATAAATGGATTAAATTAATTTTAGACTAAGGTATAGTATTTATTCTAAAGTATAGTATTCAATTAAATTATAAAAGAAAAAGAAGTGATAGGTTAAATTGAAGCTAAAGTATATGGTCCATTGAAAATTTAAATAGTTGGTTGAAATTGAGGAAATTCAAATGGGGAAAAATCCCACGCCTTTTTTTTGGTTGAGTGTTGTTAGAGTGATGTAGAGTTGATGTTGAGTCAATTTAGGTAATTGGTTGAGTTATCTAAAGAGAATTGTAGGCTATGGTGGCTACTCATATCTATTTAAGAAGGGAGTACGTGCTCACAAGTTCATGTGTTTTATTTTCAGGTAATTGCTATGCTCTAGACTATAGTCATATTTGTTCTCAGCTTTATGTCAGTCCTCTGATAGGAGGAGAGAGAGAAGACCATCTCTCTTGTCCTTCTTTCATGGGAAAGCAAATTTTTTTTTTTGGAAATGCAGATATTTCTTCTTCTTTTCTTCTATTCTTTTTTTTTTCCCCTTTCTTTTTCTACCTCTCTGTCTTTTTCCCTCCATTAAATTGATTTTTTTTATTATTTTATTCTCCCTCTCCCTCCCTTTCTCTGCCGGCGGCGCAGCACTGCTGCGCGCGCAGCAGAGAGAGAGAGAGAGAGAGAGAGAGAGAGAGGGAGAGAGAGAGAGAGAGAGAGAGAGAGAGAGAGAGAGAGAGTGAGAGAGAGAGATTTTTTTTTTTAATGTTTTTTTTTTCTTATTTTGTTTATTTATCTTTCCCCTCTCCCTCTCCTCTCTGCTGCCGGCGGCGCAGCAGCGCCGCGCGCGCAGTAGAGAGAGAGAGAGAGAGAGAGAGAGAGAGAGAGAGAGAGAGAGGAAGAGAGAGAAAGAAAGTTGGAGAGAGAGAGAGAGAGAAAGAGAGAGAGAGAGATAGAGTTTTTTATTTTTTTCTTTTCTTTAGTTTATTTTCTTTCAATTTATTCTATATTATATTTTCTGTTATTTTCTTTTATTATATTTATGTATGTATTTATTTTATAGTTTAGATATTTTTATGTTTATATAGTTTAATTATATGATGATTAGATATATTTATGGTATATATAATTAAAAAGGCATATGTTTATGTTTTTTAATTGTTTATGAATTATATAATATGTATGTGTGAGTATATATATGTTTATATATATTTATGTGTATTTATGTATATATATTTATTTATGTATATGTTTTAGTATATATGTTTATGACTTCTATGTATGTATGTATATGTATTTATGAATTAGATTGATTGCTTAATGAATGATTTGATTATCCTAATGTTTTGTTTTATATGCTCTCAGGTTAGCAAGATGAAGAAGAATCTTAGCCTTATTCTTTCCCAATGAACTCCTTTTTCCCATCCAATTTCTTTTTTCCCAAACATTTATCATGTCCCTTCTTGGCCTATACATTTCTTACCCTACCCTTACCCCAAGTTCCTTCATCTTGATAGAGACTTAAGTTTCTTTTCCAAGTATCAAGATAACCCATGTTAGTTTATGATTTGAACCCATGTTAGTTTATGATTTGAACCCATGTTAGTTTAGGTTTGAACCCATGTTGGTTTAGAACTTGAAACCATGTTTTATGTTAGTTCATGTTAAAGAAGTTAGTTAATGTTAGACATGTTAGGTTGTTAATGCATACTAGTATATGTTAATTGTTAGTAAATGTTTATGCATATGTGTGTTATTATAAAGAGTGTATGTTCATATATGTTTAGTATGCATATGTGCGTATGATAGTATATGTCTATTCATGTATATGTTTGTATGTGTTAATGTATGGTATGCATAAGTATTTTAGTGAAAGTTCATTTATGCATTTGTTTGTATGTATGTGCATGTATATTCATATATGTTTATGTAAGTATAGTTCATGCATGTAAATGTTAGTAGTGTTAGTGCATGTATATGTATGTCTATGCATATGTGTGTATTTATGCATGTGCATGTATGCATGTTCATCTATGGTAATGCATGTATGTTGCAAATGTATGTATGTTTATGTATGATTATTTATGCATGTATGTATGGTAGTTAAATATATATTTATGAGTAAACAATGAATGTTAATGTATATTAAAAATAATTATGTAAATGATTTTTTTATGTATACATTTTAATAAAGAAATGTATTTATTATATATGTGTTTTTTTTTAGAAAGATTAATTACTTTAATAAAATATTAAATGAGAGTTAAATTTTATAAAGATATACTAATCTTTTTCATGTGTTTTATTTTCAGATGTGTTTTATTTTCAGATTTGATTTCTGAAGAATTGCAGCTCTTAGTGAACTAAAGGCCTGTTGAGAGCAATTGGCGATCTGAAGATATACATGTGACCTGAAGTTTGAAAAGCAAAGATTACCCTTACTTTGAAATTTTATTAGCTTGTATAGGCTATCTTTTAGACTGTCATTTAGAAACATCATCCTTGAGGTTGTATAGGACTTTGGTTATTAATTTAGCATCATCTTTTATGTCTAAAGAAAGTTCTTCATATAGTCCTTTTTTACCTTCATCAGCTTTTGACTTGTTGTTTCCAAAACCTTTAGAAAGTAAAGAAAGTTCATCAGATAGTTCTTCTCTTCCTTCATCAACTTTTGAACTGTTATTCCCAAAACCATTAGAAGAGGAAGAGTTAATAAAAGAAGTAATAATAAAAGAAACTTTACACGATTCTAGGACAGCTATAACCATACTTTCTACTGTTCCACCTAGTGTTAGTGAAGATCTTTTCCCTCCAACTGTAGATAGAAAACTTAGATACCTTCCAAGAAGAAACAAACGAAACGATAAAAGATCAAATAGTTAGTGAAAAGATTATTCCACCTTCTTATTTTGACGCAGTTGAACGTTATAGGAACGCTTCACCCTACGGACCTTAGGAAAAGTTAAACTTGTGCCTGTCCTGCGTAGTCACCCTGCGTGCGCCGTTAGCGAGGCGACTGAATTGATCCGCCAGTCGTCTGAAAACGCTCCCACACTTTGAACCCGACGTGAAACGAACGGCCTTGCAGTTCAGGTATAAATTTTAAATTTTGCATTGCATATACATTCATACGATTTTACATCAGTGCAGCTGCGTCTTCATCCCTGGAAGCTGTGGCATTTACGTGAGCTTGCAATCTTCTTGGTGTTGAGGGCTGGTCTTGTGACCTGAGCGCCTCCACGAAGATTGGCAAGTAGGAGAACCTCGTCACGCCACCCCTTTCATCAACAATTGAAGCACAAAACGTTTGCACCCATTTTAGCAAACTATGTATTTAGGTTTTTGATTCAAATCAATAAATGTATTGAATTTCACAGAAAGCACTATTTTGAGCCTCATCTTCGAGCAGTTGGTATAATTTCTTTACCCTTACATTCTTGGGTGCAAAATTTTATTTAAGATTAAATTGCTAGTATAGGTTAAAGGCAACTGGTTGTTAAACATAGGTTAAGCGTTAATCATAGCTTTATTTGCAACTTTTTGCATAGTAAAAACTTATCAAACTGGACGCTAACGGAATTTCAGAATTAGTAGCTGAACATAAGGAAAGAGTAACAAAAGAAGTTCAGGATATAGTTAGAATTGTTCACGCTAGGTCAAAACAAACTTCAAGAATGGACGAGCTATTTCAAATTATGATGCACGAGACGCAAGGACAAAAGGTAGTTGAAACGTTATTAAAGGATAAAGGGAAATTTACTGGTATGAATGTTACAAATTATTTAGACACGTTTGAGGAATTAGCTAAGTTACACGGTTTATTTGAAACAAAATGGAAATCCTATCTTGGACGTCTGGCCATAGGTACTGTAAAAGCTATTATGGATATACATGACAATAAGGAATGGGATGAGTTTAGAAAAGAGCTGCATAAGGAATTCTACTTAGAAGACTACAGTCAACATAGTCGAGAAGGATTTATGAAATGGATTAGTTCACCTAAGCCTCACATTTCGTTAACTCAACTCCATAGTGAATTTATGAAAAGATTCTCTCAATTACTTGAACAGGATAGAGTTGCCCTTACCCCAGATATCATTTTATATTTCCTTAAAATCTTGACTCCAGATATAAGGGTAGAGGTTGAGCGTAGGCTTGAAGAACCGGGAAAGAAATATGGGCTTACAGATGACTGGGGTGTAGTAAAAACTGTAGTTGAGGCGGTTGCTCACATGATCCAACGTAAAACACTCCTTTATGAATCGATGTCTCAACCATCTTCCAATTTTCCTCCGATTCAGGCAACTAGGGATACACATATAGAGTCAAAAGTTGAGCCTACAACATCCACATCTAGACTCCCAACCGAGTTACAATTTGAGATTTTGTTTAACAAGATAGACAATATGATGCATATGCACGAGAATATGTCTAAAGAGGTAGCGGCTTTGCAGAATGTGGTGTATGCTTTAAACCTACAAGATAAACCTGCAATGCAAGCTCATCCGACTATTTATCCTCAAAATGCTCCAAATCCACCATTAGTAGCTCCGAATCATCCATTAGTACCTCCTAATCCACCTTTTTTACCTCCTAATCCTCCCGTTGTACCCCAACCAATTCCTCAACCGATTCCTCAAGCATTTAACCAAAGAAATTTCAATGAAAGGAGAAATGCTAATGTGAGGAGATGTATCTGGTGCGATGCCACAGATCATTTGACTTACACATGTGAAGCATTGAAAGATGCGAAAGAGAAAAGACTTGTAATTGATATTGACAAGCGATTGTGTGACTATAGAACACATTTACCCTTATCTGCCAATTGGGGAAAGGGAGGGATGTAGAAGCTGTATGAAAACCTTTCTGAGTCTTCGAAATCTGCTTCTGCTGTTAAACTAGAATATGTTGATAGTGACTCTGATTCCGATCAAACAAGGGAAATGAGGAACTACTCAATTGAAGCTTTGATAAAGGCGAGAGATGATATTATGCAGAAAACTGCGTGGACCTCTCCTGTCGATCAATTCTCGATATATTCGCATATTGCGAATGTTGAAGAGAAAAGAAAGAGGGATGATGAGCAAGATACAAATGATTCAGGTAGACGAATGACTAGAAGTAAGATGAGAAATGAGCCGAAGCCTAAGAAAGTTCAGTTTGAACAAGGCGAAAGTTCTAAAACAAATGAGGAGCGAAGAAAAGAAATTAGGGAGGGTAAACAACCTGTGTTTAGTGAACCAATTCAAACATCAGACAAAGTAGAGCAAGTTCCTAGAACTGAAACAAAACGTGAAGAGAAACCAGAAAAGAAACCAAAACGAGTACCGAAAGCTATTCTTATTTCTGAACTTGAACAAAAAGTTGATTCGAAAGAAATATTGTATGACATCTTATTAAAAAGTGCAGTAACAATGACTTTAGAACAAATCTTCTCAATAGCAAAAATTGAATTTAAGGAAAATTTTATTAAACTAATTAAAAGGAAGAGATTCCCTCTGTCACAAGAGGTAGAGATGCAAGATGTTGCCGATGTAACTCACTTGATTCATGAATCTCTTTCTTTAGACTCAGAGGATGAAAAAGATAATACATGTAATGTGAACAAAAATTTCTTAGGACCGATTGTACCAGATGACGAAACAAAAAACTCAGAGAGTGATTTTAGAAAAAGTTTTTGGGCAAGAGGTACACCGGAGATTAAAGTTAACTTAGGAGATCAGAAGAGATCATATTCTGCTTTAGCCCTAATTGACTCTGGGTCTGAAATCAATGTGATTTCGAAAGGATTATATGATAAGTTTAAATGGCCTATTGATAAAAATCACGGTTGGATAATGCAAACCGCGGACAATGGTTGTGGATCACTCCTAGGAGCATGTGCCAACATACCTCTAATGAAAGGTGGAATCTCTGAGACATTCCACTTTTTTATTCAGGACAACTGCTCTTATGAAATTATCTTAGGTCAACCATTTATATGTGAAGCCAGAATGGAGACTAAAGTAATAGATGACGGCTCAGCATACGCAAGAATTAGATCTAAAGATGATCTACAATCGCTCCAAGTTATGATAGTCAGTCCAAACCATGTACGAAACAGAGAACAAATTAGGAAAACACCTATCAGATCACAAGAAAAAATAAACGAGAGTCATTTACCTCTTAGTGATTCTGGAACATACTTTGATCAAAATTTTTACTAGAGACCATTGTTGAGCGAGACAACAGTGGTAACTGGTTTGATATCTCGCATAAATGTGTAAATAAAATAGAAAATATATCTGTCTATTTTTCATCTTCAAAATTACAAATTCTAAATAATAAAGATATTCCTAGAAAAACAATAAAAAAATATGAAAAATATTTTGAAGAAAAAGGATATATGTCTAAAACTGAAAATATTGAAAACATAATTGAAACTTCTTTTTCCTCTACTTTATTTGATGAAATTGACGAAACTTTACATGATGAAAAATTATTACATGTTATTCTTTTAAACTCATTAAATGAATATGATTTAATTTCAAAATTTGTTTCTAACTTTCATGAAGTTCAAATTAATACAAAATATAAATCAGTAGATAAAAAAGTAAAACCTATAGCTCTAGCTTTACCTGAAGGAAGTGATTTAAAAATTAAACAAGTAGCTAACGAACCTATCTTACGTGACATGTCTAAAATAGGTCATAAATTTACTGAAGAAACTATTAAATTAATAAAAATTGGAAATGAAAATTCTTTTTTATTACCAACTGAACAAAAATTATTTCGTGACATGATTAAAAAACATGGTAGAGCTTTTTCTCTTAATCCTCAGGAAATAGGATGTGTTGACCCTAGATTAGTTTCTCCTATGATCATATTTACTGTAGCTCACATACCTTGGAATCTTCGCCTATACCAGTTCCAAAGGCTCATTTACCTGAGCTAATGAAACTGCTTAAGGAGAAGATGAAAATGAAAATATTAGAACCTTCCTCTGCACCTTATTCTAATAGATGGTTTACTGTTCCTAAAAAGAATGGTAAACTTAGATTTATTCAAGACTTACAACCCGTAAATAAAGTTACTATTAGGAACGTGGGAACTGGCCCTATTGTAGGAGAATTTGCCGAAGCTTTTGCTGGGCATTCTATCTACTCTATGGGTGACTTATATTCAGGATATGACCAGTTTCAGCTTGCTACTGAAAGTAGAGATATTACCACGATGAAGACTCCTTTAGGATTAGTTCGTATGTGTACTCTTCCTCAAGGAGCTACAAATTCAGTAGCACATATGATGAACGCGATGAATAGAATTCTTCATGACTTTATTCCTAATGTGACCATGCCGTTTATAGATGATATCCCAATAAAAGGATGTGAAGAAAAAGAAAAAGATGAGACATTAGATGCATTAGGATGTAGGAAATTTGTAGCTAATCATATTTTAGATTGTGAAAAAATTCTAAAAAGATTTGAAGAAGTAGGATTAACTTTTTCTTTAGAAAAATCAGTTTTTGGAGTTAATGAAGTTTTAATTGTAGGACATTTATGCAGTTATTACGGTCGTAGGCCTTATCCTCAAAAAGTAGATGCTATTAATAAACTATCCGAAACCTGTAAAAACATTAGTGAAGTTAGACGTTTCTTAGGAGCATGTGTATTTTATGCAATTTGGATTCCGCATTACGCCCATGTAGCTAATCCATTGTACGATTTACTTAGGAAAAATAGAAAATTTAAATGGACTGAAACTCATGTTAAAACGATGAAAAAATTAAAAAATTTGCTTTCTAATGCACCAGTTTTGAAACGTGTCGATTATTCAAATAATAAACCAATTATTTTAACTGTAGATACTAGCCCTATAGGAATAGGCTGGGTAATAGGTTAGGATGATAATGAAGGAAATAGATATGCTATTAGATTCGGAGCTAAAATTTTGCATGAAACTCAGAGAAATTATCCACAAATAAAACGAGAATTATGGGGTTTAGTTACTGCATTAAAAACTGATAAAGAGTATTTTATAGGAGCTAATGTCATCATAGAAACAGATTGTTTACCTTTAATAGGAATGATTACTAACTGTTCTTCTCCTGATATAGCTATGTTAAGATGGATATCATATATTAAGTTTATTAATCCTATTTTAAATCATATTTCTAGTAAAACTAATTCCGTAGCAGATATGCTTTCTAGGGCTAAATTTGAAGATGATGAATTGATTGAAACTGATTTAAATGTAATTAACTATATTTCTGATGTATATGTATATGAAAAATTTAATGAAAATGACTATGAAGGGATTTGGTATGACATAGGTTATTACCTTAGTACATTAAAGAAATTACCTATTTGGTCTACTAATAGATTTCGAGATATTAGGAAACGCGCATATAATTTTTTTCTAAAAGATGGTTTGTTATGGCGTCACGCGAAGGGAAAAATTAGATATCCACAACGTGTTGTAGGTAATAAAACTCTTCAGATTAAAGTTATGGTAGAAATGCATGACACTCTTTGGGCAGGTCATAAAGGCTTTTATGCAACTTATGACAAAATTAGAGAAGCCTATTGGTGGCCGGGAATGTATGTGAATGTACGTGACTTTGTTAGTTCTTGCACTACTTGCCAGGTACATTCATCAGTTAGACATAGAGAACCTTTGCACCCTACCTATCCTCCTTGTATTCATTACAAGTGGGTAGTGGATTTAGTGACTATGCCTAAAGGTTTAGATAAGATGAGATATATAGTTTTAGCTAGAGAAGACTTAACTAATCATGTAGAGGGTAGAGCACTTCGTACGAAAACTACTTTTAACGTATGTAAATTTCTATTAGAAGAAGTTATATCTAGATTTGGTTACGTAGAAAAGATAGTTGCAGATAGAGGAGAGTTAGATGCTAGAGAGGCTAGAGAATTCTTTGATCAGCATGGGATTCGTCTGTCTCTTACTACTGCTTATAATCCAGAGTCGAATGGAAAGATTGAGCGGGGTCATCCCTCTATTGTGAAGGCAATTTCTAAGGCCTGCAATGGTGATATAGTGCAGTGGCCTAGATACAGACAGGATGACGTACACTAGATCTACAGGATTTATGCCTGCAGAACTCATGTATTGTCAGAAACCGATTTTTCCTATCCAGACCCAGATTATTTCATGGACGACACTTCCATGGAATAATGAGATGACTCGTGAAGATCTAATTTCTGTTAGGATTATGCAGTTAAATATAGGAAATAAATTAATTAAAGAAGCTGTACAGAAAATTAAAAATTCACGTCTTAAAAATAAAATCTATTTTGATAAAAAACATAGACTTAGACCTTGTACTATAGAAGTAGATGACTGGGTTTTAGTTTATGATAGCACTTTTGATAGTCAGTATGATGCTAGGAGAAAATTAATTAAGAGATGGTTTGGACCATATGTAGTTGTGACTGTATTTGAAAATGGTACATTTAAGCTTAGAGAATTTGATGGTTCTTTATTGAAAAATTTGATTGCAGGAAAAAGGGTTAAACTATTTAAAAAGAGAAATAATGAAGAATATGAAATTGAAGAAAATAATTGTGAAGATGATGCTGATGAAAATGAAGATGATGATTAAAAATCAGGTGAAACAGTTTTGATTAAAGATTCTTTAATTTTTTGTGTATATGCATAGCATTACTGCATGGATTAAAAGGATATGTTCCAATTTATTTAAAAAAAAAATCAAATAGATTTAAGATATATAAATATTTGAAATATTTATGATTGAAGCATAAGAACTCATATTTATATGAACTAAATCAGAAAGTTGAATAGAAATTTTGGAATTGGAATCTTGTAAAAGAAAAGGTAGTCTTATTTTGAATATATGTATATGCTTAAAAGAAATTTTTTATTCATTAGCAAATGGGATTTTGTATCTTGCTTTTATTTTTTATGAGATCTGACCTCTAAATAAAAATAAAATTAATTAAAAACTTCATACCCAACTAGTTTATATGTATGTGTCTGTTGTTAGTGTGCTATGTTGGGCTAGTAGGCGGGTGGAACAACCTTGGTCGGGTGATCAAGGCCACGAGCTGCAGCTAGTTTCATCATAGGCCTAACCTATATGTTGTCATGTGCCTGCATGAGTCGGTAGGCGGGTGGAGTTACTCTGGTCGGGTGATCAGAGCCACGAGCTGACGTCGATTTCATGTAGGGCTGACATAGTTTGTCGTGCGCTATGCCGGGTTGGTAGACAAGTGGAACAAACTTGGCCGGGTGGACAAGTCCAGGAGTCGCACCCAATTTCGGTATAGGCCGATTTGTAAGAAAATAAAGAAAAAGCTGAGTTGGGATGAAGTAAGAAAAATGATATGATTTAAGCAATTAAAAGAGAGTCAGACCATAGGAAATAAAAGTAGGAGGCATATAATTCTGTTATCTGATGGAAAAAGTTTTCTTTTTGTATATGCTGTTATGAAAGATAAGTTACTTATTCTTAGCAAGTGACATGAACAGAAGGACTATAAGACTTATGATTTATTATTATAAATATTTGTTTAAATGTGGATTCAAAAATATGACATGATATTTTATAACTTATTTCTATGTTGATATTTTTAAATGATTTGTACAAATCTTTTTAATTGCATAAAGTTTGAATGCATGATGTAATAAAAATTTTGAAATTATTTAAACTTAATTTCAAAAGAATTTGATCTATTCCACTTGAATCTGCAGGTTGGCCCATCGGGACGATGTGCAGGTTTAGTGGGGGCGGATGTCGGAGAGAATTTGTTACTCTTAAAATATTACAAAAATTAAAAGATTAAATGATTAAGTTAGAGTGATGTAGAGTTGATGTTGAGTCAATTTAGGTAATTGGTTGAGTTATCTAAAGAGAATTGTAGGCTATGGTGGCTACTCATATCTATTTAAGAAGGGAGTACGTGCTCACAAGTTCATGTGTTTTATTTTCAGGTAATTGCTATGCTCTAGACTATAGTCATATTTGTTCTCAGCTTTATGTCAGTCCTCTGACAGGAGGAGAGAGAGAAGACCATCTCTCTTGTCCTTCTTTCATGGGAAAGCAAATTTTTTTTTTTTGGAAATGTAGATATTTCTTCTTCTTTTCTTCTATTCTTTTTTTTTTCCCCTTTCTTTTTCTACCTCTCTGTCTTTTTCCCTCCATTAAATTGATTTTTTTTATTATTTTATTCTCCCTCTCCCTCCCTTTCTCTGCCGGTGGCGCAGCACTGCTGCGCGCGCAGCAGAGAGAGAGAGAGAGAGAGAGAGAGAGAGAGAGAGAGAGAGAGAGAGAGAGAGAGAGAGAGAGAGAGGGAGAGAGAGAGAGAGAGAGAGAGAGAGAGAGAGAGAGAGAGAGAGAGAGAGAGAGAGAGAGAGAGAGAGAGAGAGAGAGAGAGAGAGAGAGAGAGAGATTTTTTTTTTTAATGTTTTTTTTTTCTTATTTTGTTTATTTATCTTTCCCCTCTCCCTCTCCTCTCTGCTGCCGGCGGCGCAGCAGCGCCGCGCGCGCAGTAGAGAGAGAGAGAGAGAGAGAGAGAGAGAGAGAGAGAGAGAGAGAGAGAGAGAGAGAGAGAGAGAGAGAGAGAGAGGAAGAGAGAGAAAGAAAGTTGGAGAGAGAGAGAGAGAGAAAGAGAGAGAGAGAGATAGAGTTTTTTATTTTTTTCTTTTCTTTAGTTTATTTTCTTTCAATTTATTCTATATTATATTTTCTGTTATTTTCTTTTATTATATTTATGTATGTATTTATTTTATAGTTTAGATATTTTTATGTTTATATAGTTTAATTATATGATGATTAGATATATTTATGGTATATATAATTAAAAAGGCATATGTTTATGTTTTTTAATTGTTTATGAATTATATAATATGTATGTGTGAGTATATATATGTTTATATATATTTATGTGTATTTATGTATATATATTTATTTATGTATATGTTTTAGTATATATGTTTATGACTTCTATGTATGTATGTATATGTATTTATGAATTAGATTGATTGCTTAATGAATGATTTGATTATCCTAATGTTTTGTTTTATATGCTCTCAGGTTAGCAAGATGAAGAAGAATCTTAGCCTTATTCTTTCCCAATGAACTCCTTTTTCCCATCCAATTTCTTTTTTCCCAAACATTTATCATGTCCCTTCTTGGCCTATACATTTCTTACCCTACCCTTACCCCAAGTTCCTTCATCTTGATAGAGACTTAAGTTTTTTTTCCAAGTATCAAGATAACCCATGTTAGTTTATGATTTGAACCCATGTTAGTTTATGATTTGAACCCATGTTAGTTTAGGTTTGAACCCATGTTGGTTTAGAACTTGAAACCATGTTTTATGTTAGTTCATGTTAAAGAAGTTAGTTAATGTTAGACATGTTAGGTTGTTAATGCATACTAGTATATGTTAATTGTTAGTAAATGTTTATGCATAATATGTGTGTTATTATAAAGAGTGTATGTTCATATATGTTTAGTATGCATATGTGCGTATGATAGTATATGTCTATTCATGTATATGTTTGTATGTGTTAATGTATGGTATGCATAAGTATTTTAGTGAAAGTTCATTTATGCATTTGTTTGTATGTATGTGCATGTATATTCATATATGTTTATGTAAGTATAGTTCATGCATGTAAATGTTAGTAGTGTTAGTTTATGTATATGTATGTCTATGCATATGTGTGTATTTATGCATGTGCATGTATGCATGTTCATCTATGGTAATGCATGTATGTTGCAAATGTATGTATGTTTATGTATGATTATTTATGCATGTATGTATGGTAGTTAAATATATATTTATGAGTAAACAATGAATGTTAATGTATATTAAAAATAATTATGTAAATGATTTTTTTATGTATACATTTTAATAAAGAAATGTATTTATTATATATGTGTGTTTTTTTAGAAAGATTAATTACTTTAATAAAATATTAAATGAGAGTTAAATTTTATAAAGATATACTAATCTTTTTCATGTGTTTTATTTTCAGATGTGTTTTATTTTCAGATTTGATTTCTGAAGAATTGCAGCTCTTAGTGAACTAAAGGCCTGTTGAGAGCAATTGGCGATCTGAAGATATACATGTGACCTGAAGTTTGAAAAGCAAAGATTACCCTTACTTTGAAATTTTATTAGCTTGTATAGGCTATCTTTTAGACTGTCATTTAGAAACATCATCCTTGAGGTTGTATAGGACTTTGGTTATTAATTTAGCATCATCTTTTATGTCTAAAGAAAGTTCTTCATATAGTCCTTTTTTACCTTCATCAGCTTTTGACTTGTTGTTTCCAAAACCTTTAGAAAGTAAAGAAAGTTCATCAGATAGTTCTTCTCTTCCTTCATCAACTTTTGAACTGTTATTCCCAAAACCATTAGAAGAGGAAGAGTTAATAAAAGAAGTAATAATAAAAGAAACTTTACACGATTCTAAGACAGCTATAACCATACTTTTTACTGTTCCACCTAGTGTTAGTGAAGATCTTTTCCCTCCAACTGTAGATAGAAAACTTAGATACCTTCCAAGAAGAAACAAACGAAACGATAAAAGATCAAATAGTTAGTGAAAAGATTATTCCACCTTCTTATTTTGACGCAGTTGAACGTTATAGGAACGCTTCACCCTACGGACCTTAGGAAAAGTTAAACTTGTGCCTGTCCTGCGTAGTCACCCTGCGTGCGCCGTTAGCGAGGCGACTGAATTGATCCGCCAGTCGTCTGAAAACGCTCCCACACCGTCAAAATAATTTTTCATTGCCTTGATCACTTGAGTGGGTCTAAGGGTTCTTATGTGCTCTCGAGGTCTAAGCAATGGAAAATCTTGTTCATCTCTTTGTTGCCTATGTGCTTGATGTCTCTCTCTTTCAGGTCATTCATTTTCACTCCTGATCTATTCCTGCCCACAGGGTGTGCAAAACTTACCTTAGGTCTCTCTCTAATTCTTTCTCTCTGGGCTTCATGAGCGTGGGATGATCCTACTCCTTGGAGGCCATTGGAAACATTGGATCTTGGTGGAGAGAAAATCAATTCACTCTTCCAAGTATTTGCATGTCTATCATGTTCTGTTAACAAGAATATTTTCTCTGATGTGTTATCCAGATAGACAACTTTGCCTGGTATCTCTGGATCCTTGAACTCGTAGATGATGATTATGCCCAATTGGCTAGGTTGATCTGGCTTGAATCTCCAAAAGGCTTCCTCTGTTTCTCTATTCAAGAATAGTTCTATGCTTTTGTTGTCTTGAGGGATCCAATCTGGTGTGATCACTCTGGTCAAAACTGACTTACCTCTAGGAGTCTGGGGTCCTTGTCCTACATTCCCTTGTTCTAAGTCTCCTATCTCATTCTCATGAATGATATTTCCAAACTCATCGGTCTTATCTGGTAGGTTGGTGACCACATACATGGTTCCTTCCTTATCAATGTATGAAACCTCTTCAAACTTGACCACCGGGTGTTCAAGTCCAAAGGATTGATCTGGATTTTTGAGTTGGACCACTGATCGCCTCAGGCCATCCTCATAGATGCGAGCACCTAATCGGTTGGTCCGAATATATTCCAATTGTGTCTTATAGGGACCTTCTGGTGTTTGTAGATGGGCATTTCCTAAGCCACCTGCTGGTTTCCCCATGCTAAAAGACATTTCTGAGTCACTTGTGTCAGAGTTTAGTACGTAAGGACAACCACTTAGTTGTTGTGCCCAAGACTTAGCTGTATGGTTGACACTAGACTGAGAAGATCTAATGCTTTGTCTATCCTTGCCTAGGTGTCTACCAGATCTGAGGTTCATAAGCTTTGGTTAATAGTCCGAAATTTCCCTTTGGTATGGTTCAAAATCCTTTGGAGCCCCCTTGGTTCCCTAGTCCCACCTGAGGGTCAACTTCAAATTATTCTATCTGAAAATCAACACATTATTCTTATAAGAAACAGTTGAGGCCGTGTAGGATTCAAAACGAGCTTTCCAACGAGCTATAGAGCTCAAAAAATGGACTTTGGATGAAAAAGTTATGTCAAATCAGGCTCCTGGGGGTCAAAACAGGCAAACATGACCTTTTGGAAAAAATCGTGATTTTGTGAACTTCAAGAGAATCGCGATTTTGTGAACTTCAAGAGAATCGCGATTTTGTGAATCTCAAGAGAATTGCGATTGTGTGAAATCAGAGAATCGTGATTGTGTGAAATCAGAGAATCGTGATTTTGTACCTTGAGAATCGTGTTTTCACAAAATCGTGTTTTGCTGAAAATCATGATTTGTGAGAATCGCAATTTTGACCAGAGAATCGTATTTTTGAGAATCACGATTTTGAGCAGAGGATCGTGTTTTTTGAAAATCACGATTGCCAACAGAGAATCGTGTTTTCACAGAATCGTGTTTTTGCTGAAAATCGTGACTTTTGAGAATCGCGATTTTGAGCAAAGAATAGTGTTTTTGAGAATCGTGATTTTGAGTAGAGGATCGTGTTTTTTTGAAAATCGCAATTGCCAACACAGAATCGTGTTCACAGAATCGTGTTCACAGAATCGTGTTCACAGAATCGTGTTCACAGAATCGTGTTTTCAAAGAATCGTGTTCACAGAATCGTGTTTTCTCATAATCGTGTTTTTGACATGAAAATCACGATTGCCAACAGAGAATCGTGTTTTTTTTAGAGAATCGTGTTCTAGAGAATCGTGATTTTGTCTCAGAGAATCGTGATTTTATCTCAGAGAATCATGGTTTCCAAAAATTTAGAGAATCGCGATTTTGAGCACAACCACAGAATCGCGATTCTGAGAATGACCACAGAATCGTGTTCTTTTCAAAAGGCTTTTAGGCGAGAAAAAGAGAATCGCGATTTAAAAAAAAAAATTTGAATTTTCACAGAATCGCGATTTTCATCACAGAATCATGCTTTTTGGCGGGAACTTCGAATTTCTGAGCGCCGAGCAATGGCGAGGAAAATCATGAAAAAACACAGCGCTTGCACTCTCTTGCACTTCCTAACTCCTCCTCGCACAATAATGCATGAAAGATGGTATGAAAATGATGAAAATGCACTAAAAAACAAGAAATTTCTATGAAGAAGAAGATGGAAGAAGATGGAGATGGTGATGATGAAGATGAAGAAGAAAAATCAGAAAATGAACAAAAATGACAGTTTTTTTACCTTCCAACGTCGCAAATCTACGATCTTACCATCACAACGCTCGTCCTCGAAGCTCTCTCCTCGGCAACGGCGCCAAAATTTGGTGTAGCTCAAGCGTAAGCACCACCTCCTTTACTTGTCAATCCGCGGAGATGTGAGGACTGGTATGAAGACCACGAGCAAGTGAAGGCACTAGTGCGTGAGTGAAAGCACACAAACATGCACACACATACACACACATGCGCACAAGGTAAGATCAAAGAGAGGAACAATGGAAAGCTTTGATTGCAAAAGCGTTCTCTTACAAAAGCTCTATTCTCTAACAAGCTAAACTCAAAAATGAGCTCTCTAGCTCTTTTTATAGTTTTTTTGACTAGTTTTGGCCCTGTCCAGACCTAGTGTCCGGCCTAGTTAAACATTAGGTTCCAGGGCTTATTTGAGGGCTCAAACGGAGTCTAAAAATTATGAAAATTGGTAGGATGATAGTTCTAATACTCCTCAAGCTCAAGGACTCCTCGGCTTGAACAAAATGGAGTTAGAAAAATAGAAAATGGTATTTACAATGGTTTTTAGTGATGAAAATCACTATTTTTATAGGGATTTCTTCTGAAAATTTGACATACACTTCTTGGAGCTCCCTACTTTCTCCTTCTTCTTGTGTGTGTCCACCTTTCTGATGTGCTTCCATGCTTGTGCTTGACTTACTGCTTCACACTTGTTGTAACTAATGGCTGGAGAGTGTTGTAGGCCTCTTGAGCTAGCTAATAAGCATAAATGATCACATTTGTTGTTTGGAAGATGATGCAAAAATGATAGGATCAAAATAGATAGGTAGGCATATGATCCAATGTACAAAACTTGCTATTTTTGTTGAGACACCTCCTATTTTTCAGAATTCTTTGAGTACAATAGCAATTAATAAACTTCCTTTTGGGGAACTTCAATTAACTTAACAAGCTATCAATCATGAGTGAAATCATCTAAAATGATAATCTATATGTAGAGAAATATGTTTAGCAAATCAAGCATCGAACCCGACTTTTACGGGCCTTGACAGTCACAAACTAGTGAGCAATGATTGATCAATATATGATGATCACGAAAAGCATTAGTAATGAAACTTTGTAGGATTGAAATGCACAGTATGCTGAACATGTCATGCTTTAAGTCACACAAAATGATGCACTATACAGTGAGAACCAACTCAGACAAATTCATTGTTCTAATGAAGTGTGACAGAGATATGAGAATAAGAAGTAATGATCATGTATGAATTAATTCAAGTAAAAATACAACATCATTGGCAATAAAGCATTGCCGAATGAGTGAGGAACGAATGAGCTATGAGATGAGCTCCTCTTCTCAATGAAAGTACATGGCAATGATCTCTGAACCTCGAGATACATGCGGGCATTTTATATCCACTTTTATAGTATTTATGTAGATGGTATGAAGAAGATCAAAGATCAGATGAGAGAAGAGTTCAAGATAAGTGATTTGGGTTCACTTACCTACTTTTTAGGTTTGGAAGTTGTCTACAAAGATCATGGTTTGTTTCTCACTCAAAGAAAGTACATTAAGGACATGTTGGCAAAATTCAAGATGCAAGATTGTAAGATTGAAGGTACTCCAATGGAGGTCAATCACAAATTGAGCTCACATGAAGGTAAACTCATAGAGGACATCACATCATATCAAAGTCTAGTGGGTAGTCTCAACTATGCCACATTGACAAGAGTAGATATATGTTACAGTGTGAGTGTGCTAAGTCAATTTATGCACACACCAAGGTAACTACATATGGATGCTGCCAAAAGGATTCTCAAGTATCTCAAAGGAACCATAAATGAAGGACTTTATTATCCTTATGTATCTGATTTAGGTTTGAAGCTATTTTCTGATGCAGATTGGGCTGGCTCCAAAGAAGATAGAAGGAGCACTTCAAGTTATCTTACCTTTGCAGGTTCAAAGCTTATTTCATGGTCATCCAAGAAGCAACCCACAATTGCTCTCTCTTCTACTGAAGCTGAATATAGAGGTCTTGCCATAGCTACACATGAAGCTATGTGGATGAAGACATTATTCAAAGATCTTGGATTGGAGTTTGGAACTCCAACTATTTATGGTGACAATATGAGTTCTATTCATTTGGCTGCTAATCCTAGTTTTCATGCAAGGACTAAACATATTGAAGTTCATTATCACTATGTAAGAGAGAAGGTTCTAAGCAAAGAGATTCAAATATCATATGTGTCCACTCATCAACAATGTGCATATATTCTAACCAAAGCATTGGATGGTACAAAGCTCTGCAAGTTCAAAGCCATGATTGGTTTGCAGGTAATCTTGGAAGATGGAAGACCTCAAGCATATTTGGCTTGAGGGGGAGCTGTTGGAGCAGGTCTATGACAAGCCTAAGTATTGGCTTGAGTCCCACAAAGTCATATAATAAGCCTTAAAATGAAGACTATGTAAAGTTCACTTGTGAACCACCTCTTGTAACTTTTGAAGACTTTACTTAATGTAAAAGCGAAAGAATCTTAAGTGGTTGAGTCCACTTGATCAAAAAGGGAAAGAGGAGCCACAAATTCATAATTTGTGGTAGGTAGAGAATCAAATCAATCACTAATTGATTGGAGAGTGATTGAGGGAAGTTAGCCTCCCAAGCTCAACTATAAATAGATGGCAGTTTTAATCGTGGTTAGAGAGACCTATGTGAAGATCTCCAAGAGCTGAGCTTTATGCCATATCAAGGTGTGATTCCAAGGCACACATATGTATCCGTAAGTCCATTGTATTGTACAAGCAATATACTTTCAGTTTCATGATCATCTGAGTTCATATTTGCATGTTCTTGTGAAATGTACTACTCACTGCCATATCTCTCAGTTTTCTCAGTTAGATTGCAGAGCTGGTTTCTCTGAGCTTGGTGCATCATTTTAAGTGATTTAACTTGATAAAGTTAGCTCTATACGTCTACTATATTTTCAACAATTTTCATTTCATTTGGGTGTTGCAATCTTCAGTTATGTTTAGTTGAAGTCAACAGTGTCTATTCATTTTCACTTCTCTGTCAGGTACCCAACTTTTTTATGCATCTTGTCAGAGCTGTTTCTCAGTGTGTACTTACCCAAATTCAATGATTTAAAGCTTATTGGATTCAGCATGCTGTCTAGTATAAGCATTAAAAATGTTCATAATCATTGAATGCTTAAATCTGGAGCTATGTTCATTTTTCTGCTCACTCGTCTCATTACTATAGCAGCCCGTGAAAATCAGGATGATATCATCACTTGTTAAACATCTTTCTCAGTGTGTAGTTCATTATTTTTGATGCGATTACTCTTGAAAGTTAGCTCTTTAAGTTTACTAGACTTACCCAAGAGGAATTAAGCTAATTGCTATTGTGCTCAGAGAATTATGCAAAATACTGGACAGGTGTATGAACCAAAATAGCAAGTTCTTCACATCTGAGCTAACTCCAACTTATCTATTTTGATCTATCTTTTTGAGAGTGATCTTCCAAGGTACATAGGGTGTCTAATACATCCATTGGCAAGCTAAAAGGTCCCACCACATACTCCTGGAGTTCATTTGGCTGGTGTAGATCAAGGATTTTGCAACACCTCTTCATCTTCAAGCACATACCTATCCATCTCTTCACAGACACCTCTTCCTCTAGAGTACCCCATGTTACATTTCCTTCCTGTTAACTCCACTTTGGTCCTCAAAAATGGTATTGCAAGGTCTAAGAGAAAGAGATTATTAATAGAAGCAACACTCCCACTATATCCCCATTTATCCAATATACAAGGTTATATCTTCGTGTTGTTTCCGTGTATCCTTCCCCTTAAGAATACTCTTGGGAAGGTAATCTAAAATTGGGAAACCATCTTTGAAATGTGCCAACCCACTCCGGTGTAGCACTATCTTCTTAACTATCTTTCCACTTTACTAGACACTCTTTATATAAGTGACTTCTCATCTGTTTTTCTTGAGTGTGTAGTATGCTCTTTGGCTCATGTCGAATAGTCTGAACAGGAATAGGTTCAACTACCTCACTATCTGGAATGAGGTTGTGAGATTCACCCAACCTTTTCTTAAGGTGGCTAACATGGAAAATGGGATGGATTTAGCTATTCTCTGGAAGTTAGAGCCGGTAATCCATCTTTCCTATTCTCTTAAGTATTGGGAAAGGTCCATAATACCTAGGACATAGTTTTGGAAAAGTTCTCGTCTTCATGGTTTCAGATCTAGATGAAACTATAAGATAGACTTGATCTCCAACCTCAAAGTTGATGTCTCTCCTTTAAGGGTCAACATAGGATCTAACCCTATCCTGAGCTCTCCTTATACTATCCTTAGCAAGCCTAAGCATATCATTGATCTCTTCTAAGAAGTCTTTTGCAGCTTGAACGTTTTCATTCTACAATCCTACTACATAAGGAGCTCTTGGCTAAAACTCGTGCATAAGCATGAATGGACTATGCCCGGTGGAAGAGTGCTTGGCACTATTATATGCGAACTCTACTATAGGTAAGTACTCTTCCCAATTAGTTTGCCTTTCATTCACATATGCTCGAAGCATATCGTCTAGGATTTGGTTAACCCTCTCCGTTTTCCCATCTGACTGTGGATGCTCATCCATGCTCATGCTAAGTTTTGTATCCAACCTTTTGAAGAGTGCTCTCTAAAAGTGGCTAGTGAACTTCCTATCCCGATCATGAACTATGTCTAAAGGATTCTCATCCATGCTCATGCTAAGTTTTGTATCCAACCTTTTGAAGACTGCTCTCCAAAAGTGGCTAGTGAACTTCCTATCAAAAATTGGTATATGTTCTCTACAAATAGTCTAGCCAACTTAGGTGTCTTCACTATAGTACATGTTTGAATAAACCTAGCCATTTTGGTTAACCTATCCACAATTACCCAGATAGAGTTATGCCCTCTCTGTGTCTTAGGTAATCCAACTATAAAACCCATGGAGATACTATTCCACTTCCCATTGGGAATATCCAATGGGTGGAGTAGTCCTCCAATCCTCAACTTTTTAGCTTTTTTGACTTGGCATTTAGTGCACTTAAACACATACTCTAGGATGTTCTTATGAAGTATAGGCTAGTAAAACTGCCTTTTAACAAGATCATAAGTCTTGTTAACTCCTAGGTGTCATGCACTAGGTGTGTCATGAACACTCACAAAATGTGCCATCTCATCTCAAGGTCTCTAGGGACACACACCTTACCTTATATAATAGATATCCATAATGGATATTGTAATTCTTTCACTTGAATCCTTCTGGAGTACCCATTGATACTCCATCCTCACTAGAAACCTGTATATCATGATCCCCTTTCTCTCCTACTGCTGCTTCTCCTTCCTTGCCTCCCACTGCAATCCGTGAGGCCGCGTTTAAAGTTATGTCTTCACCTGACTACTCTCCACCCCCATCTCCACACCTTCTTTCTTCCCAACCAGTGCATCTGACACCTTCTATTCCCACCCCTGCTATGTTCAACAAATTGGCATCCATGGGCCAGTTCTTAATTTAGTTATCCCAACAATTACCTCTTCAATTGAAGACGGCAACACAGACTATTCGTCAGGAGCTGCAAACTAAAGTAGACCTCTTGGAAGCAGATATAGCACCTCTCCAAGAAGAACTTCTTGAAGCCAAAACAGATATTCACTCCTTGCATACCCAAATCGAGCGACTGCAAGAACAATTGACAGAAAAAGACAATATTATTGCCAAATAGGACACCGAAATTAACGGATTAAAGCAAGATGTTGCAGATAAGCAGGATGCCATGACTGCATTAGGCAACGAGCTTCATGACACGCGGGATAAGCTCAGTATACTAGAAGAAGCTTCTCAATCGTTAGCCACGATTGTTATAAACGCTGAGAACGAACTCAAGCAGGTCACCGAGGAGCTGTTCCACAAAAGCCAATCTTTGGAAGAAGAAATTGGCCAGAATATTAAGTTGAAGAAGGAGATTGAAGCAATTCAAAAGGAAAGGGAAGATTTTTACAAGACAATGGAGTTTCAATCTCAAGAACTCGAACGCAGGGAGAAACAATTAGGAATTCAGGCCGATAGGTTGTCCAGGATTGATGCAGACATCACAGATATGAAGTTGCACAGAGATGTTGTTCTCGCCAACGATTTCTACTTACAAGAAGAATTTTTGCAGACTCAGGCTAAGCCTTTAATGAGTCAGGTGATAGCTGCCAGTTCCGTTAGGACTGATGCACAGCTTATTGAACCCGACCTTTTGAAGAATATGTTAGATTCCTTGAAGCAGAAGATCACCCAAACCTTTAAGTTAGCCCGATCCATGTACATACAGGGCATTATAGATGAATCTTAACTTCATATTTTTCCTTTTTGGGTTCGAGTCCACCATGCATGCCAATGTGAGCCGCCAAAATGTGATATGTAATCCTGAAAAGTCGCACGCATACCGAAAGGGCGTAGCACAATAGTTGTAACTTTTCTGATTAATAAAAGAAGCGTGCATAAGACAGTTGGCATGTCACCGGACTGTGGTCTGGGCGAATGCCTAAAGTGGAGCGTAGCGCAGTCTTCTGATTACTTTGAGTGTTTATCCCTTTGTTAATTAAGTTCAACACTGTATTAAGTTTGATGAAGTATTAAGTTAAGCGACATTTTGGTGACGTGACAAAGTGCGTGTTTATGTGTCTGGCAGTGAAGAATGTTGTAATGCGCAGACAGATAGTAGTTGAAGGATAATCTAAGTCATTGCGTTAAGTCTGTGAAGTAGTACATAACTGAACCTGTAGAATTGGGAAAATACAAATAGGGCCTCTGTTTTATAGACCCCTAACCATCCCAACAACCCAGATTTGATAACAGATTAAACATTAGTTTAACACTTTCCAATATTGATATGCATCCCATGTAGCCCTATCTTGTGGAATGATTCACTATGATGTTCTCATGCCTAATGCTTGTCACTAGATTGCCTATATGCATACTTGGCATAGTGCACGATCTCAACATGAGGGTGATAATTCATTGATATATTACAAGGTCTTTGACATAAGGGTTTATTACAAGGTTGTTTGATTGTGAAAGGTTCTCTTATGGGAATACAAAATGAGGTTATTGATTGATGCAATTTACTAGGGGCTTGTGAGCTTGCTTGGTCCTAGGGTTGTTTAGGCACCCATTTCCAAGTTGTTCTAGGAGTTGATTTACATGGATTTTCATATGAAAAGGCTATCATTCTCGGTGTATGGTGAGTAGGGATAGTATGCGGTTTCCTAAAGATGAGAGTATGTATGTGGAAATTTGGGCATTCAAGCATGTTGTAGGCACCTAGATGCTTGAATTACTAGGGTCTACCATCATTGACTTCTTGGGTATCCAAATTTGCAGAATCTTGTATGGTTTATCTCTTCTCTATTTCTCTGGTTGTCGCTTTGAATCCACCTTGTGCTTCTTTGATGTTGACTTTGATTTAGGTGGATCAATTGATTGCTCACCCATTTTCACCTAGATTTGCTTTTTGCCTATAATGAGTGGGTGTTTGAGCTGCTTCATCAACATTATGGAGGGTGATCCTCATACTCACTGTTTTTGCCATGGTTGAGTCTCCTGCTTCTATGATGGAGTGGTTAGCATGACACTTGTCTTTGGAAAAGAAGGGAGTTCCAACACTTGCATGACCTATTCATCAAGGAGTGAGGAATTCTATAAAAAAGACCTAGGGGTATGTGCACTATGTGTGGAGTTATAATCAGAGAACCTTAGAATCTCTAGTTGTATGGATGTCGATCTTGCAATGCCAATAAGGGTTTCCAACTATCAGATGTTGATCTTAGGGTGCCAATACGAGAGCCCAACTATAAGGATGTGAATCTTTCGGTGCCAGTTTCTCTAGTTTGAGAACTAGAAGACCTGAGAGCCTTCCATTCTACCGTTGTCGAGTCGTGAGAGATGCTCGGATGGTGGATCAAGTCATCCGCCTAAATCGTTCGGCACACGCAGGGTGTCTGTAGCGGACTCAGGCTTAAGGAAATTAGGGTTCTAATGACAAAACAATATAAATTACCTAATTCTATGACTCAAACTAAAGTTTTCTTACCAAAAGTAAATAGTTTTAACTAGCTATGGACCGTAAGGACGGGCAGCCTCGTACATAGCAACAGCTTCCTGATATGAGATTGAAACTTCCATAATGGGTTCTTATACTAAACTTTCAGGTAAGCTAGGAGGGTTCTGGTCTGTCTAGAGTTGGCGGAACATTTTCAATATTTTCAATAGTACTGTGCTCAGACTCATGAACTAACTTAGAAGACATCAAGGAAAGTAATGGAAAAACTAATGAAACAATATGATGCTAAACTGTTTGCATGAATTAATTGATATGCTAATGGTTCTAATCAATAAATCTAATACAATTGGAAGGCCTAAACAATTGGATAAATGTCTAGTCAATTGGATAGTTGACTAAATGGGAAATAAGATTTAAATGGATCTTTAAGCTGCCGCTTCACTTCAATTGTCTTCACTTCAATTAATTGTAATCTTCAATGTTTCTGCAAAAAACATTAGGTTCACTGCACTTCATTTGCTCTTCAATTGCTCATTAATCTTCAATGCTTCTCGACACTGCAAGAAAACATTAGGTTCACTGTACTTCATTTGCTCTTCAATTGCTCATTAATCTTCAATGCTTCTCGACACTGCAAGAAAACATTAGGTTCACTGCACTTCATTTGTTCTTCAATTGCTCATTAATCTTCAATGCTTCTCGACACTGCAAGAAAACATTAGGTTCACTGTACTTCATTTGCTCTTCAATTGCTCATTAATCTTCAATGCTTCTCGACACTGCAAGAAAACATTAGGTTCACTGTACTTCATTTGCTCTTCAATTGCTCATTAATCTTCAATGCTTCTCGACACTGCAAGAAAACATTAGGTTCACTGTACTTCATTTGCTCTTCAATTGCTTATTAATCTTCAACGCTTCTCGACACTGCAAGAAAACATTAGGTCATTAGTAAATTTACAAAATCAATAAGAACATAAACTTACATTATCATACACATGCATATACTCATGCAAATGATTTAATTCTCATAAACACACACATGCATTATCACATATACTAACATAAACTCATTCATTTAATGTTTGCTTAACTAATCTTACTTACATTCCTACTTGTACTTGTATTTCATCAAACATATGCTATTATGCTCTCACACATATTAGTTCTCATGAATGTGCAAATACTCATTTATGCTAATACTTAGATGCATTTATGCATATGCATACAATAATTCAATTACTTACCTATGCATTAAATCATATGCTAACACTCACACATATGCACATGCTAACACTACCTCACTCATAAACATGCATTCATGCACACTCATGCTCATACACACATCACTCACATGTATGTTCTCATGCACACATGCACACACATTGACATAAACATATATGCATACAAACACACACTTATCATTGTATAAATATGCATATTAGTAGTTCCTCTTATGAATACACACATATGGCATACATATATGACAACATCATGCATAATTCATTTCATGAACATTTATTAACACTCATTGCTATACACTAACTTCTAACATACTTCAATATTTATATGTATGCACTCATGCATAGATGTATATATTTTCATGCATAAACTAATCACTTAATAATAATCTAAATAAAATACAAACAAAACACTAAATATAAACAAAACATGTAATATATAATTAATTTCTAATTATGCATTAATCAAACAATATAATTAAACAATCTAATCAGTCTCCCTGTCTCTCTTCCTCTCTCTCTCTCTCTGCCAATCTCTCTCTCACTCTCTCTCTCTCTCTCTCTCTCTCTCTCTCTCTTTCTCTCTCTCTCTCTCTCTCTCTCTCTCTCTCTCTCTCTCTCTCTCTCTCTCTCTCTCTCTCTCTCTCTCTCTCTCTCTCTCTCTCTCTCTCTCTCTCTCTCTCTCTCTCTCTCTCTCTCTCTCTCTCTCTCTCTCTCTGTGCGCGCGCGCTACGCGTCTGCAGCCGCCTGCTGGGAGAGAAAGAGGGAGATCCTTTTTTTTTTAAATTAATTTCCTACTCTCTCTCTCTCCCTATCTCTCTCTCTCTCTCTCTCTCTCTCTGCGCGCGTGCTGCAGCCGCCGTGGAGGGAGGAGTAAAAGAAATTCAGATTTCTTTTATTAATGAAATCTCTCTCTCTCTCTCTGGGTGAGAGACGCCGCCAGGAATCTTCCCCTCTGCCATGTCTTCTCTCTGTACACTGTGGGTGCAGAGAGTGTCGCAAGAAACCTTCACTCTCGATAGATGATGCTGACAACAGCGCCAGTGGTCAGAAAATAAAGCCAGCGCTGTCATTTCTCTCTCTACACACACTCTGCGTACTGTAGATACCGCCAATAATCGTCAGAAAGAAGGAGGAGGGAGGGGAGTTAATGACTCCTTCTCTCTCTCTCTACTATGAGCAGAGCTCAGCCACTCCCTCTCTATACTACAGCAGAGTCGAAAGCAGCTTCCACATCATTTTCTCTCCATTTGAAGAGATAACTAACTAAACTAGACATAAAAAATGACGGCGGAATAGATTGAGAAAAGACAAAGGAAAATAGGTACCTGCAAGAAAACATTAGGAAAAACTAGATCAACACACTCATATATATACACACACAACTCATTTGTAAACCATTCCTTTGATTTTACTTTATTTCCTCATCCTCACTTTTCCCCATTAACATTCACCTCACTTGAATTAACTTTTCTCACACAACCTCTCTTTTAATTACCCTCACACTCACCACTCTTTGTACACACCTTTTTTACACTTTAAATGCATATTTTTTTTCTACCACTCTTTTAACTTGCACTCACAACTACCACACTTTGAAACTATTCACTTTAACCACTTTAGTTACACACTTAACCCACACCACACTTTAAACAACACTCACATACACCGCTCATTAATTATCCACTTCAATTATTATTTTTATTCTATTACCTTAATTTTCTTAATTAAATAAATCATTTAAATTAACCTTAGTTTAAGTTTTAATTAAATCAAACCTTAGGATTTAATTGCACATACATGATTAAATAATTAATTAAACCATATTTTAATTTTTATTATTGAACCAATGTTTAGATATAGATTAATTTCATTAAATATTAATTGTTTTAACCTTTAAAACATTCTGAAACCCTAGAAAACCTACTTAAACCCATCAAAAACTCATGAAAACCCTTTAAAACCCTTCTAAATCCTATCTCTAACCCATGATAAATCATCTAAACCCTTAACATTAACCCAATGGAATCATTTAAGATCCTTTGGATTAATCCTACTGACTTAACTTATATAAACTTATGAAACCCTAGGGGTATATACTCATATGTCTTATATGTATCAATTTAAAACACTCATTAAATGAGTAATTAGGGTAACCCTAATATGAACACATATTCTTCATCATTTCTTGTACCTGCAAACACTTCAAAAGTAGTTAATTCAATCCAGAACAACTGATCAACAGTGAAAAAGAGGTTTAGAATTCACCAATTAAGTTGCTTTTATTTCCTCTGGTTATCAACTGGAAGATGCAAATCTTCCCGACATCCACCGCCACCAAACCTGCACATCGTCCTCGATGGGCCAACTTGCAGATTAAGGGAAGCGGCATTTTCAATGATTATCCTGAAATTAAATCATAGAAAAGCATCAATTCTTTTTATAAACATCTTTTAACTTATCAAATTTTTAATCTTTTCAACATGCACATGAGGTTTCATTAAAATTAAATTTGGCAATGAAACATATTAAAGTATAAAGGTAAACTATTAACCTTTTCAGTCAACAAACATTAATTTACATTTCATCCATTTATAAACTATGTAAAGATTAGTTTAAAACAGAATTCGTTTTCATTCATTCAAATGCAGGTTTCGTCGTATATATGCATTCACATATGAGCAATCAAGCATGCCAAAGAAATCTACTAAATCTACTTGGACAGACAGCCGCCTTGTATGCCCAATTTTAATCACTAGATGTGTTTTTTCACAACTAGTTTTCTTCATATAAATATGATGTAAACTTCATATCGATAATAAATGTAAATACCTTTTTGGGGTGGAAGAAGGTATAACTTCCATGTCAATATTCTTTTTTTTTTTTTTTTCCGCTACTTTTTTGTTTTAAAGGGGAAAGGCTTAACCCCTTAATCCGAGCTAAGGATCTAGCTACATGGACAAGAAAGATCTAGGTTTTCACAGACATGAATCATGCAACAATATGCTCCTACACATATACAACTACTTTCGTTATCTAAATGAACTACAAATCCTTCTATTTTTAACAAATCTCACTTAATCTATAAATGTAGAAATATAAATTATGTCTATTTTCCTAATATGGTTAAATAGAGTCCTTTATAAAATAATATTTTTCATTCCAGACTTTATAAATTAGTTTATATGAATGCAAAAAAAATACATAAATCTAAATTGTATGACAAAGAAAAATACGACCTTAAATTCATCAGAACTTTTGGCATAACATCTTCAATTGCTTTGATTAATGCATCTTCAGAACCTGTAATCACTTATAAAATAGAAGCTACAAAACAAGTAATCTTCATTATCATTTATCTTGCAAATATAAATTCATATATTCTATCAGATTCATCTTCATCATGTCATAAATTTCATCATAAGAAATTCATAGTGGTTATAATTATCATAAATAATGCATTCTTAATTTTTTTTAAATAGGTTTTTTCAACCTATGAAACAAAGTTCATAAAATTTAGGAAAAATAAAAATGTTCAAAGTTTTTAACTTGTATCTTTATAAATGAGCATCATGTTTTTTTTTGATATCAATGAAAAATTCATATCTGGATTATAAAAGTTCCTCTTACTCATCATATGGTATATCAATAAAATCATCCTCATATTGTAACATTTTTTTCATGTTCTTCCTATTTATCATGATCATATTTATATCATATATATTTCTTTCTTTTAAAAATATATCATCATAATTGTTGTAAACAAAGATCATTTTGTGCAAAATATTCATCATAATAATATTCTTCATAATTGTTCTTCATAATAGATTTCTTCTTATTTGTGAAAGAAAAAAAATCATAAATTTATCATAAGTTTAGGAAATGACAAGCATATTGATCAAAATCATTTGCAAGCATAATTACAAACATGTTTTTGTTTAATTTGAAACAAACTTTGTGTTTTCATATTTTAGAATTCTTTTGATTAAACAAATTGTAATGTAAACTTAATCATAAGTTTGTAATTAGCTTTTCAAACATTAAAACTAAACAATTTAGGTATATGTTTCTCAATTTTTAGGAAAACAGCATATATGCAGCAAGCAAAATCAAAATTTGAAACGTTTTATCTTCAATAAACAATTCCATCACAATAAAACTATTCACTTAAATTCTTCTCCTTTTTCTTACCTTTAGATGAGTTTTTGATATTATTTTCAATCTTCCATATGGCTTCTTGTACCCATTTTCCCATATTCTTGTCATGTTCTGATTGAAGTTGAAGATTTTCGTCTTTAGATGTTTGTACTATTCTTTCATCATTTTTATTTTGATCACATTTATTGTCAATTTCTATGACTTTAGGTTCTGTTTTAACTGCCTGTATATCTATATTTCCATCAATTGATTGTTCATTTTCATCATCTTTTATCTTTACATCTTCTTCTTTCTTAAACTTTTTCAATGTATCTTGATCCTTAGATTTAATTTGAAGATCAATGTTATTCATAGATTTAGGTTTAAGAAGGTTTTGATCATTGTCCAAACATTCACATTTAGGCACAATCTTGGTGTTCATAGAATGTAATTGACATACATTGCTTTTCTCCTTATGACTCTTAGGTTTCCATTGTTTTTGAAGTTTGGTTTTAGGACTAAATTTTTCTTGGTCAAAATAGTCTATCATTCCTCCTCTACCTAAGTTTAATCTCAATGGTAGATGCGTTTGATAATCACATATTTTCTGTTCACTTTCTAATACCAATTGTTGGCTACATGCTTTCTCATAGGCCATACAATTCCCATAAGTATGACCTAGTTGGTCACACCAAAAGCATCTTACAGTTCTCTTTGGTCTTTGATACAAAGCCTTAGGATCAACTTTTCTATGATCGGGTAAAGGATTTTGGTCAATAGAATACATAGATCTACTTTGAACTCGTACTTGATATCTATCTTTGCATTCACATGTAGCACTTTCGTGTATTTGATTGTTTAACCTTTCAATGTTCTCCTTTAAACTTGCAATTTCATGACCAATCATTTTGAATGATGAAATTTCTTTTACATGATTTGCTATTGTTTCCATATTTTCATTCAAATTTGAGAGTTCATAATGAAGAATTCCTTCTAAATTCCTAAACTCGTGATCAAATTGAGTATCTATTGACTTAAGATTCGCATTAAAATCAGATACTACTGTAGTTAAGATTGAAAGAAACGAGTTTAAGGACTCAAACTTGGAATTAAGCTTTAAATCTATAGATGAAATTAATCGTGCTTCCATATCATGCAGAAGATTCTCTACATTAGATGTCATTTTCATTTAATTATGTGCAAGCAAAAAGAATCCAAATATAAATACCTGGAATCTGAATCGAAGAAGAGGCTTAAAGAGTGACTTGTGTATAAGTTTATACAATTTTTAATAGAATCAAAATCTAATACATCAGTTGCTAATGGATGATTGTGCAAACATTCTTGTCGATGAAAAGGGGTGGCGAGATGAGGATAGCTACTTGCCACTCTTTGTGGAGGCGCTCAGTTCCCTAGGGAACAGCCCTCAACACCTAGAAGAGTGCAAGGAGTCAAAGACAAAGCCACTGCTCCCACGGATGAAGAAGCTTCTGCAATCCAACCTGTCGATATCATGTATGCACATGCACGAAAAATTTAAATTTTATACCTGAGCTGCAAGGCCGTTTGTTCACGTCGGGTTCACCAATGTCGGGTCGTGAGAGATGCTCGGATGGTGGATCAAGTCATCCGCCTAAATCGTTCGGCACACGCAGGGTGTCTGTAGCGGACTCAGGCTTAAGGAAATTAGGGTTCTAATGACAAAACAATATAAATTACCTAATTCTATGACTCAAACTAAAGTTTTCTTACCAAAAGTAAATAGTTTTAACTAGCTATGGACCGTAAGGACGGGCAGCCTCGTACATAGCAACAGCTTCCTGATATGAGATTGAAACTTCCATAATGGGTTCTTCTACTAAACTTTCAGGTAAGCTAGAGGGTTCTGGTCTGTCTAGAGTTGGCGGAACATTTTCAATATTTTCAATATTTTCAATAGTACTGTGCTCAGACTCATGAACTAACTTAGAAGACATCAAGGAAAGTAATGGAAAAACTAATGAAACAATATGATGCTAAACTGTTTGAATGAATTAATTGATATGCTAATGGTTCTAATCAATAAATCTAATACAACTGGAAGGCCTAAACAATTGGATAAATGTCTAGTCAATTGGATAGTTGACTAAATGGGAAATAAGATTTAAATGGATCTTTAAGCTGCCGCTTCACTTCAATTGTCTTCACTTCAATTAATTGTAATCTTCAATGTTTCTGCAAAAAACATTAGGTTCACTGCACTTCATTTGCTCTTCAATTGCTCATTAATCTTCAATGCTTCTCGACACTGCAAGAAAACATTAGGTTCACTGTACTTCATTTGCTCTTCAATTGCTCATTAATCTTCAATGCTTCTCGACACTCCAAGAAAACATTAGGTTCACTGCACTTCATTTGCTCTTCAATTGCTCATTAATCTTCAATGCTTCTCGACACTGCAAGAAAACATTAGGTCATTAGTAAATTTACAAAATCAATAAGAACATAAACTTACATTATCATACACATGCATATACTCATGCAAATGATTTAATTCTCATAAACACACACATGCATTATCACATATACTAACATAAACTCATTCATTTAATGTTTGCTTAACTAATCTTACTTACATTCCTACTTGTACTTGTATTTCATCAAACATATGCTATTATGCTCTCACACATATTAGTTCTCATGAATGTGCAAATACTCATTTATGCTAATACTTAGATGCATTTATGCATATGCATACAATAATTCAATTACTTACCTATGCATTAAATCATATGCTAACACTCACACATATGCACATGCTAACACTACCTCACTCATAAACATGCATTCATGCACACTCATGCTCATACACACATCACTCACATGTATGTTCTCATGCACACATGCACACACATTGACATAAACATATATGCATACAAACACACACTTATCATTGTATAAATATGCATATTAGTAGTTCCTCTTATGAATACACACATATGGCATACATATATGCCAACATCATGCATAATTCATTTCATGAACATTTATTAACACTCATTGCTATACACTGACTTCTAACATACTTCAATATTTATATGTATGCACTCATGCATAGATGTATATATTTTCATGCATAAACTAATCACTTAAATCTAAATAAAATACAAACAAAACACTAAATATAAACAAAACATGTAATATATAATTAATTTCTAATTATGCATTAATCAAACAATATAATTAAACAATCTAATCAGTCTCCCTGTCTCTCTTCCTCTCTCTCTCTCTCTGCCAATCTCTCTCTCACTCTCTCTCTCTCTCTCTCTTTCTCTCTCTCTCTCTCTCTTTCTCTCTCTCTCTCTCTCTCTCTCTCTCTCTCTCTCTCTCTCTCTCTCTCTCTCTCTCTCTCTCTCTCTCTCTCTCTCTCTCTCTCTCTCTCTCTCTCTCTCTCTGCGCGCGCTGCGCGTCTGCAGCCGCCTGCTGGGAGAGAAGGAGGGAGATCCTTTTTTTTTAAAATTAATTTCCTACTCTCTCTCTCCCTATCTCTCTCTCTCTCTCTGTCTCTCTCTCTCTCTCTCTCTCTCTCTCTCTCTCTCTCTCTCTCTCTCTCTCTCTCTCTCTCTCTCTCTCTCTGCGCGCGCGCTGCGCGCTGCAGCCACCGTGGAGGGAGGAGTAAAAGAAATTCAGATTTCTTTTATTAATGAAATCTCTCTCTCTCTCTGGGTGAGAGACGCCGCCAGGAATCTTCCCCTCTGCCATGTCTTCTCTCTGTACACTATGGGTGCAGAGAGTGTCGCAAGAAACCTTCACTCTTGACAGATGATGTTGACAACAGCGCCAGTGGTCAGAAAATAAAGCCAGCGCTGTCATTTCTCTCTCTACACACACTCTGCGTACTGCAGATACCACCAATAATCACCAGAAACAAGGAGGTGGGAGGGGAGTTAATGACTCCTTCTCTCTCTCTCTACTATGAGCAGAGCTCAGCCACTCCCTCTCTATACTACAGCAGAGTCGAAAGCAGCTTCCACATCATTTTCTCTCCATTTGAAGAGATAACTAACTAAACTAGACATAAAAAATGACGGCGGAATAGATTGAGAAAAGACAAAGGAAAATAGGTACCTGCAAGAAAACATTAGGAAAAACTAGATCAACACACTCATATATATACACACACAACTCATTTGTAAACCATTCCTTTGATTTTACTTTATTTCCTCATCCTCACTTTTCCCCATTAACATTCACCTCACTTTAATTAACTTTTCTCACACAACCTCTCTTTTAATTACCCTCACACTCACCACTCTTTGTACACACCTTTTTTACACTTTAAATGCATATTTTTTTTCTACCACTCTTTTAACTTGCACTCACAACTACCACACTTTGAAACTATTCACTTTAACCACTTTAGTTACACACTTAACCCACACCACACTTTAAACAGCACTCACATACACCGCTCATTAATTATCCACTTCAATTATTATTTTTATTCTATTACCTTAATTTTCTTAATTAAATAAATCATTTAAATTAACCTTAGTATTGCACATACATGATTAAATAATTAATTAAACCATATTTTAATTTTTATTATTGAACCAATGTTTAGATATAGATTAATTTCATTAAATATTAATTGTTTTAACCTTTAAAACATTCTGAAACCCTAGAAAACCTACTTAAACCCATCAGAAACTCATGAAAACCCTTTAAAACCCTTCTAAACCCTATCTCTAACCCATGATAAATCATCTAAACCCTTAACATTAACCCAATGGAATCATTTAAGATCCTTTGGATTAATCCTACTGACTTAACTTATATAAACTTATGAAACCCTAGGGGTATATACTCATATGTCTTATATATATCAATTTAAAACACTCATTAAATGAGTAATTAGGGTAACCCTAATATGAACACATATTTTTCATCATTTCTTGTACCTGCAAACACTTCAAAAGTAGTTAATTCAATCCAGAACAACTGATCAACAGTGAAAAAGAGGTTTAGAATTCACCAATTAAGTTGCTTTTATTTCCTCTGGTTATCAACTGGAAGATGCAAATCTTCCCGACACCGTTGATTTGTGGTAACTATTTTCAAGAGTTTCTAACTCTATCATAAGATGCTCTTTATTCACCCAAGCCTAAAGAAGATGTCTTAGGAGGTTCAGGTCAATTGTGTGATCATATATCCAATCTTGGCCCAATATCAAAGGTTTTGTAAGATCTTCATCATAGAAAAATAATAGCTTTACTATCAAGGGCACCTATTATGAGGAGTAGAGCTTCCACCTCACCAAGGCAAGGGGTTTTCACACCTCATAATCCTATGAGATAAGACTCAATTGGATTCATTCATAAGTTCATGTCTTGACAACATGAATAATGGCACTAGTGGTTGCTCTTGAATCAATAAGGACTTTGATCATCTTGATTGTAGTGCCATGTCCTAGCTCAACCAAAATTAATAGTTGTCTATCCACTATGCAAGGAGAGGTATTCCTATTTGTTTGGCACATCGCCACGTGGTATTTGGGGGCATCTGACTAGGTGAAGCCCTTCAACATTGGCATTCCTATATTGGCCTACACCGTGTTGTCTTGGTTTCATACATTTACTACATTCTAGAGCTTCAGTGTGAACTTCATCTTGAATTCTCTTCTCTTCCTCTTTATCCTTGTTGTCTATATTGAGTCGTTTAAGTATCTCTTCCATCAATGGTTCTTGATAAAGTTTTATTCTAGATCGACTAATGTAATTTGGCCTTACATCTCCTTCTATGGTGGCTAATTGCACTGCACTAGTTGTCAAAAGTCTATTGATAATAATAGATCCATAACTGCACATCTTAACTTATAAGCATGTTTTTTAATGTGTACACCAACACTAAATCACCAATGTTCAGCCTTTTTCTTTCACATGCCCATCAAAGTAAGCCTTTTGTCTTTTCTTTTTCACATATACCTGCTCCTTCTCTTAATCTATTCTCTCTCTCCTAAGCACTCTAAGTCCCTTATCCTAGAAGATAGCTTTTGGCCTACCCATTGATGCTCTTGTATGACCCTTAGGGTAGCTAATAAGAAATCTAAAGGAAGCACAACATTTTGACCAAATAGTATTTGAAATGTAGTTGCATTGATTACCATTTTACAGGCCACTAGATAAGCCCAAACAACATGATAAAATTGTTTGTACCAATGTGAACGTTTGTTATCTATGAACATAGTCAATACGTGTAGCTCAAGTGTAAGCACCACCTCCTTTACTTGTCAATCCGCGGAGACATGAGGACCGGTATGAAGACCACTAGCAAGTGAAGCCACAAGTGCATGAGTGAAAGCACACAAACATGCACACACATACACACACACGCGCATAAAGTAAGATCAAAGAGAGGAACAATGGAAAGCTTAGATTGCAAAAGAGTTCTCTTACAAAATCTCTATTCTCTAACAAGCTAACCTCAAAAATGAGCTCTCTAGCTCTTTTTATAGTTTTTTGACTAGTTTTGGCCCTGTCCAGACCTAGTGTCCGGCATAGTTAAAAATTAGGTTCCAGGGCTTATTTGAGGGCTCAAACGGAGTCTAAAAATTATGAAAATTGGTAGGATGATAGTTCTAATACTCCTCAAGCTCAAGGACTCCTCGGCTTGAAAAAAATGGAGTTATAAAAATAGATAATGGTATTTACAATGGTTTTTGGTGATGAAAATCACTATTTTTGTAGGGGATTCTTTTGAAAATTTGACATACACTTTTTGGAGCTCCCTACTTGCTCCCTTTCCTTGTGTGTCCACCTTTTGATGTGCTTCCATGCTTTGTCCTTGACTTTGAGCTTCAACACTCCCCCCCCTCTCGAGTCTGTCGTCCCTGACAGACCTTTGTTGTAGTGGTTGTTCCAAGTAGTGCCTTGAGAGGGAGTGTCCCTTCTGTATGAACAAAAGTCGTCTGACTTCCAGATGTGTCAGGTTCTTCATCTATCACTGCGAGTCTTTGCAAGTTGTAGTCTCTTGGTATGTGCTTCTTCCTTGGATTCCAGCATGACTGTGTCGTTGTGAGTCTCCGTTGATGTTTTCTAGATCTTCCACAGTTGATGTTCATAGTAGTCATGCCAAGTACTCATAACCCATATTGAGTGATGGGTAAGTGTGTTCGTGCATGGGTTGAGGAAAATATGTGCCTTGTGCACGGCCTTGTAATGTAGCCCTATGAATGCTTACTTGGAAAATGCATTGGAAGAAGTATGGTGCAAAAATTGGGGGTCTTGAGCTAAGTGCTCAAGGGTATGCCGACGAAGAGGTTTCCTAAGCTATCATGGTTATGATGTTTCGAAGGTAAAGATACTTACCATGGAGGAGGTTGATCGATGTTCATCTCTTCGTGTTGTACACTCGGCCTTTGGGATGGAACATTGTTGATGAATATCCATGTTGATGGTCCACGTATGAGATCTTTTGAGTGGCTGATCCTGTCTCCTCTTTTCAAAGCATCATTTGTCAAATACAGAGAATTGAATTTCTTTATATTCCTTGACAAACAACATTCGAGAATTACACCAAGCTTAGTTTCACATATTCTCTCTAGCTCACCATAAGCAGGAGTCTTCTCATCTAGTATACATACAAAGATTTGCAGGGTACCAGAACTACCCCTTGCACATATTTCTGTGGATGCTCTCGGACATGCCGTAGTTAAGCATCACTCAAGTTGCGGACCTTCAAGATCTTCACTCCTACCATAGTAAGAGGGAACCATAGTTGTGGATGCCATGTTCAGGGGAAGTTCTTGCCATCTACCAGATGAGGCATCAATTATATCATCTGCTAGCCGAGACACACTTCTATCCAAACTGATAAATGCCCGGTAATCAACACTTCCATCTTCAACTAAGCATGGCTCATTCATGTTTCATGAGCCAAACTTGGGAACAAGTTCTTCCTCTCTTTCTTTTTTTTTTCTTTTCTCTCTTCTCTTTTTTTTTTGGAACAATATCACAAAACAAGAAGACAGAGTTTAGTATCAATCAATAAAAATCTTTGACATATGTCAATGTGCTCTTGTGCCTGGGATTCTCAAGTGTGTCTATGCACGGCTGTGTAATGTGGCCCTATATTAATGCATACTTTGGAAATGCATGACCTGAATGGTGCAAAAGACAAGGTTGTGCAAGGAGCACATGGTTGTCGCTCGTTCAAGGCTTTCGATGTTATTTGCGGAGGTTGATGCCGACCTTGGTGGAGATATCCATTGAGTCTCAAACTGATGTAATCCTCCTTATTGGAGTCCATTATAGAACATCATTTGGCACTGTAGAGGTCACTTCAGGCATCTTCCTCTTTGGATGCTTCCTGAACTGTGGTATCCAGTGTGGTTGGCGCTTTGGTTCGGTGGAGGCTACTTGTACTTTTGGCTTCCAAACCCATATCCTTTTTGCATGTCTTCCTACTAATGTTGAAGAGCTGATTTGATCTTCCTTTGGTCTCTGTACGTGGTACTTACCCTTTTCTCTTTTTGGCTTCTTTGTTGAGACCTTTCGCATGTGGGAGAACATAGGTTGTTGTGGATGTAGGAGCTTCTTAGGTACCCACATCTGTAATTGCCCTTGTTGAGCTGCAGCTAACTTCTTAGGCACCCAAACTTGTTGGATACCTTGTGATTGAGCTTGTCCGAGCTTCTTCCTTCATCTTCTGGCCTGGTTGGCTTGCCTGGATGAAATTTGTGGGAGCAAGGCAGGTGGTTGCTCTCCTTTGCGTACCCATATCTGCTTCATGCTCGGAACTGCTCTCTTATCGAATGGTGTCTTTCTATCTGATGTAGCAGTTGTCATGAACGGTTGAGTTTGCTTGTGTGGTGGACTCATTACTGTGGCTACTTGATTCTTTGGAGAAAAAGAAAGATCCACCCGCCTTCGAAACTGGTCTTCCACGATTGACTCCTTCTGCATCATAGAGCTTTTGACACATACAGCATCTTCTTTCATATGATTAGTCTTGGAAGAACTAAGAGAGTGTGTGGTGCCATGATCTAGGAGCACGCAGTTCTCTAATTCTAATGTAATGCATTGTTCATGTACCCAAACTTGAAAAATTTGACTTCTTAGGTTTAAGTTAACTGCATGGTCATAGATCCAATCTTGACCCAAGACAAGTGGTTCTGTAAGGTTCTCATCTTGACATACTAGCGCTTTGACTTTCATTGGAACATCTTGAAGGTAGATGGGAAGTTCCACCTCGCCCAAACAACGGGTTTCCACACCTCCCAATCCTATGAGATAAGCTTCTATGGGATTGATGTTCAACTGCAAGTCTTGGCAGTAGGAAAGTCTAACTGCACTACTTGCTGCACCTGAGTCAATCAATGCCTTTATCGTCCTTGCACCCTTCCCTTGTCCTATATCTATGGTCACAAAGGGTCTTCGGTCAATGACTTGAGAAGTCGCTATGCCTGACTTTTGGCACATATCCATGTGATATTTTGGGGCTTTTGAGTTGACATCTAGGCCTAATCGCCTTAACTTATTTCGCCTAATACGCTCTCTGGCCTCTGCCTGTGCTTCTTCTCTCACTCTTAACTCTTCTTTTTTTCGTTTCTTAGCAGTGTTGAGTCTCATTAGCATGTCCTCTGTAAGAGGTTCTTGATATAACTTGACTCTACAACCACTAATATAGTTTGGCAAGATATCACCTTCCAAAGTAGCCAATTGAACCGCGCCGCTAGTGGAAATTCTGTTAATGATCATGGGTCCATATCCTCGTTTTTCCAACTTACAGGCATGTTGTTTTAGTGTGTAAACCAACACTAGATCTCCCTCTTTCAGTCCCTTATCCTTAATGTGTGCATCGAAGTATGCCTTTTGCCTTTTCTTTGCAGTGTAGATGCCTGCAGCCACTCGTAGCCTTGTCTCACCTAAGCGTTATAGATCAAAGATCCTAGATGACAATTCATGTCCATTCCACTCATGCTCTTGTGCTACTTTTAAAGCAGGGATTAAGAAATCCAGTGGTAGCACCGCATTCTGTCCAAAGACCATCTGAAATGGGGTGGCATTGAGTACCGTTTTGTAGGAAACTCGGTAAGCCCAAACAACATGATGAAGTTGTTTGTCCCAATCAGAGCGTTTATTATTTACCGATTTTGTCAATACGTTACAAAGGATCTTATTGGTACTCTCGACTTGTCCGTTAGCTTGTGGGTGATAGGGGGCAGACTTCTTATGTATCACCAAGAACTCTTGGAGAAGATTTTCAATGACTTCATTCAAGAAGGTGTGCCTAGGTAATGTTCCTGATCTCATAAATTCTACCAATGGAGCACTCCAATCGGGAATGAATGATATGTGATAAAGAGTCGCATGCTCCACCGGGGGTCTCTTTTGGCACACTGGACAATTCTTGATCCACTCATGAATTTCTTTGTCTATACTAGGCCAATACACTCCTAAACGTTTTAGATTTTGCAATGTTCGTTGTTCAGAATAGTGATTCCCTAGAAATCCTTCATGGGCTTGTTGCAACCAACTACTATGTTCATCATCCTCAACACAACAAGCTAGAACACCTTTCGTATCTTGGTTATACATGCTTCCTGCCAATATCTGATAGCTTTGTGACCGCACAATTTCATCCTTGTTCGTCTTCACCTTCTTATTTGCAGGTCCAAAGGTTAGGACTGGTACCAGCTTATTTGCCCATTTAGGAACAACTTCTAGATTGAACAGATAAGCATCGGGCAATTCATCAGACACCCCTTGCGGTGGCTCTCCTGAAGTGATGCGGGAAAGGTGATCCGCTCTGAGGTGGGTCTTACCTTGCCTAAAAACCACTTCAAAGTCGTATTCCATTAGTAAGAGGAACCATCTTACTAAGCGTCCAGTGTTGCAAGGTTTATTGACCATGTATAATAAAGCTTGATGATCAATGAAAAATTTGAACTTGTTGGCCAATAGATAGTGTCTAAACTTCTTTACAGCATATACCATGCCTAACCCTTCTCTTTCGGTTGTGGTGTAATTTCGTTCAGCAGCGTTCAATTGTCTACTCGCATATGCTATGGCAAATCTAGATTGCCTTCACCTGTGGGTTGTGGCAACACACATCCGATTGCATAATTGGATGCATCCACATGTACATGGAATGGTTTATTCCAATCCGGAGTGGTCAGTATTGGTGCTGTGCACAAGCGTCTCTTCAGCTCACTGAAGGACTTCTCGCATTCGCCGTTCCACTCAAACTTTGTCAACAAGGCATAAAGATGCTTAGCTATAATTGCATACATGTGAATAAACCTACGGTAATATCCACAATGGCCCATAAAGGCTTGTACCTCTTTAACATTCCTTGGCCTTAACAGCTCTGCTATGGCTTTTACTTTGTCCTCATTTGTGGATATGCCGTTCTTAGAGACAATATGACCTAAAATTTTACCTTGACGTACCATGAACACACACTTTTCTGGGTTCAGACACACTTGGTATTGTCTACACTTGTTGAAGATTTGTCTGAGCTTAGGAATGTGACATCTCCTTTCTTGGGAATGAGCACATAAATCCTCCACATATACTTCTAAGTTCTTTCGCAAGAACTCTTTGAAGACATGACACATGAGCCTTTGGAATGTTGCAGGTGCATTGGTGAGCCCAAATGGCATCACACAAAATGCAAAGACTCCCCACTCTGTGGCAAAGGCCATTTTGTGTTGATCTTCTTTGGCAATGGCTACTTGGTTGTAACCTGAAAATCCATCAAGGAAGCTATAAACTTCCTTGCCCGCAACACACTCCAATAAATGATCAGTAATTGGAAGTGGATAGCTATCTCTAACCGTAGCGGCATTAACTTTTTTAAGGTTAATACACACACATAACTTTCCATTCTTCTTGGGCACCACTACAACGGGGGAAACCCATTCAGTATGCTCAATTTCATAGATGAATCCGGCTTCAATCAATCTGTCGATTTCTTCTTTTATTTTGGCTGCATAGGTGTCATTATATGTGTAGGGCTTCTGTTTGGTGGGCTTGGCATCTGCTATCATGGGGATCGTATGAGAACAAACCTTCGGATCTACTCCCTTCAAGTCTCTATAGTGCCACGCAAACACGTCCCTATATTCCCTTAACAAGGCTACCAACTCTGCTTCCTCTTCTTTACTTAGGTCATCTCCTATGTATGTACATCTCTCTTCGTTCTCTTCAATGGTGACTACAACTTTTTTGGTCCTTTCTTTTTTATCATACGCTTCTCCTGTGGTGGCCTCTCTCTTAGGCATTCGTACCAAAATTTTTCGGTCCTCCACTTCATATTTCTTGAAATTCTCTGGTACTTCGAACAATGATTCCTTTTCTTCTTGTTTCACTCCTTGTCTTTTCTTTTTCTTTCGACCTCCTTCACTTCCATCCTTTGAATTGACAGTTTTAATGCTTGTGAGAGGTTCTTCTTCCTTTTGGGTAAATACTCCTATGTCTTCTAGATAGTGCTCTTCTGAAAGAAAGCAACTATCCATCACAAGGGACTCTAGATCGTCACCGTTCTCTTCTTCTTATATGGAGTCACTAGGGTCACATTCTTCGAGCAAGGGCTGACACATGAAAATTGAGATATCATAACCCTCCTCATCACAATGAGGTGTCCATTGTTCTTCATTGACTACAATGTCCATGGTAGCGAAGATTTCTGCCCAGCCATGAGGCTCAAATTCCTCATCTGGAAATATCATTGGTGTATAGGCTGGGTCTTTAACTGGTCTATCTCCTTGAGAAGTTCCTTTTTCTCTCGCTTTTAGGCGTTTCTCCTCTTCCTTTGCGACCTTGCACATCCACAAATGAGTATCTTCATGCATCCAGGATGTCTCAGATGAACTTTTAGAATGCACAGAGATCGAATCTTCTTGCTCCTTGTGGATAGAATTCCATTGTTGGGGTGGTACATCTCTGAAGGTGTAATCCTTCAAATTGACCTTGGTTGTTACCCCTAAGCGTTGCAAGTATAAGGAGTTGGTTCCCCAATCCTGCACAACTTGTAGTTGTCGTAAGAAGGGCCTTCCTAGGATCATTTCGTAGGTAGTAGTTTTTCCAAAGTTACATATAGCAAAAGTGTGCTCAAACTCTACACCACACGTGGTTAGAGTGATCCCTTCCAGCAATCCTAGAGGTCTTTCAACATGGCCGTCAGCCATCTGAAGCTTCATTCTAGTTGGTCTTAATGCAGGTTTATCCCATTGCTTCCACAGGGAGGTGGTCGCAATAGCAACACCAGCACCTGAATCTATGATTGCTTTGGTTGTGTAACCTTGGTAGGTGATCGGAAGATAAGTATTACCTTCCTCACCTTCGCTCATGTCCCCTATTTTGTCTAGAGGTATCTCTGGAACTTTTTGCTTAGAGTCTGCCTTTGGCATATTGGACGCAAGTTCTAGAACCTGATCCTTCACATGATTCCATAGCTCAGGTTTTGCTTTGAGCAGCTCTTCCACAGTGAGATGACACTGAACCTTAGTGTTCTTCACGACATCAGTATTTCTTGGAACCACCGAGTCTTCGTGTTTTATCAATATTGTGGGAGCTCTGATCTGGAGAGATTTAGATTCCCATGGGCCTGTGAACTGTGGCAACTCTTGTAAAGAATTGGATTCAAATCTTGAACTTTCTTCTTCTTGTTGCTCTACTTGGTCTCCATAAATAGATGGAATGTCTTGTGGGAATTGATCATGACGATCATCAATTTTGAGAATAGGAGGGGAAACATCCTTCTCCTTGGCCCATTTCTCTTCTTGTATTTCCCGCAAGAACTTTTGAGTGTGTTGTTGAATTGAAAGAGGTTCCCCCTCATCTAAGGAGTCAGGAACATAGACTTTCTGTGGTGATGAGCTTTCTCTTTCAACAGTAGGTTGAGCCTGTGGAGGTAAAGAAACTTGAGGTTTATTTACCAGCTGCTCTAATCTATCTAGTAAGCCCTGGAAGTGAAACCCGGCGTAATAGCATTCGTCTGATTGAATGATTGATTGGCCTCGAACATAGCTTGAGCTAGTTCCACCATTTTTATGCACATTTTTGTCCGCTCAATCTCTAAATCTGCTCTAGGGTAGCTCTTTTCTAGGTTTGCAGGTGTAGGCCCTTCTTGAAGTCGAGCCTGGTATGGCTTGAACATCATGTCCAAGTGTTTTGGGATTGGATATGCAAGAATAGATCCTGCTTGTGGTGGTCTATTTATAGTGGTAGGTGGGGGGGAATGGGGTGGTGTGGATGGAGTTTTGACATGTGAGGAGCTTTGAGAGGCAATATCTTCTATTTTTGTTTTTGCGTCTTTCAGGCTTTCTTCTAGTTCAGATAACTTTTTGGTCCACTTACGATTGGCTTTCTCCCTAGTATCCTTCCATGTTCTTGTTTTTCTCTTACTAGGCTCCCCTGATTCACTTGGATCTGATTGCTCAACTAGTTTAGCTTTTCGTAAGGCTTGTGCCCTCGTAATTGCATGTATAGGAGCCACATTATCGCTACTGGAACTTGAATCCCCTACTAGGCCTACCACATTAACGGGTGTAACCTTTGGTGCACTAGAGGGATGTCCAGGACAATCTCTCAGGAGCTGTTCTTTGCCACACTCAAGACAAACGACTTGTATTGTGACATTTTGTCCTTGTGTTGGAGCTGGTGGGTGGGATGGTTTTTGTCCTGGTATAGGTTGAGGTTGGCCATATCCTCCATGTTCATACGGTCTAGTTGCTCCTCGTGGTCCTGGATAAGGGTTATACCTAGGAACTTCTCTGTTTTGTTCTCTAGGAGGGTACCCGTATGGTCTACATTGGGGTGGTGCAAGTAGTCGTGGTTGTCTATTCACTGGATAGTATTCGCTATTGTGGTTGGGGTACTTTTGCGCACTATAAGAGTACATGTTAGGCTCTTGATTTGGGTGTCTATCATAAGGATAAGGTTGTGATAACCCTAATCCTTCTCTGGAGCAGACATGAGATGGATGATCTCCACCACAGAGTGTGCAACTTCCTATCATTGGCAATCTCAAGGAAGAAATTTGGTAGTCCCGTTGTCCTTGTACCCCTAATTTCTTGGCCACTAACGTTGCCACTTCCTCCACATAACTGGAACTAGAAGTCCCATTGCTCCTTGTGTCCTCCATTTTGGTAAGATCTTGTGTGATTTTGAGATCCTCAGCTAAGTTGTCTTCCAAATCTATACATTCTTGAAGACACTCACTCAGGGTTTGCAACCGTTTTACGTATACTAACATTCTTAATGTTCCATTGGTTAGACCCTCTAAAATAGGGATATCATTTTCTCCTGAGAAGGTCTCTCTGTCACAGGGCATTGGGTCACGTATTGATTAAACCTTCGTGCTGCATTTTTTACTGTCTCATTGGGAGCTTGTTTGAAACTATGTAGTAAGGATGATGAATTGTGCTTGATCCCTCGCTTAATGAATTCCCAAATAAATTCTTGGAAGAATTGTTTGATATTGCCAAAGGAATTTGGGTCCAAGGATTGAAACCAAGCTAAGGCTATTCCCATGAGAGTTAGCCCAAAGGATTCATATTGCATGAAAAAGTCATCCACTTGCTCCGCTCGTAACACTTGCTTGAATTCTGCTATGTGGTCATAGGGTTCTCCTGTGCCGTCGTAACGATTTCGCATACATTTGGCCAATTGGATTGGTCTCACTCTTTTGTCTGGCTCTAGAGATTGCATTATGATGGGCACACCTTGGGGCGGCTCTGTCCTAAAGGTAGGTCTATTCATGTTTCCCATTCTCTGACTAGTGTGGCTGTGGGAGTTGATTCCTGGCATGGTGAATTGTTCATGTGGTCTATCGGGTCTAGGACCTTGGCTCATTTGTCCTAACATTACATTTTCTGTTCTTTGCTGGGTCTCGAATGGGTTTTGTGAGGTAGCTGCATGATCTCGAGCTAACTCTCCTCTTTCATTAATCTGATCAAGGTTTTCAGTTACGATATAGATCTGGCCCATCTTGTCCATGTAGACTCCATCCTCGTACGTGGAAGCTGGTCTTGGAATTATTTCAGATTCTATGGTGTTTATCATTCTTGCTACTGATCTGTGTAGACCATCGAGGTAGATGGGTATTCCTTGCAGGTTAGTGGATACGTATTGAAGAGACATCCTATATTCCCCTTCCACTATGGACATAAAATCTTTCCTAGGCACTGAACTTTGCATGTCTTCAGAGGCCAAGAGTCTCTCCCAATTAAATGACATTTTTGACTCACTTGTCTATGAACTCAGCATGTAATGTTAACCACTGAGTTGTGAGTCCTTGACTTGGTTGTGTGGTTGACCTTAGTTTCAAGAGATTTGGTACTTTATCTATCTCTTCCTAAGTATCAACTTGAGCTTAGGTTCATAAGCCTTGTATACAAGTCCACAATTGTCCTTTGAATTGCTCAAAATCTTGTGGAACCCCTTGCTTCTTAGTCCAACCTGAGGGTCAAATTAAAAATACCCTATCTAATAATCCTGGTATTAATTTTACCGTAACCAGTCGATGTTTTTGTTGTACACCCCACGAGCTTTCCAACGAACCCAAGATCACCCCGAACGGATTTCGTATGAGAAAGTTATGCCAGTTCAGGGTTCTGGGGGTTAAAACAGGGAAACAGGATCTCTTTGGGAACTCAGGACAGGTGATACGATGCCAGATTTCCACGATACGATTCCTATGTTTTACATGATACGATACTACTGAGTGGACCAAGATCACGATACCAAACCACACGATACGATATTGAAAATGGCCACGATACGATACCACTCACTAGACGATACCACCAAGTCCACGATACGATACCAAAATACTTCGACGATATGATACTTGGTCTGCTGACGATACAATACCAGAATTCACATGATACGATACCTCTGCATTTGACGATACGATACCATACTTGACCACCACACGATACGATACCAGATTGATCACGATACGATACCAATGAGACAAACGATACGATACCAAACTATCACGCGATACGATACTGCACGGTCAACGATACGATACCAAGACCGAGACGATACAATACCATGTGGACCGAGATACGATACCACTGGGGCAACCGCCATCGCGATACCAGCACTTGACGATACGATACCAGGATGGTATCACGATACCTCAAGTGGGTGTGCACGATACGATATCTCTACAAGTATCGCGATACACGGGAATTCTAGTATCGCAATACCAAAACTCAACCGGACACGATACTTGGAGATTTTTAAGCCCAAATTCAAAAATTTTTGTAGATATGTGTACCTTATGTTCTCCTTGTCACTCCTATCAGCTTGTAGATGCAAAATCACCCTTCAATGTCATGACACGACCCTCGTGATACCAAACGCTGTTCCTCTCACGCCGTGATACTGTTGCTCAGTTTTTTGATGTTTTAGGGACGCAAATCTCTATATTTCAAAGGCGCCTAAGCTCTGAAACCTCTCTGAACTTGTCGCACAGCTAAGAATGAAAAAGAAGAGGCAAAAATCGGAAAGATATAGGCAAAAAAGCAAAAAAAAAAACAGAGAATGTGAAGGTGAGAGAGAGATGGTGGTGATGATGATGATGAAGATGGAGAAAACTTAGAAACTGAACTGAAAATGCTGATTGTTTTACCTTCCAACATTGCTACTCTACGTCTTACCATCACATGCTCATCCTCCAAGCTCTCTCTCCGGCAACCGCGCCAAATTTGGTGTCACTCTAGCACAATGGCATGTACCAACGTGAGGAGCTTTACCTCATAAATGTCAATCCGCGGAGACGTGAGGACCGGTATGAAGACCAAGAGCAAGTGAAGTGCACAAGTGCGTGAGTGAAAGCATACAAACATGCACACACATACACACACACGCGCACAAGGTAAGAGCAAAGAGAGGAACAATGGAAGGACTTGAATTACAAAAGAAATCTCTTACAAAGCTGAAATCTACAACAAGCTAACCCCAAAAATGAGCTCTCCAGCCCTTTTTATAGTTTTTTGAGTAGTTTTGGCCCTGTCCAGACCTAGTGTCCGGCCTAGTTGAAAATTAGGTTCCAAGGCTTATTTGGGGGCTCAAACGAAGTCTAAAAATTATGAAAATTGGTAGGATGCTACTTCTAATACTCCTCAAGCTCGAGGACTCCTCGGCTTGAACAAAATGCAGTTGTAAAAATGGAAAATGGTATTTACAATGGTTTTTTAGTGACAAAAGTCACTATATTTATAGGGATTTCTTCTGAAATTTGACATGTGCTTCTTGGAGCTCCCTACTTGCTCCTCTTTCTTGTGTATGCACTTCTTTGATGCGCTTCCATGCTTTGTGCTTGACCTTGAGCTTCAACACCAATCCTGTATGACTTTAGCCTGTTTCAGCCATGGTCGACCGAAAAGGAGATTATAGTCGAGACTGGACTCTGGTAATTCTAAGACTACGAAAGTCATCTTAAATGTGGTACCCTGCAAAGTAATGGGGACATTCTGTACGAGTCCCACCGGATGGAGTCGGGATTGGTCGGCCATTCTTACAAAAAATTGGACAGGCTCAATTTGGGTCCACCCTAACTTTTTGCAAAGAGCTGCAGTGGCTATGTTTACCCCAGACCCACCATCAATCAGTACTTGAGTAATTTTGTGATTCTTGTGCCATACCGTAATTAAGGGGACTACATGATCCACCGTAGAGTCAGCTTCCGGTTGTATTGTGGCAGTTGCCCAAGTACTGGGAGATCCAGGACTGAGCTGTTGCTGGAAATGCTGTTGAACTCTGGGCACCAAGGCGAGTAGTTGCCCCAAAGGAAGTGTAATTGAAGCCTTCGAGAGAATATCCCATACCTGGTCTGTTGGAATTGCACTATTCACTGGTTCCGATGATGATTCTCCTATTACTAGGGTACAATCTTGTTCTTGCGCTCCCACCTTTGGCAGGGGGAACCTATGTCACTAGAACTGGATCAGGGAACACGGTAGGCTCTTTGGTGGTCCATTGGCTAGCTTTGTTATACATTCTCTGCTGTTCACGGATGCCAAGTTCAAACACTTCCGCTGCTGGTCGCAACTGCCTACCAGATCGTGTCTAGACCACTACTGCTTGAGTTTCCACTAGTGAAATATAGACCATATTGTTCAGTAGGTTATGACACTCTTTCTTTCATTGGTCGTATTCAGCTGCATCCTTGTAGAATCTTCAGATGTGGCCAAGTTCACCGCAAAAGTGACATCGAGGTGGTGGCAAGGAAGTATTCTCCGCTGATGTACTGGCCTGCCATCGATTTTGCATTGAAGTTGGTATTCCGCTGTCCCCGATAATTTCTGTATCCTTGCTGTTGATTGTTTCGCATCTGCGGTGGCACGTAGTGAGTAGCTGGCTGCCCTGGTTCTTTTATAATAGCATTTACAGTTGTTGGTCCCTGCACTTTGGCGTTATACGCACAATTTTCGGTGGAATGTCTGGTGATGTTGCAGATGGCGCAATACATCTAATTAAGGGCACAGGTAGCACTGGTATGCCCTGGATTTTTACATTTGGTGCAATACATATGTTTAGCCAGATCCTCTGCAACGTTTCTACTGGCTTTCAGCCACTCCAAGTCATCAGTGAATCCCAACCTTATGCTCTAGTTGCAGGGCCATTGCTATAACAGCATCCAGTGTCATAGCACCCACACAGCGGATGATCATGATTTGTTTAAGCTATGGGGTCAAACCATTAATAAACCACTGGGTTATGACATCATTCGGTAAATTAGCATGTGCCGGAGGCAATTGTCTTAAATGAGTTCTAAATAATGTGGCATATTCCTGAACAATTTGGTGCGGCTTCTGTCTATTATTCTGCAAGTAATCGAAAATTTCGGCAGGGTTCTTCTTCAGCCGGAACCTCTGCAAAAATGCATCCCTTACCACCTCATATGTGTCGAAATGGTTGATATCATATTCTGTTAACCACCTGGCTACTTCATTGACTAATGTAGATTGGAATACGATGGCCTTGTATGCCAGATCGGGTGGATGGTTTAGCACTGCATAACTTATTT
>CM035426.1:11819836-12033885 GCA_020310875.1 Ceratopteris richardii | reverse complement strand
ATAGATATCATAGATGAACGATGTAGGTATAATGTATTAATGAACAATGTTATACAAGGTCATAGGCTTGATATCATAGCCTTATGATGGAGAATAGTGTAGGCTACAATGTAAACCTAACATACATACAAAATCGCAATGGAGAGCTCGGATAATGAAGCTACACCTATGACTTTTTCAAGTAACTTTATATAAGTGTTGTATTCAAGTTTGAATTTGAATTCGACTTTTGGCTCTCTCTTAAAGTGATCCTACGTTCTAGGAGATATTCCCTCAATGTAGTGGTTACTTTCCTAACTAACAATTCCACGACTTTTGGGTAGGTGATTACAAATATTCTCAAGTCAAAAGAAATGACTTTTACAAAGGTAAAGGGATAAATTTTCACTAGTAATGGTTTCCATCGAGCTTCATTTCTTTATGATCCTCAAGCCAAATGTGTGGGCTTGGACTTTGTTGATATATTTAGGTAGTGATGTGTGTGGACACACTAGGACCGCCGGGCACTTTTTTCCCTCTTTAGGAGGTTTTTTCCCCCGGCTTGTATATACGCCTATTGCCCTAATGGGCTACTTATCTTTGTACATTCTCTAGTAATACATTCAGTATTGTGTGTTGTGTTCCAAGCTGCTTCTTCTTTGTTTGCGTGCTTGCGCAGATGTATAACTCCAACAATTGGTATCAGAGTAGGTCGTCGCTTCATCTAGGGCGCCGTCGACACTCCTCCATTTGTAGTCTTAGAATCGCACGAATTTGTGGGCATACTCAGCGTGTTTCCAAGATCAAAACTGCTTCGCTTTGTGGTGCCAAAATCGCAATCTAAGCTCATTTCGGCCTCTGAACACACTATCACAGTGCTTGTGCACGCTATTTTGTCTTTTTGTGCCAAAGGTATATACCAGTTTCTATTCGCCAGTATAAGCATCTTGAAGTCTTCTACAGGTCTAGCGGAATTCGTCTCGGTAGTTCTGTTCAACTTTTTGAGATACAGTCAAATTTCTGCATTAAGGTATTTTAGTCACCGGCCATGGCTGAAAGCAGTGATGTATTCCGTATATTGGCTGTTGAGGATAAGTTGGATGGTACCAACTACCTGTTATGGCTTATATGATGCAACATGTGTTGGTTGCAAAGGACTGTTGAACATTGTACAGGGTGTCAAAAAGCGTCCTATCACACCTGTAACTGTTACAACTACAGGTACTGAAGCTGATGCAGAAGGTGTCGAAGATGATGATATTCTGCATATTCTTATTCATGCTGCGATTTTTGCTGCACCTACTGTAGAGCAGATTTGTTGGTATGGCAGAGATGCCCAGACACATGCATTGATAGCTTTGTCTGTCACACGTGCCATTATTCCTCACATTCACTCTTGTAGAACAGCTAAGGATGCTTGGGACACAACTACCAAATTGTACCAAGCTCGGAATGAGGCTCGTGTTGCTTACCTCCGAAAACAGTTGGAGAGTGAGCACATGAATGAAGGTGATTCTATGGAGAGTTTCCTAACGAAGATCAAAGACTTGAAGGAACAGTTGATTTCTGCTGATGAGGTTATACCAGATAGCTCACTTGTGCAGATTGTTCTGAATGGTCTTCCTGATTCATATCATAGTTTTTCTTCTACTCTTCGGTTGATGATGAAAGGCAATCCAAATGCCTTATCATTTGAGGAGTTAGTCTCTGTTCTGTTGCAGGAAGATCAGTCTAGGTAGAACAGGTCCATTATGCGAGTTGCAGATCAAGCTTTCCTGGCTAGTCAGAAGGGCAAAGGAAAATGGAGCTCTTCAACTAGTAAGCAGAAATCTGCTAATCCTGCATATTCGAAGAAGGAAGATAAAGATGAGAAGAAATCAGAAAAGTAGAAATTGTTTTGTAAGTACTGTAAAGGGAATGATCATATCATAAAGAACTGTCCAAAACTGGCTGCTAAAGAGGCAAAGAAGAAAGAGGCTGGAATGGTTGTTGCAGAGGCCTCTACACCAAAAACAGAGTCTGCTAATCTTGTGGAGGAAGAAGAATGGGCATTTACTATTGTCTGCACTTTTGGCCCATCTTCTCATGAGCAGTGCATGTCTGCAGTAGACTCATATGTTTGGTATTTTGACAGTGGGGCGACCAAACATATTACCTCACAGCGCAGTTTCTTCTCTTCACTCGAGCCTGCCTCTACAGGGAATACTGTTACATGCGCCAACAACTCCTCTTACCCTGTTATGAGAGTTGGTAAGATCATTTTGACTATTGGTGATGGTAATTCTTTCACTTTGTCAGATTTTTTTTTTGTGCCAGGGATCAAGAAGAACCTGTTATGAGTTTCTGCATTAGCCAAGATTGGTTTGGTTGTGAAATTTGTTGATGACAAGTGTACAGTTCATGATCTGTCAAATGGCGATGTGATTATTGCTTCTGGCATTTTATGTCGTGAGCTGTATAAGCTCACAGACTATGAAAGATCTGTAAATGATTTGGCATGTGCAGTAAAGGATTCTCAGGCTATGTCAGATGCAAAGCTTTGGCATGCACGCTTTGGCCATCTGAATTTTGCTAGTTTGCTACACCTGCAGAAATTTGAAATGGTGTCCTCTTTGCCAAAAATTTAGGCACCTCGAAAACATGTTTGTGAAGGCTGTATTTTGGGCAAAATGCAGCGTTTGTCCTTTCCAAAAGATGGTTCAGTTCGGGCTACTCAAAAATTGGAGCTTGTACATAGTGATGTTTGTGGTCCTATGCAGACACCTTCTTTTGGGAATTATCTTCACTTCGTGGCTTTCATCGATGATTTTTCCACGCATGCATGGGTATATCCATTGAAGGCAAAGTCCAAAGTGTTCATGTGCTTCAAACAGTTTTTGGTTTTGTCTGAAAATCTATCAGCATGTAAAATGGGCACCCTCCATTCTGATCGAGGGGGGGAATATATGTCTTGTGATTTTAATGCATTTATGTCTGAATGTGGGATAAAACACCAGTGTAGAGTTCCGTATACACCTCAACATAATGGAGTTGTTGAACAAAAGAACAGGTCACTCATGGAGATGGCGAGGTATATGGTCAAGAGTCAGGCTTTACCCCATAGTTTCTGGCTTGAGGTTGTCATGTGTGCAGAATATGTACTGAACAGGTGTCCCACTAAAGCGTTGCAGTCTATCACTCCATATGAGGCTTGGCATGACCGCAAGCCATCTCTTGCTCATCTACCTATTTTTGGTTGTTTGGCATATGCATTAGTGCCTGAACAACATCGCAGAACGTTGGATGATAAAGCAATAAAATGTATTTTTGTTGGATACATTTCTGAAAGTAAAGGCTATCGTCTGTACCATCCAAAGGCCAAACACATTCTAGTTAGCCGTGATGTTGTTTTTGTGCAAGATGCTATTGAGCCATTGCTTTCATGTACTAAGGAGACATCTGTTATCTCCGAAGACATGTATGATACTGTGCTGCCTCTTTTTACAGGTGGACACTCTAGTGCTGGTCCCAATAAGGCAACTTCTCAGCCTTTTCAGGTTTCATGTGATGATGCAGATCATTCCATTTTTGATGCAGATTTACATGATGCACTAGTTGATGAGAGACCTTATATTGAGCAGGCAAAAACTATGCCAAAATGGTTGATGCAGACTTTGCGTGACAGCAAATTAGATGCACCTCTATCATATCATACTTGTTCATGCTCTCATAGTGCCTCTTTTGCATCAGATTGCTATGCTATGGCCGCATCTAGTCTTTGTGATGAGAATGAGCCTGTTTCCTTTGATGAAACACAAAATTCAAAAAATTGGATGGCTGCTATGCAACTTGAATATGATGCAATAATGAAGAATGGTACTTGGTCTTTATGTGACTTGCCTCCTGGCAAGAAGGCCATTGGCACTAAGTAGGTACACAAGCTGAAGCGTAAACCTGATGGTATAGTTGACAGGTATAAGGCTAGGCTTGTTGCAAAGGGTTATGCACAGGAAAGAGGCATTGATTTTGATGAGACCTTTCCACCTACATGTTGTATGAATACTGTTCAGAGCATTTGTGCACTTGCAACCCATCATGGTTGGAATGTACATCAGTTGGACATTAAAATTGCATTTCTGAATGGTGACTTGCATGAAGAAGTGTATGTTTTTCAGCCTCGTGGCTTTCTATAGAAAGGGCATGAAAACCAGGTGTGCAGGTTAAAGAAGGCATTTGTTAGTCGGCCACCGGATTGGCAATTGTAAAAACTCAATCTTTTTCTAGTCCGCACGTACGAAAGGTTGTTACAAAGATGTTTGTATCTTCATATAAATCAATAAAAAGAAACGCTTCGGGACGTCCAGAAGATCACCAGACTGTTTGTCTGGGCGAGTCGTTCTGCGAAGTTTCTGTTGCGATTGTTCTGTTAATTACGCTTACTGTGGTATGTCTCTGTCTTGTGATGTTCTGTAAGTTGTTTGATGAAGTCTATACTCTAGTAATGACGGTTTCAGTACTGTGTGTTTGAGAATCCTGAATCGTTCTACGTCTGCTACCCTGATTGATTATCTGTACCTGTTCGGTAAAGATTAAGTCACTGTTATTGTCTCTATTGTTACAGTAGTTTGTGTTTGGGACAGTTCTTGAGTTAATCAAGTAATTCTACATTACGGTACTGACTAGTTTTTGCGCTATACGCTAAAGAGAGCATTAGCTAGTGTGTGTTTGGTAAACTTTGGAAGAGTTTGATTGCGTACTGTAAGATTGTAAGTGTAACAGATTCTTGATAGAGTTCTTGAGCATTAGTATATCGTTGTGTGTGAAGTGGTTAGTTTGGGAAACCAAGCATAGGGCCTCTGTTTAACAGACCCCTTCCACTCCCAAGAACCCAAGTAGATGTTTAAACGCGCTTCTGACGGTTAGTTGCACGTTTAACACTGGTGCCGTGTGTGGGAATCGAACCCACGACCATGTGCTTGGTATGAGAAGATACATGCCTATTTGATTGCACATGGTTTTGAGAATAGGCCAACTCAAAGCACCTTATATGTTAAGCGTGCTAATGATGTGCTTCTGATCATTGTTGTCTATGTTGACGACATGCTGCTCACTAGTCCTATTGAGAAGCATATTGCTGATTTTAAGGCTGATTTGCATGCCTCATTTGAGATGTCTGATTTGGGGCATTTGCATCACTATTTGGGCATTCAGTTTATGCAAGTTGATGGTGGAATGGCTTTGTGTCAAACGAAATATATTGACACATTATTGGAGCGTTTTGGCCTTGAGGACTGTAAGCCTATTGCCACTCCTATGGAGACAGGTTTACATTTGAGTCCTCATGATGCTAGAGATGCATTTGATGTTGTTCTCTATCAGTAGGCTGTTGGATGCTTGATTTACTTATGCATTACTTGGCCAGATATTCAGTTTGCTGTCTCACAGATGAGTAGGTTTATGCATTGTCCAGGAGTCAAGCATTGGCAAGCAGTTAAGCGCATCTTTCGCTATTTGAGTGGTACTCGGCTACTTGGGTTGTTTTATCCCAAGGGGGGATCACTACCGCCAGATTTGCATGCTTTTTCTGACTCTGATTGGGCTGGTTGCTATGACACTCGTGTGTCCACTAGTGGCTTTTGCTTCATGCTTGGTAGCTCATGTATATCTTGGTTGAGTAAGAAGCAGCCTATTGTGGGCACTTCCAGTTGTGAGACTAAGTATTGGGCAGCTTTCACAGCGACTGTTGAGTATGTGTGGCTCAAACGCCTTATGGCTGATTTGGGTGTTGGTCAGACTTCTGTCACCACCATCTTCACTGACAGTCAGAGCGCATTGGCAGTTGCAAGGAACCCTGTGTTCCATGCTCGCACTAAGCACATTGAGGTGCATTATCACTATGTCAGGGAGAGGTTCTCTGCTGGGGAGATCAGCTTGGCATATGTACCCATGTAGGAGAACATTGCAGACCTTTTCACGAAGGCTCTGCCTAGGGAGAAGTTTGAAGCTTTCCGCAAAGCTTTGGGCTTACTTCCTTTTGTGGAGTGATTTCCACATAGCTTGGCACTTCCTTATACATGACTGCCAGCTCCGTGTTCACTGCATCACTCCTAAGGGGATTTGTGGATATATTTAGGTAGTGATGTGTGTGAACACACTAGGACCGCTGGGCACTTTTTTCCCTCTTTAGGAGGTTTTTTTCCCCTCACTTGTATATACACCTATTGCCCTAATGGGCTACTTATCTTTGTAAATTCTCTAGTAATACATTCAGTATTGTGTGTTGTGGTCCAAGCTTCTTCTTCTTCCTTGTGTTGTTCGCATGCTTCCGCAGACGTCTAACTCCAACAGACTTTGCACCAACACCCCTGACCATCCCAAGAACCCATGTACAGACCTAGTAACACCAGATTAACAATTTAGACTAACATTGCTTCTCACTCACATTGTGCCTTCACTTGCTAATGGTCATCATATCACCCTCTTGTCTCTGTGGATTGACCATTATGAGGTCGATCTCCTCACATTGGTACTCATTATTGTGCTAGAGTGACACCAAATTTTGTGTTGTTGTCAAGAAGCAAGTTTCGAGGATAAGCGTGTGATGGTAAGATGTAGAGTTCTGGTGTTCAAGTCATTGGTAAATTTTTTACTTTTCATTTTGTTCTTACTTCCTTCATCACCATCATCATCATCCTCACCATCTCCTACCTTCATCTCCTTCTTTGTTAAATTTTCAACTTTTTGGTCATATTTCCTTCCCTACCTCATTCCCCTCATTCCATTTGTTAGGGAGAGTGAGAGAGAGAGATTTTGTGCATTCAATGTTCTTGTTGTTTGTAAGCATTTCTTGTAGGTTTCAATTATATAATCATCTTCAACATCTTTTGCAGGTACGACATACCTCTGCACAATTTCCAAGATGATGACCTCTATCTGTCATGATAGATAGAGAAAGTTTGTATCTTTTGATTGCATGCTAGACACGATAAACCGCACCACTAGAGCATCCCAAATCACTAGAAACATCTTGAAAAATTACGTTTTTATTGTCTATTGTGATAGACCAAATCTATGATAGATGATAGATTATAGATGACGAACATCCGTCTGTCGTAATAGACAACATCTATCATGACATACCAAAATCTACAATAGAGCGATTCCACAATAGACACCCATCTATCGTGATAGACACCCGTCTATCATGATAGACACTGTCTATCATGATAGATCGAAATTTATGATAGATGATAGATGACGGACACCCGTCTATCGTGACATACACCAGTCTATCACGATAGACTAACTCCATGATAGAAACCCATCTATCATAATAGACAATGTCTTTCAATAGACCAAAATATGTGATTGATGATAGACTATAGAAGATAGAAAACAGAACCCATCTATCATGAAACGCATCCATCTATCATGATAGATAGGACCCACAATAGACTTTATCCATCACAATAGAAAGCATTTATGATGATAGACACCCATTTATCATGATTAACAAAAGACCATGATAGACGACATATAGCATTTATTCCAATAGACACCCATCTATCACGATAGATAGCTACCCATGATAGAGACTATCTATCGCGACAAACATCATCTATCATGACAGATAGGTCTATCGCAAAAGATATCATCTATCCCGATAGATAGATACTTTTGGCCAAAAAATTAAGGTTGTATTGTTTGAAAATTGGGGCTAAATTTTGGCATTTTTTGAAGCTCTTTTACCTACACAATTACGAATGCTACAAACAAATATATAAATACCTAGAGAGATTTTGTTTGTCTGTTTGATGCCCAAGAGCCTCAACTAACATAACTTTCTCATCCAAAATTGGCTTTTTGTACCCTAGGGGGTTTTTCATCAATACAAAGGGGGAAAAGGGGTCTTTGAAAAAAATTTTGAATCAAAATTTTCTATCAAATAAATTAAAGCTAAGCTTGGTCTAAAATTGGGACTTTTACAGCTCCATTAAGAGCCATTCAAGGGTGTCTTGAGCAAGGAAAAGTGCAGTCCAAAGCAAGGTGGCAAAGTGTATTGCAAGCTTGGGAATGCATGTCCTAAGCATTCAAGTGTGATCAAAGGATAAGCGAGTTGAGGTTGGAAGCATTCTTAACCCCCTCAGTCATTTCTTAGCCTAGGTTAAGCACTGTTGGGGGATTCTTAGACAAGAAGGGATTTGAGTGTTTGTAGGAGAAAAGGGGAAGACCAGAAGAGAAAATACACACTCAAAGCCTCTCTCGATTGATTACAGTAAGACAAATACAAGGTTGAAACACAATACAACCAATGCTTCTGTGCAAAAATCCCACAAAGTGCTCAATTACAAAATACCAAATACCCAAGGGACTTGTTGCTGTCGGCCTCCTCTGCACCAAACCTCCACCTTCTACAAGCCTGCTCTTGTGCACACCTTGCACCAAGCTTCCACTAAGGGGGAGGGATGGATACCTTCTGTCGGCGCGTGCACACTTTAGTAAGACCTTGGGATCCTTGGGGGACAAGCTTAGCACTCCTCTGCACACTTCCTTGGTCACTCTTCATGCACACCTTGCACTTCACTTCTCTGCGTCGCGCTCTGTGTGTCTCTTGCACTTCTCTCTCTTGCTCCTCTTAAACTATGCTTCTCTTGCTTACACTAGAATGGTCGAAGAATAGTCCTTGCCTTGATTTGAGTGTGTCGATCACGTACGCTCCTAACTGCAATAGTATCTTGGTGCTCACTTTGATGTCCCAAGATTGTCTTCACAAGTGGCAGCCAACGACTCCCTGTTTTGTCCTGTAGTGACTTTACACTAAAACCAAAAATTTTAATTGGGGGGCCATACTTTCACTTCTGCGTACGCTGTCACTTCACATACCTTCACATTTTCCTTTTAACTCTTCAAATATGCACATAAGGGAGGGTTCACGTGAACCTTCCAAAATACTTTAAAAACACTTTGAACCTTAGGGACATTAGAGAAATACCTCTACAACCTGCAACCCACTTTCTCCAATTTACCCTTTGTGGACCATTAATTGTGCACTAGCTATGCACTTTGATACCTGCACTTTAGCACTTTGACTCTGCGCCTGTTGACTTTGACCTTGATCTTGTTGACTTTGACCAGTTTGACTTTGACTTTAGTTGACTTTGATTGTGGTTGACTTTGATCAATATGACTTTTATGGACTCAACAGTTGCCCACCACCTAATGTGCTCTCCGTCCCGGAGAGCTACAACCAAAACTCTGAGCATATAGGACACCATGATAATGGAGCTGCAAAAGCTTGAAGATGACATCTGAGCAGCAACCAATTCCACTTAAAGCAGGAGAGGACAAGCACCAGAGAAGAACCAAAAGTTGGATTTTGCCATGGAAAAGCAAAGGGGGGAATGAGAGGGTAGAAAGGAGGGGGATGGAGGGCTGAGGGGGCGAAGATGGACGGGGCAGGAAGGGGTAAGGATGCGTCTGTGCAGAAGGGTAAGGGGAGGGTGAGAGAGTAGGATTATGGGGTCTGGAGGGTTCCAAAATGATCAAACAGTAGAGATACAGAGGGGGCATATGAAAAAATGTGCAACATATGTTGAAATGAGGTGAGAATAGACAATGTGGACCATGTATATAAATAAAACATGTGATAAATGTGCTCAAAACTTGAGGGTTTTGACCAAAACTCAGAGAAAATGTGGGAATTTGGAAAAATAAAGCCAAAAACTGAGTACAGAGGTGCCGAAAAACATGAAAATGACTCCAGTTTTTAAAAAAACGGCCATCCGAGGCACGATCCAGAGCCAAAAGCTTTGAGCCACGAAAAAATTAAAAAAATAATAAATGTTTAAAAAATAAAAGGTTTTTTCTTTTTGGAACGCCTGCGATGGTGAAAAATAAAAGGAAAAAGAATAAATTAAAAAATAAAATAATAAAAAAATAAAAAATAAAGAAAAACAAAAAAAGAAATTAGAAAAAAGAAAATAAATAAAATAAAATAAATAAAAATAAAAATAAAAATAAAATGGGGGGGGATGTGTCAGAAATGTTGGGAGGGGGGGGGGCTTTTTTTTGTGGCAAAGAAAAAAGAAAATGCCCGGGGGGGATGTGTCAGAAATGTTGGGGGGGGAGGGGACTTTTTTTTTCAATTATCCAAGAAACCAAAGAAAAATACATAAAAAATCCATAAAAATTGCAAAAAAAATCCAAAAAATCTTCAAAAAATTCTGAAAAAAATTCCTAGAGTGTTAAGCCAGTTTCTTCACTCAAAACCACTTCCTTTATTCCCCAAATTTAGCAAGAAAAAGACACATGAAAAAGGAGAAAAATTCTAAAAAATGCTTGAAAAATTCTGAAAAAAATTTCTAAAAATTCCAAAAATTGTACCTTTGCAAAGTTGATGAAACGGCTGCTAAATTTGCTAAAAACTCAAGAAACAAGCATGAAATGGATAAAGAAAACTACTAAAACTTAAGTAAAAATGATGAGAAAAGACTATGAACAACCTCGACAAATTTTGCAGGTTCGAGGTGATCCATAAATCTTCACTTTTGTTGATGATAGGCCTTGAGCCTTGTATTGCTGACTCAGAGAGACTCCTCCATAATCTCCAATTGTACCGCGTTTCATTGGTTTTGTCTTCTCATTAGGCACATTGGTCATCTGATAGGGGTACCCTAAATCCTTCATTAGAACGTTATCTCCTCCAGCAACTTTATGACTTAATCTGCAAAATTTTATTTTTACTATTCCAGCTTCTTCATCCAATGGAACCCTCTGTTTCCAAAGACTTGCAGGTACTCCTTTCACATTCTTGTAAAGCCCTACACTTGCTATCATTAAAATCAACATAACAGATTATATCCATACCATTATCCATAAAAAATTGGCCATTGACATATGATTTGAAGCATCTTCATTACGGTTGCACTTAAGGGCTTTGCTTTTCTTCTCTTTGCAATGGCCTTTGACTGAGACTATTTCAACCTGAGTGATTTCCTCTTTTTCTTCATATGCTTCTTCTCTACTTGAGGTTGGAAAAATTCCATAGCGAGAAGATGGGTCTTCTGCATGGAGCCAAGCCAACATGTTTTCATCTTCATATAAATTTGCTCCTTCAATAGGTCTGCTTTTGGGTTGTCCGACAATTCTTCTTCCATACAAATGTCAATTGTCTACATCATGCTAGTATTTCTCTGATTGTCTGGTCCTTCTTCTAAAATTATCTGTTGCAACTCTTTTCCCTCTTGCTTTACCCACATTGTGTCCTTGCCCCAGTCATGCAGCACATTGGCATGCCTTAACCAAGGTCTTCCAATTAACAGAGGGAAACTTCCCTCTACCTGTGGCAGCCTTAAAACAACAAAATCCAAGTTAAAGATGGTACCTTGTATCTTGACTAGGACTCCAGGGACCACTCCCATAGGCCTTACTATGCTTTGGTCTGCCGTTGTTATAGTAAAGTTGGCAGGTCTTGAAGGGTATAGTCCAATCTTTTTCATGGTATATTCAGGCATCAAGTTAATGCCAGAACCACCATCCACAATGACTCCTTGAAACTCATGATCTTTAATGGAGAACTATTAGCCGAGGGCTCTTGTAATCTATGAGTGGTGCTTCCCCAACACTTTTATCTTTATGCATAACAGCAGCCTTTGCCACAAGACTTGTTGTGGTCATTTCATCAATTATCTGCAAGAGTTCTGACCTGAACTTCCCATCCATCTTTATTAAATAAAAAATACTAACCTCCTTTTTCATGGACTTGAGTAGTCTGGAAGCTTCTGATTCCTTAAGAGCCTGGGCTTCATTTGACTTATCAAACTCCTCATGAGCCCTGTTGAATGCATGTCCAATGGCATCACTGGTACCTATGAAATTTTCTTTTTGCCTTGTATCCGCACATGTTGTGGCTTTGTCTTCAGATGCAACTTTGTTTTTGTTCAATCCATTAATCATTGGTTCTTGACCTATGTCCACTTGAGCCTTGCCCTTGCTTCTTGTCTGCACTGTAAAAGATTCAAATTCTTCTAACTGCACCACCCTGGTAGATGGAGATGGCACCCTAGTTTGATCTACCTTTTCTTCTTTGCACACAAAAATCATTTGAATGTGGGGTCCGGATGAAGAGGCTTGATTCTTAGGACAAAAACTTGTATAGTGGTATTTGGCCTCTGGGTAGTTTCCGCAAGGTGGGGCATTTTCTGGAATGGTGCACCTACTTTGATAGTGCCCACATTTTCCACATCTGAAACAAATAATTGGCCTTCTAGGCCCGTTTCCGAAATTATCCCTCTATCTAGGGTTGTAGTTGTTACCTTGATTCGGTGCAGCGGCCATCACATTTGCTGGTGGTGGGGATCCTCCTTGTGTCCAGTATGTTGTTGTAGGCATTCCCCTTGATTGGCATTCTTGGGCCTCATGACCAAATTTCCTGCATAATTGGCAAGTCACACTTAACAGAGGACATTCACTTACTATATGCCCTTGCTTGCTGCACATGGAACATCAAAGTCCACTCTTGATGCCACCTCCTTTGAGTTCTTGCAACTCCTGTCTCAGCTGAGCCAACTCCTCTACTTGGGCCTCCTCCTCCTTTTGGAGCTTTAGTGCTTCAACCTCCCTTCTCAACTGAGTTACAACATTCTCCTCCTCTCTGTGGGGCTTATTTCTTTTTAAGCCCTCCAACTACTTCCTTAGCTGGATTACTGGATCCTCCATTTCTGTGGAATATGGTAATTGAGAGAAGTAGCTCCATATTGTTGCCTTATCTACTCCAATCGTGTAGCTGTGTTGATGAACTCTTCTATGGAGGCTGTAGGTAACACTAATTCCTTTATTTTGCATTGGGTGGCCACTGGTAGGGGCTTAGCTAACCATTTCTTAACAAAAAAATCATGTGGTGGATCTGACAATTTAGCCATAAGTGCCTTGGCCCTAGTCACAAACTCTGGGAACTTTTCACCTAGACCCAACCTCAAATTTTCTAGTTCTTCTATAATGATCTCTGCAGTATTCCCATGCTGGAATTGATTTTTAAATGCATCCTTCATCAAATCCCAAGTTGTAAAATGGTTCTCCGCAAACTGGCTAAACCATTTATCTGCTAATCCTTCTAGTGTGGCAAGGAAGAGTATCAAAAAGGCATCCTCCCTGCCCATTAAGCCTCTAGTCATACATAGTGCCAAAAACCTTCTAATGTGTTCATCGCAATCCTCCTGAGCTAGACCTTTGAATGAAGGAAATTTTATATTTAATCTTGAGAGTAAGGTTTCCAAGTCTACCTGTCCCGCCATGCTCTGTACTGATGAGGTTGAAGATAAGGGACTAGAGGATCTTCTAACAACCTTCCTTCTTATTTGCTTGCAGGTGACCCTCAATGTTTGGGACCGAGTTGCGGTCATGAGCAGCTCATAGTCCACTTAATATGAAACACTTGATAAGAATATTTACCTTGTGGTTATTGAAGTAGCACTGTAGTACCACTGTCAACACGTGATCTCTCCTATACTTTGCACTTGGTTTCTCCTAAGCTCAAATCTCCTTGGAAGTCCCACCAGCCGTGCCAAATTTTGTTGGGGGATTCTTAGACAAGAAGGGATTTGAGTGTTTGTAGGATAAAAGGGGAAGACCAGAAGAGAAAATACACACTGTAAGCCTCTGTCGATTGATTACAGTAAGACAAATACAAGGTTGAAACACAATACAACCAATGCTTCTGTGCAAAATCCCACAGAGTGCTCAATTACAAAATACCAAATACCCAAGGGACTTGTTGCTGCGAGCTCCTCTACACCAAACCTCCACCTTCTACAAGCTTGCTCTTGTGCACACCTTGCACTAAGCTTCCACTAAGAGGGAGGGATGGATACCTTCTGTCGGCGTGCACACACTTCAGTAAGACCTTGGGATCCTTGGGGGACAAGCTTAGCACTCCTCTGCACACTTCCTTGTTCACTCTTCATGCACACCTTGCACTTCACTTCTCTGCGTCACACTCTGTGTGTCTCTTGCACTTCTCTCTCTTGCTCCTCTTAGACTATGCTTGTCTTGCTTACACTAGAATGGTCCAAGAATAGTCCTTGCCTTGATTTGAGTGTGTCGATCACGTACGCTCCTAACTGCAATAGTATCTTGGTGCTCACTTTGATGTCCCAAGATTGTCTTCACAAGTGCCAGCCAATGACTCCCTGTTTTGTCCTGTAGTGACTTTACACTAAAACCAAAAATTTTAATTGGGGGGCCATAATTTCACTTCTGCGTACGCTGTCGCTTCACATACCTTCACATTTTCCTTTTAACTCTTCAAATATGCACATAAGGGAGGGTTCACCTGAACCTTCCAAAATACTTTAAAAACACTTTGAACCTTAGGGAAATTAGAGAAATACCTCTGCAACCTGCAACCCACTTTCTCCAATTTACCCTTTGTGGACCATTAATTGTGCACTACCTGTGCACTTTGACACCTGCACTTTAGCACTTTGACTCTGCACCTATTGACTTTGACCTTGACCTTGTTGACTTTGACTAGTTTGACTTTGACATTTAGACTTTTGACTTTGGTTGACTTTAACTGCAGTTGACTTTGACCAATATGACATTTATGGGCTGCTGACTAGTGGTATTAACTTATTCGGGTGAGGATAAGCACGACATAGGTACAAGAAACCTTAATTACTCAAGTGCATGCATAGTTAGAATATTATTGTGACAAACCCTAAGGGAAAAGAATATAAATTGCTCGACAAAAACTTCAAGTGCAATAAAAATGCAAGTATTCTTACAGTGCAAATTAGTGGACAAGAAGTGACAATCCAAGTAAAATAAAAGGAATAAGTTATTGACGCAAAAGGACATAGAAACGCCATCATATTCGATAAATTGGGGTTAATCCATAAGGCTTATGAACCTTAGACTAGGTAGACATCTAGGTCATGATAGACAAAGCACTAGATCTTTTGAGGCTATTGTGAAGCATACAACTAGTTCCTAGGCTCAACAACTCAGTGATTATCCCTATGTGCTAAGATCATGCTAAGATCAGAAACTAGTGACTCAGAGATTTTGTATAGCATGGAGAGACTAGCACGTAGTTCTGGTGTTGCATACCTAGAAAAGCCAAAAAGGTCATATAAGACTCAATTGGAGTATATTAGGACCAATCAAGTAGGTGCTCACATCTATGAGGATGGTTTGAGAAGGCTTGTTGTTCAACTTAGGAATCCAAATTGGCCAGTTGGACTTGAACACCTAGTGGTCAAGTTTGAAGAAGGCTCATACATTGATAAAGAGGTAGCCATGTATGTGGTCATGAGCTTACCGGATATGATAGACGAGTTTGGAATTGTCAATCTTGAGACAGAAATGGAAGACCTAAAACAAGGAACCCTAGGAAGAGAGTTGTTGGGTTATAGGGATTGCACACATTTTCTCTTGTGCATAGGTACTGTTGCAGAGCAGAGAAGCATAAAAGAAGAGCCCCAAAATTTTCAAATTAATGGGCACATTTTTCTTCTTCTTCAAGTCTTAGAAAATTCCCTCAAGCCATGTAAATGCACTAGAGGAGTCCTCTAGTGGCATAATCCCATCTTGTAGTAAAATATCCCTTGTAAATTAGTAGGAAATTCACTTTTTAGTAATAAAGTACCGGTCTCTTGTGTGAAAGGACCAAATTTAGGGCACATGTATATAAGTCACTTTGTGACTCTTTGTAAACACTTTTTGCCATTGTGAAGAAGGAGAACTCTTGAATCTCGAATTTGCCTCTTTCTTGCAGATTTCCATCTTCTCTTTGATCTTCTATGTGTGTGTAATGCTTGGAATGTGTGTGTAGGACTGTTGTCTACCCCTCCCCACTATTTTTGAGCTACTGTAGTGTGTATGTGAGCTTGTAGCAGTTGTGGCGTGAGTGTGGGTGTTTCCTGCCATTCACTATTTTGGTCATAATTTGAAGCACAATTGTCAGAATTGAGTGAAACGACTTCCAGTATATACGTCTCGTGGAGAGCTTCGAAACGAGTATCCTATTGATTATATTCGGAGCTTGGAGTTGGGAGAAATCCATAATTTACTGAAAACTACTGTAACTGGCATCGCGGCAGACACTTTCAGTCTTTCAGTGAGCTATAGAGGTGAATTAGTCTTTTCTCACACATATCAGCTGAACCACTTCATTCTCCATCATGTGTGCACGTGTTCTCGTATACTTGGTTAGGTCGTTGATCGGATTGACATATAAGCATGTGTCAATTTCCCACTATACGCACGTGTGTTGCAAATGAGGTTTGGTCTCTTTGGCACAAGTCCTTGAGTCTTCTTAACTTAGGTACACACGTTTTTGGCACCGTTGTCGGGGAACACTCAGCCAAGGTGCCTTCGTGATGGTTATAGATCGAGTGTGATGAAATCATACTTGTAGAAGTGAACTCGTTCTGTGGCAAGTAGTCAATCACTTCAGCACTTGTTACTTCACATCCCGGAGGTGTGTGTAATGAGTTTCTAAGTTTAGAGTTAGTAGGAAGGGAGAGAAGGAGGAGATAGGGTTAGGTCAGAAGGAGAGGAGAAGAGAAGTGAAGTAGGAGTAGGCCAAGATCACCAAAAAAGCCCAAAAAATTTGCCAAAATTAGTGAAGTTCAGTTTCTGTCACCAAAAAGTATAAAAACCAAAAAATTTGAACTCATTTGATACCTTCCTGCATTCTAGTATCGTGTGCGAGCAGCGATCGGTATCACGAGTGTGGTATCGCATGCTACAGGCTGCCAAGGCTAGAAATTGAGCTCAAGTTGCAATCAAGACACCACAAAGGTAAGATTCCACAAGAATTCTTTGCCAAAAACACACTAAAAGTGCACCAACACGTGATTAATTGCGCATTCGGTATCGCTGTCGTCGAGATTTTCTCTCTTCTCTCACTTGTGAAGGCCTACAAAAAAACATATTTGGTGAAGGTAGCCGGAATTCCCCGAGAAGTCCAGGATGCATCAAGGATGTCAAAGGAAGCTCACATACAAAGTTTTAAAGAAATCAAGAAAGTACATGGTAGCGGTCAAAGCTGGTCAAAGTTGGGAAATTAGGGCAAAAATTTCATTGTCACCAAATTAGATGAAAATTCATATACTTGTAAAGATTTTCAAAGGCAGTCTATAGCCCAAATTTCAGTAGAAAATGGATTTTGTAGCACATTGATATGCTATGTTCATTTTGTAAAAATGTAATTTTTCTAGTTTGACCCTACAAATTCTTGTATAGAAATTTATGTTAGCCATATGGTTTGGCATGTATAAAGATCATATGTGGCTACATATTTGTACAAATTTTCAAGGCTATCAGAGCTTCCTAGACATCTTAATGCCACCTTGCAAGCTTCCAAATGTAGTCAAACTTGTACAAGGGAGATTTAGATGGGAGTTTTTTTTGCATATTCCTGAAGGAGATCTTTGGAAACATAGTCCTACAAAGTTTCGTCTTCATCAAAGCCTATTTGGAGGGTCAAAGAATACAAATTCCAGTTTTCAAGATCACCGCAGTTTTCTAGTTTAAGCAAATTGAAGGGTTGAAGGGCCACCACATGGCGAAAGCTGACTGAGCCATGTTGTACGATCAAGATGAGCTCATATTCAAGGGTGGAGATGCACTTATGTTTAACGCAAGGAGGATCCACGAGTTTTTCCATAAAAGAAGATAATTTTTGACAATCAAAGATCAATAATGCAGCTTTTCTCCAAAAATAGTGGCTTATCTTATCCAAACTGATGTCAACACTGATCCGACGGTCCAGATCATCCCCAGATCCAATGGTGGAGAATGAAGGCGCCTAAATTTCACTCCTTTACACTAGATTTGATAGAAAGAACAATTCCAAGCCATTGATTTGATTAATCAAGTGGTTGTAATCGAAAGTAGTGATCCTAGAGTTGAGAGTTGATTTCTCTAGATCCAAGGGCCCAAATTCATTCAAAAAACTATATAAACCCCCCCTCCAAACTCCTAGGGCATCATTGTTAGGCATCCATAGGGCTAATGCTAGCTTACGGTTTCCTTGAGACGATCACCCTCGGTTGAGCGAGTTAGGATCCAAGGTGAGCTAGTATGAGTATAGTACCTAGTTTCAAATTTAAGTTAGAACTCCAATCTAGGATAGGCTCTTGAAACCAGCATCCCTATCTTGACTCACCCTCGGTGGAGCATGTGAGTGAGTTAGAGCTGGTTTTAATGAGTGTTAGACGTTACGAGCCTAGACATACATAGGGTCACTGAAGTGGAACTCACCTTCTTACGTGTGACATTCGGTTGAACTGTCATGGTTTGAGGGTCGGAACCACCTTTGATCAGTAGACTACCTAGCTTGACGTACCACGACGATCTTATACATGTATCTTAATTCAAATCCTTTTAATTCATGTCACTTGTCACTTGTCTCTTGTCTCCTCTCTCAGTCTCTTAAGTATTTTCACATGTCTTCTATTTCTTCTATGTGTGAGAAGGCTCCGCAGTATTGCGTTGAACCAGTGAGGATGTTTCTTTGAGGTTGTGAGTAAACTCTATCATCATAATTCACTTGCATGCATATAATCCATACATACCCATACATATTGATTAGTTTCTAAAAGTGTATAAAAAGCTCCAATATTGGACCATTCTTCCTTTCGAAACTGGTTTATGTGTAAGGATTCCATCTATTCACGTCATGCATACATATCATCCAAAGAAGACTATGCATATGGATTAGAATTAGGAAGTGTTTAAGAAGCTCCTTCAATGGACCATTCTTCCTTCCAAATTTGATTCGTGTGTATGGTTCTGTTTCATTCTTATCATTCATGTTCATAAATCTAACTTGCACTCCTACATTCCCATTCCCATAATCATTTCAACATCTCTCTCTTCTCCATACTCAACATTAATTTCACTTTCATTTCCTTAAACCATCCAACATTCATTAGCTTTATACACCCTTTGTGTGCCACGACAGGACCCGATCCACCCGGATTGCGATCACCTCCACATTTGAACCCGACGTGAAATGCTTCATGGCATTTGCTTTTGATCTTGTTGGGAGGTTGTGATCCATATCCTTTGTTTCATATTTTTCATCCTCATCATATCATCATCATCAGTCTTGAGTGTTGCACTGGATTTCTCACAGTATCGTGCACATCTTCGTCGTGAAGTAAACACATTTGTGAGAGATCTAGAGCATCGTGCATCACTTGCTTATTCACATAAGATGGAGGAAGGATTGAAATCCCTTATTGTTGAGAAACAAGGCCAAAGAATAGTCTCTTCTATGTTGAGAGAGAAGGGAAAATTCAATGGCATCAACATCACAAGCTACTTAGATTTGTTTGAAGAGCAAGCTATGATTTTTGGTCTTCCCGAAGAGCTTTTGATATCATTCTTTGAACGAATTGTTGATAGCTCTATCATAAACCGTGTCACTCAATATGATAGTCTTCCTTGGAGTGATTTTAGAAAGGAGATGCTCAAAGAATTCTATCTCGAAGATTATAGCCAACATAATTGGGATGGATTCTTACGATGGGTCAATTCACCAAAGCCTAGTAGCTCTATTACTCACTTACAAAATGAGTATATTAGACGCTATGAACAACTTCCTGATGAGGATAAAATAACTTTGGAACCTGATCTTGTGATCAATTTTCTTAAGCTTCTTCATCCTGAAACTCGTAGGGAAGTTGAACGGCGATTAGAAGAACCAGATAAGCGTTATGGTCTTACTGACAATTGGCAAAAAGTGCGTAAAGTAGTAGAGACTGTAGCCCATAGACATCAAAGACAATCCATGCTTTATGAGCAAACTAGTCTTCCTCAAGCTAGCCTTCCACAAACTAAGGAGCAAGTTAGAGAACAATCCCATGCTATGCTTTTTGACTCTACTCCTATTCCTCAAATGATGGAGCCTACTCAAGGTTTTAAAGTAGAGCCAAATAAAAGTGTAGTTGAACAATCTCAAGTGGAAATTCTCACTAAGCAAATGGAAAGTCTTATTGCTACACAATCCAATTTGGCCAAAACTATAGATGCTTTACAATCTAATTACACCAAAACTTTCCAAAATCAAATGAACCCAATGACTTTTCAAGAGCCTAATCAACATGTTATAGCTACCAATCAAAATCCACAAGTAGCTCCTACTCAAGCATATCAAGTTCCTCCAATGCATAATCCTTCAATGCAAAATCCTCATCCTCATGTGCAAAATCCTCAAATGTATCAAAACATGTATCCTCAAGCTTCTCAAATAGCTTTTCAAAATCCTCAAAATCATAATTTTCAAAATCATCAACCGTATAATATGGAAGCTCCTCTTGCACCTCAAGTACCACATGCTGCTCGCCAAGCTCCTCAAATACATCAATTGCCTTTTCAAAATCCTAATTATCTTGTTCAAGCAATACCTTATCAACAAAATCCTCAATTTTAAAATTTCCCACCACAAGTTAATCAAAATACTCAAAATCAAAATGGTTTTGTGCGTGGCCCTCGTAGGTGTCCTTGGTGTGATTCGTTAGAGCACTTTTTGAGAGATTGTGAATTATTGAAGGCTGCTAAGGAGCAATGACTAGTAATAGACATAGACAAGAAAATCTGTGACTATCGATCTAGGCTACCTTTGCAAGGAAATTATGGTAAGGGAGGAATGAAAAAACACTATGAAAATATAACCATAACGGATGTAGGAACTAGAGGAGTGAAACTAGAAGCTCTTGATGAACAAGTGGAATCAAGTAAACCCACAAAGGAAGGTGATTTTTCCATAGAGACTTTAGTAAGAGCACGAGATGAGATTAGGAGAATAACGGCTTGGGAATCACCAATAGAAGATCAATCTCTTATTTCTTACATATCCAATGTAGAAGAAAAACGAAAAAGAGATGAAGTTGAGCCTAGTGAAAGAAGAGTGACTCGAAAACAAACCTCAGAGGGAATCGAAACAATCATAGAGCAAGGAGAAACATCACAATCTAAAGATAAAAAAAAAGAATCAGAATCCAATGAACAAAAACAAGAGGAGAAACAAAAAGGGAAGAACACAAAGCAAAGAAAAACAGAACCAAAGCCTTTAGATAAACAAGAACAGTCAAAACAAACTGAAGACCAAACACGAGAACATGAACAAAAACAAGACCCTGAGCAAAAATTTTAGAGCCATCTTTTGCACCTTACTCAAATAGATGGTTCACTGTGCCTAAAAAGAATGGGAAACTACGTTTTATTCAAGATCTCCAACCCGTCAATAAAGTCACCATAAGGAATGTAGGAACAGGACCCATTGTAGATGAGTTTGCTGAATCATTTTCAGGACATTCTATCTATTCAATGGGTGATTTATATTCTGGATATGACCAATTCCAGTTAGCAATTGACACTCGTGACATAACCACAATGAAAACTCCTTTAGGCTTAGTGCGAATGTGTACTTTACCTCAAGGAGCGACTAATTCTGTGGCTCATATGATGAGTGCTATGAATATGGTCTTACATGATTTTATCCCTCATATAACTATGCCATTCATTGATGACATTCCAATTAAAGGGAGTGAGGAACGTGTAAAGGACATTTCTTTAGACTCATCTGGATGTCGTAAATTTGTTCTTGACCATATCTCTGATTGTGAAAGAATATTTCAACGATTTGAAGAGGTAGGTCTCATATTTTCCATAGAGAAATCTGTTTTTGGTGTCAACGAGGTTGTTATTGTTGGACATTTATGTGGCCATTATGGTCGAAAGCCATACCCACAAAAAGTTGATGCCATTAGCAAGATTTCTGAAACATGTAACAACGTGAGTGAGGTACATAGATTTCTTGGTGCTTGCATCTTTTATGTTATTTGGATCCCACACTTTGCTCATGTTGCTGATTGTCTCTATGACTTATTGAGGAAGAAACAAAAATTTATTTGGACTAACAAACACACTCAAGCTATGCGTAAATTGAAGAAATTATTGCTTGAAGCTCCCATCCTTAAGCGTGTGGACTATTTTGCTAACAAACCTATTATATTGACTGTTGATACTAGTCCTATTGGTATAGCTTGGGTCATAAGTCAAGATGATAGTGAAGGGAATAGATATGCAATTAGGTTTGGTGCCAAAATTCTACATGAAACACAACAAAAATATCCACAGATCAAACGAGAACTATGGGGTATGGTAACAGCTTTGAAAACAGACAAAGAATATTTCATTGGTGCAAATGTCAAAGTTGAGATTGATTGTTTGCCTCTCATTGGAATAATAGCCAATTGTTCATCTCCTGATATAGCCATGCTTAGATGGATCTCATATATTAAGTTCATAAATCCTGAGTTAGTTCATATTTCAGGTAAGTCAAACTTAGTTGTTGATATGTTATCGAGAGCTAGATTTGATGATGATCTTGAAAGTGATCTAATAAAGAATGTGAATTTAGTTGACTATGTTCCACATATATACGAGTATGAGCAATTTCATGAGTCTGACTATGAAAATGAATGGAGAGACATAGGAAAGTATCTGAGTACACTACAACCATTACCTAACTGGACTACGAATAGATTCCATAACATTAGGAAACAAGCTTATAATTTTTTCCTACGTAACAGTTATCTTTGGAGACATGCTAAGGGTAAGGTTAAGAATCCACAATGAATCCTAGGAAAGAGGGTTCTTCAATTGCAAGTAATGAAGGAGATGCATGAGACGTTATGGGCAGGTCATAAAGGATTTTTTGGAACATATGAAAAAATTAGAAGTACCTATTATTGGCCTAGGATGTATGTTGACATTAGTAGCTATGTTTCTACATGTTCTACTTGTCAACTTCATTCATCAGTCAAACATAGAGATCCGTTGCATCCTACTTATCCACCTTGTATTCACTACAAGTGGGTAGTAGATCTTGTAACTATGCCTAAAGGTATTGACAAAATGCGTTACATTGTACTTGCAAGAGAAGACTTAACTAATCATGTAGAGGGACGTGCACTACGATCTAAGACCACTTACAATGTTTGCAAATTCTTGCTTTAATATGTCATAAGTCGCTTTGGGTACATAGAGAAAGTAGTTGCCGATCGTGGAGAGTTAAATGCGAGAGAAGCTAAAGAGTTCTTTGAGCGTCACGATATTCGTTTGTCTCTCACTACTGCATATAACCCAGAGGCCAATGGTAAAATAGAGAGAGGGCATCCACCTATTGTGAAAGCCATATCTAAAGCATGTAATGGTGACATCAAACAATGGCCTAGATTCTTACCTTTTGAACTTTGGGCAGATAGAATGACGTGCACACGCACTACTGGGTATATGCCTGCTGAACTCATGTACTGTCAAAAACCATTGTTTCCTATTCAGTCTCATATTTCTGCATGGTCAAATTTGCCTTGGTCTGAAAACATGTCTATTGATGATTTTTTGAGTTTGCGCATTAAACAGTTAGAACAAGGTAAATTAAGACTTGATGATGCCGTAGAAAAATTAAGAGAATCTAGAATGAAGAACAAGCATTATTTTGATAAAACTCATGGATTGCGTCCTAAGCCAATTGAAGTAGGAGATTGGGTGCTCATTTATGATAGTACATTTGACTCTCAATATGATGCACGCAAAAAGCTCACTCAATGGTGGTTTGGGCCATACATTGTATCAAAAGTCAACAACAATGGTACGTATGCTCTTTGTGAATTAAATGGTGTTGCACTAAAAACATTGATTGCAAGTAAAAGGATAAAGTTATTCAAGAAGTGTGATAATGACGAGTACATTTTGGATGAGGACATTGAAGAAGATGACAACAATGAGGCCGATTCATAAACAGGAGTATCCATGTTATAAAAAATAAAAATAAAAAAAAAGAAAAAAAATAAAAAACATATAAAAATATCATTAGTTTTTCAAGTTCATGTTGCTTTGTTTTTTTTTTCAAGTTCATTCTATTCTTTTTTTCATGCTTGTTTCATGCATGTTTTTTTTTTCAGTCTTTGCATTGCATTGCATATCCACATCACTTGAGTCAAAAAAGGCAAATGATGATTTCTCTACTTGTGTAAAATTGTATCTTAAGTAGTAACTTATCTACTAAGAAATTGATTATAATCTAGGATTGTGGAAAGATAGGACATGTAGATTTGGAGGTTTATTTTGGTGACATGACTTTCATATATAAACATGCATATGTATCCTGTATCGAAAGCATAATTGTTGAAATCCTAGCTCCTACTATTGCATGTTTCTACATCCTTAGGCCATCTCACAGCACTTGTATCGGAGTTTAAATGACTGTTCTCCGTCATCAAAAATGGTTGTACCTTGTATCGGGGTTTAATTTTTCCCCGTCATCAAAAAAATATTAAAAAAAAAATGCTATATGTTACCAAGAAGTTTACACTTTCTTCCACCCCAAAAAAAGTGATCGTAACCATAAAGTTGCCGAATCATCATCAAAAAAAAAAAAGCAAGCCAAAGGAGGATAAAGAGGCATAGTAGAATAAATCACGGGCTATATAGGCAGATTTATGCATTAGTGGAGTTTAGTTAGATTTCCTTGCATGTTATTAGAGAAAGAGCATATTCATATTTATGTAGGAAAGGAGTTGATCTAAAATAAGCTAAAGATGAAAGATGTCTCTTGAAAATCTTAAATCTTTGTTTATAATCGTATTTAAGGTAGATTGCTTTATGAAAAAGATACAAATTTTTCTTCAAGATGAGAGGAACTGATGCTTAAAACGACTCAATACATCCACTTCCACTTCATATTGATGCTTGTTTGTTTTGTTTCTTGTTGTCAATGTTGCTTGTTCATTTGCATATATGTTGCCTATTTGTTCATGCATATTCATGTTGCCTGTTTCAATTCTTTCTTTCATGCAAATTTTGCTTCATGTCACATTACCTACTTATTCATGCATATAATCAATTTTCCTTCCATGTTTCTTATGTTGCCTATAAAAGAATTTGATGCCTGGAACATTTTGCAGCGCTTCCGGAGGAATCGCAGGTTTACTGGGGGCGAATGTCGTCGAGATTTTCTCTCCTCTCTCACTTGTGAAGGCCTACAAAAAACATATTTGGTGAAGGTAGCCGGAATTCCCCGAGAAGTCCAGGATGCATCAAGGATGTCAAAGGAAGCTCACATACAAAGTTTTAAAGAAATCAAGAAAGTCCATGGTAGCGGTCAAAGTTGGGAAATTAGGGCAAAAATTTCATTGTCACCAAATTAGATGAAAATTCATATACTTGTAAAGATTGTCAAAGGCAGTCTATAGCCCAAATTTCACCAGAAAATGGATTCTGTAGCACATTGATATGCTATGTTTATTTTGTAAAAATGTAATTTTTCTAGTTTGACCCTACAAATTCTTGTATAGAAATTTATGTTAGCCATATGGTTTGGCATGTATAAAGATCATATGTGGCTACATATTTGTACAAATTTTCAAGGCTATCAGAGCTTCCTAGACACCTTAATGCCACCTTGCAAGCTTCCAAATGTAGTCAAACTTGTACAAGGGAGATTCAAATGGGAGTTTTTTTTGCATATTTCTGAAGGAGATCTTTGGAAACATAGTCCTACAAAGTTTCATCTTCATCAAAGCCTATTTGGAGGGTCAAAGAGTACAAAGTCCAGTTTTCAGGATCACCGCAGTTTTCTAGTTTAAGCAAATTGAAGGGTTGAAGGGCCACCACATGGCGAAAGCTGATTGAGCCATGTTGTACGATCAAGATGAGCTCATATTCAAGGGTGGAGATGCACTTATGCTTAAAGCAAGGAGGATCCACGAGTTTTTCCATAAAGGAAGATAATTTTTGACAATCAAAGATCAATAATGCAGCTTTTCTCCAAATATAGTGGCTTATCTTATCCAAACTGATGTCAACACTGATCGGACCGTCCAAATCATCCCCAAATCCAATGGTGGAGAATGAAGGCGCCTAAATTTCACTCCTTTACACTAGATTTGATAGAAAGAACAATTCCAAGCCATTGATTTGATTAATCAAGTGGTTGTAATCGAAAGTAGTGATCCTAGAGTTGAGAGTTGATTTCTCTAGATCCAAGGGCCCAAATTCATTCAAAAAACTATATAAACCCCTCCTCCAAACTCCTAGGGCATCATTGTTAGGCATCCATAGGGCTCATGCTAGCTTATGGTTTCCTTGAGACGATCACCCTCGGTTGAGCGATTAAGGATCCAAGGTGAGCTAGTATGAGTATAGTACCTAGTTTCAAATTTAAGTTAGAACTCCAATCTAGGATAGGCTCTTGAAACCAACATCTCTATCTTGACTCACCCTCGGTGGAGCGTGTGAGTGAGTTAGAGCTGGTTTTAATGAGTCTTAGACTTCTTTAGTAAGACGTTACGAGCCTAGACATACATAGGGTCACTGAAGTGGAACTCACCTTCTTATGTGTGACATTCGGTTGAACTGTCATGGTTTGAGGGTCGAAAACACCTTTGATCAGTAGACTGCCTAGCTTGACGTACCACGATGATCTTATACATGTATCTTAATTCAAATCCTTTTAATTCATGTCACTTGTCACTTGTCTATTGTCTCCTCTCTCAGTCTCTTAAGTATTTTTACATGTCTTCTATTTCTTGTATGTTTGAGAAGGCTCCGCAGTATTGCGTTGAACCAGTGAGGATGTTTCTTTGAGCTTGTGAGTAAACTCTATCATCATAATTCACTTGCATGCATATAATCCATACATACCCATACATATTGATTAGTTTCTGAAAGTGTATAAGAAGCTCCAATATTGGACCATTCTTCCTTTCGAAACTGGTTTATGTGTAAGGATTCCATCTATTCACGTCATGCATACATATCATCCAAAGAAGACTATGCATATGGATTAGAATTAGGAAGTGTTTAAGAAGCTCCTTCAATGGACCTTTCTTCCTTCCAAATTTGATTCGTGTGTATGGTTCTCTTTCATTCTTATCATTCATGTTCATAAATCTAACTTGCACTCCTACATTCCCATTCCCATAATCATTTCAACATCTCTCTCTTCTCCATACTCAACATAAATTTCACTTTTATGTCCTTAAAACATCCAACATTCATTAGCTTCATACACCCTGTGTGTGCCATGACCGGACCCGATCCACCCGGATTGCGATCACCTCCACCTCGCGGGGGGGGGGGGGGGAAACAGTTCGTTTTTTTTAGCTTTCTTGAAAGAGACAGTACGCTAGGAGTGAGGAGGAGTGAGAGAGGAGCAAGGGGGTGTAAAAAGTTTTACCTTTGGAGGTATTTTGGCTTGGGTATCGAAATCGGTTGAGTTTTTGGTATCGCGATACCAAAAAATCCCTTGTATCGCGATACTCGCTGAAGTATCGTATCGTCGGTTACCAACCCTGGTATCGCGATACCACTTGTGGTATCGTATCGCCGGGTTGGTATTGCGATCTCACTTTACTAAAGTGGTATCGTATCGCGATCCACCCTTGGAATCGTATCGTCTTGAGTCCCGCCTAGTATCGCGATACCATACTAGTATTGTATCGTGCGGTTCGGTGGTATCGTATCGCCTAACTACAAGTATTGTATCATGCACCAATAGTGGTATCGTATCGTTGTAGCATTTGATATCGTATCGTCTAGTTCCCAAGTATCGTATCGTCTCACTTTCAGGCGTCATATCACGATACCAATTTGGTATCGTATCGTCGCTTTGCAAGTGGTATCGTATCGTGCGAGGAGACTGGTATCGTATCGGCTATTATTCAAATATCGTATCAGGGCAAACTCCAGTATCATATCTTGCCCTTTTTGGTATCATATCGTCCAAAAAGTGGTATCGTATCGTCTGGGTTTCCAGTATCGTATCGTCCGACTTTTCAATATCGTATCGTTCTAATTTTGGTATCGTATCGAGAGAAATTTTGGGTATCGTATCGAGGGTGGATTTTGGTATCGTATTGAGTAATCTGAAGGCATCGTATCGTCAGGTTAGCTCGTATCATATCGTGATCAACAGCGGTATCGTATCGTCTATTGCGGCAATATCGTATCGCCGAGGTTTCAGGTATCGTATCGCCCAGAGTGGTATCGCCTAAAGTGGTATCGCCTAGAGTGGTATCGCCTAGAGCGATTGAAGCATTTTTTAAGGGCAACTTTGAGGCAATTGAGGAGCCACTTAAGGAGAGTTGTAGAGACCTAGAGAGCTTTAGGAGGGTGAATGAACTTGAGGTCAGGGAGAGTGCTAAGTAGCCGAAGAAGTGTCATATCTTCTGTAGGGAGTGCCGCCTAGGTTAGTCACCACTCTGTCTATTCGCATACCTCTAGTGACTCAGAGGAGGAGATGCCCATGGCTTCTGAAGATATGCAGGGTCCAAATCCAAGTAGAAACTTCATGACCGTTGTAGAGGGAGAGTATTGTACCTCCTTACAGTATGTTTCTACTAATGCCCAGGAGATCCCCATCTACCTGGATGGCTTAAACTGATTTGTGGCTAGAATGGTGACTTCCATGGATGCTACGATTGTGCCCAGACCTGTGATGGAGAGTGTTAATCTCCAAAAGAACAAGTTAACCTTGAATTTAGATCACCTCTATATCAAGATCAACTTTAGACTCCACCTAATTTAGAGGATCTTCACCAAATTATCAGAAAATTGATTATTCTGAAAATTTCAGTTTCTTCAGAAAAGTCTGCTGCAGATTAGTCACTCATTGACTAATCAATCCTGTAAAGTTTTTGATAAAACTTTGCACAACACTTCGCCTTAAGGTTGCGCAACTTTGCCAAGTTAAATCTCTCAAAAAGATTAAGTACACACTGAGAAATGTGTGAAACACTTTACCTATGTCTGAAAGTACTTCTCTGCAATGGCGACTTTGACACCTGCAACTTCTTAGCACTGGTTCTCCCAAAGTAAATCCTGTTTGATCAAGATCTTTTAGCCATAGATAGCTTATCTTCCAACTTAGATTTTAAGCCCTCATTTGTGTAAAACTTTACACTGTAGACTGAGCAATGATCATTTCATTGAAGATGAAATGTGCGCCAGATTTCTCAACTGTTAGAACATTCTTACATATGAATGTTCCTAATCAAAATTCTCACAGCCTGATTACAATTAACCTCTCAAATTCTAGCCATAGATAGATTAGCTATGGACTTAGATACGCGCAAAAGAATTTTTCAAAAGATTAAACACAGAGGGAGCAGACAGCAAAATATCGGGCGCAAAATTTTTCGATTTCTCAGAAAATTTACATCTAAGTGAGGATGGACAATTCACTCACTCTTCATGTGTCTAATGACACTAATTTCTCTCTCCCTATTCTCAAATCTCTTTTGCCCTACTTGCCCGACATTTTCCAACATATTTATAGATGAATATATACAAGTGTATGACTAGACAAAGGTATAAGTCAGCTAATGTACATATGTGTACATGTCTTTGGATTTTCTGAATATGTCCTTCCTTCAACCATCTGACTTTGTTTTCTTCTAGACTCCTTGACTTCATTTCTCCATAATCCTTCAATTGATGATTGTCATGCACCAACAGCTCCCCCTCAATCATTAATTGAGGTTCTTCTCTATCTTCTTTACTCCAACCATATCCTTGAATCTTTGTAGTTTTGGTCCATCTAGACTTTTAGTCATCATATCTGCAACTTGATCTTTTGTGGGAGTGTGTATGACTTCAATCTCCTTCTCAATGACCTTCTCTCTCAGAAAATGATACTGTATTTCAATATGCTTAGTTCTAGCATGAAATACAGGATTAGCTGCCAAGTATAATGAACTCATATTGTCTCCACAAATAATAGGAGTACTCTGAATCACATCAAAAACTTTCAAAAGTATCTTTAGCCATATTACCTCTTTTGCAGCTTCCACCATACCTTTATATTCTGCTTCTGTAGATGACAAAGCAACTGTATGTTGCTTCTTGGAACACCATGAAATCAATTTGTCTCCTACATAGCACAAGTATCCATGTGTTGATCTTCTATCATCCACATTACCTGCCCAATCTGCATCACTATATATCTTGATTCTTGTATCTGAAGTAAACCCATAGTACAACCCTTCTTTGAGTGTACCCTTGATGTACCTAAGTACTCTTTGTCCTGCAATCCAATGTTCCTTTCTAGGACAATGCATGAATTGTGAAAGCACACCAACTGCATATGACAGGTCAGGCCTTGTCAATGTAGCATAAACCAAGCTACCAACCAAACTTTGATAGAGTTTCATATCTCTGAACTCTTCTCCTCCAAACCTAGACAATTTATGGTTCACTTCCAAAGGTGTAGGTGCAACCCTGCAATCTTCCATTTTAAATTTGGTTAGCAAATTTTTAAGATACCTTTCTTGGGTCACATATACTCCATGTTGAGTATAAGAGATCTCCATTCCCAAGAAGAATGATAGATTCCCCAAATCACTGATTTTGAACTCTTTCTCCATCTGTTTTTTGATCATTTGTATCCCCTTATCATCTGTTCCTGTAAGTATTATGTCATCAACATAAATACACACATAAATAAACCCATCTTCACTTGCTTTGACTAGCAAGCTACTATCTGCCTTTGATGCTTGAAATCCAAGATCATTCAAGAATTTTACAAGCCTATAATTCCAAGCCCTTGGGGCTTGCTTCAACCCATACAAAGCTCTCTTGAGCTTACACACATAATTTGGACTCACTTGATCTTTGAATCCATCTGGTTGCTCCATGTAGACTTCATCTGAAATGTAACCATTCAAGAAAGCATTTTTAACATCTAATTGAGATAACTTCCAACCTTTACAAGCAGCAATTGCAATGAGTGTCCTGATGGTTGTCATCTTTGCCACAGGACTATAAGTCTCATCATAGTCCACTCCATATGTCTGTGCATACCCTTTCACAACAAGTCTAGCTTTGTACCTAGACACACTTCCATCTGCAAATCTTTTAGTCTTGTAAACCCACTTACATCCAATGATCTTCTGACTATTAGGTTTAGGAACCAAATCCCATGTTTGATTCTCTATCAATGCATCATACTCCTCTTGCATAGCATCTTCCCAATTCTTCTTCCCTTTGGCTTCTTCATATGTAGAAGGGTCTTCATCTGCTTTTACCAAATAAGCATAATCTTTAGTAGTCAAGAATGAAGTGTCATAGCTATACCTTGTAGGTTGCCATTTGTGCCTAGATGATCTCCTAACTTCTGCACTTCTTGAGGTCTCTGGTTCATCACATTCTGGATCAAACCTTGGCCTCTCTTCAACTTCAATCTGCACTTCATTACTCTCACTTTCATCAAGTAATTGAACCTTTGCTTTACCTTTTCTTTGTTCCACTACTTCTTCATCATCTGCATGTACATTATATTTACCTGCATACCAAGTACCTTGCTCATCAAATGTAACATCCTTGGATACAATAAATTGCTTTGTGGATGGACTCCACAACCTGTATCCCATTTGCTTATCATCATAACCAATGAATACATACTTCTCTGCCTTAGGCTCCAACTTATGCCTCAATTGAGATGGCACATATGCATATGCCAAGCATCCAAATATTCTGCAATGATACAAGGTAGGTTTCTTACCCCACCAAGCTTCATATGGTGTCATACCCTGCAAAGCTTTACAAGGCAATCTATTAACCAAATATGTAGCTGTATTAACAGCCTCAGCCCACAAATAATTTGGGCAATTCTTCTCTTTCATCATGGACCTTGCAAACTCAACAAGAGTCCTATTTCTTCTTTCTGCTACCCCATTTTGTTGAGGAGAGTACCTGCAAGTAACTTCTCTCTTTATACCTGCATTCCACAAATAATCATTGAACTCATTTGAAAAATACTCTCCCCCTCCATCTGACCTTAGTCTCCTTAATTTTTGACCTGTAATCCTTTCTGCATATGCATGATAGTGTTTAAATGTATTAAACACTTCTGACTTTTCCTTAATCACATAAATTGTGATCCACCTGGTAGCATCATCAACATATATGACATAATATCTTGAACCATTTATACTAAAGTCCTTTGAAGGACCCCACACATCTGTATGCACCAATTCAAGTCTTTCTGAATACATAAATCCATGCTTGGAATAGGATTGCTTATGAGCCTTACCTAATTGACATGCCTCACATCTGTATGTCATGTGTTGACCTGCAATGTTAGGCATTCCAAGCACTGAATCATTGTTAATCATTTCTTTGATACCTCTTTCATTAAAGTGTCCAAGTCTTTTGTGCCAAAGATCCAATTCTGACACCTTCTGCTCTCCATATGTGAACATAGCATGTCCAACATTTCCTTGTACCTTCAATGTGAAAAGCCTTCCTTCTTTCTTTCCTGCAATAACTTGTTTATACCCTTGACTAGGGTCTTCCACATAAACTCCATCATTTGTGAACCTTACCTCATATCCTTTTCCACAATTTGACCTACACTGATCAAATTCTTTGGAATTGTGGGAACATAAAGTACCTTACTCAGAAGAGTGCTCCCATCCTTAGCTTTGACTGAACCAATTGACTTTACCTTATGCTTTGTATTATCACCTGTCTGCACTGTATGATTAATTGCATTATGATCTAGGTCAGTCATCAAAGCAATATTTCCACTTAAATGATTACTACATCCTGAATCAATATAGAACACTCTCATGTCCTCATGTGAGGTTTCACATGTATTCATAATGAGAGTCGAATCCTCCTTTTGATCTGATGCATAGTTGTAGTAGGTGTTATTATAGGATTGACTTTGGAAGTTTCTTCCACCACCTCTTCCAAAAGAATTCCTACCACCTCTACCTCTGAAATTTCCTCTCTGAAATCTACCTCCTCTTCCTCTTTGATTAAAGTTCTGATAATTACCATTGTTTTGATTATTATGCCAACAATCATGAGATAGATGATTGGTCTTACCACATATCCAACAAGCTCTTGCATTCTCTTTGTTGTTTCTGCCTCTTCCTCTACTCCTGCCATTTCCTCTTCCTCTTATGAAGTTTGCTTGGTTTGATGTACCTTCTTCTTCACCTGATTGTTGCTTCCCTTTGTTGACTTTCTTCTTGTCTTTAGAATACATTGCATGACCTGCACTCTTATCAACATCTCCTTTGATATCATTCTCAAAAGTTAGCATATGACCTAACAATTGATTCAAATCAGGAGTAAAGTGATCTAATGAAAGTTCTGTAGATAAAATGAAAGGCTTCCATTTCTCATCTCCTCTTAGTCCTGTGAGTATTTGTCTTACCAATTTGTCTTCTTCAATATCTTCATCAACTGCACCTAAAGAATCTGCAATGTCCTTCATCTTTGTCACATAATCAGAAATTGATTGTGAGGCCTTCTTCTTGAAGGTAGTAAACTCTGCCCATAGTGAAGCCTTCCTTGATTTGGTTGTATTTTGGAAATGCTCTTCCAAAGCATTCCAAATGTCACAAGCACTTTCAAGTCCTCTAATGTGAGGAAGCAAATAGTCATTGACTGCCATGTAGATGATGCTTCTTGCTTGAGCATCCTTCTTCATCCAATTCTTCAAATCTGCAAGCTCCTCCCTAGTTGGAACACTAGGATCTCTGAATTCTGGCTTTTCTTCATCTCCTGTGATGTATCCTATCAGATCTTTGCTCATAAGGTGAGCTTCCATCCTCATAGACCATGCAGGATAGTTCTCTCTATCCAATTTTTCAATTTGGAGACTATCTCCCATCTTTACTTCACCTGTAGCTTCAAATCTTTAACCTTTACAGATAATAAATGTACCTTTACTTCGAATGTTGCTCCTTCTGATCCTTTTGATGCTCTTTGTATGTCTTCCTTTGATCTTTCTTCAACCTTTACCCTTCTGCACCTTCAAAATGTAAAGTTTTGTATTTCTGCAATAGTCGGAGTCTTCTTCACTTCAATTTTGACACAACCTGCTCTGATACCACTGATGGAGAGTGTTAATCTCCAAAAGAACAAGTTAACCTTGAATTTAGATCACCTCTATATCAAGATCAACTTTAGACTCCACCTAATTTAGAGGATCTTCACCAAATTATCAGAAAATTGATTATTCTGAAAATTTCAGTTTCTTCAGAAAAGTCTGCTGCAGATTAGTCACTCATTGACTAATCAATCCTGTAAAGTTTTTGATAAAACTTTGCACAACACTTCGCCTTAAGGTTGCGCAACTTTGCCAAGTTAAATCTCTCAAAAAGATTAAGTACACACTGAGAAATGTGTGAAACACTTTACCTATGTCTGAAAGTACTTCTCTGCAATGGCGACTTTGACACCTGCAACTTCTTAGCACTGGTTCTCCCAAAGTAAATCCCGTTTGATCAAGATCTTTTAGCCATAGATAGCTTATCTTCCAACTTAGATTTTAAGCCCTCATTTGTGTAAAACTTTACACTGTAGACTGAGCAATGATCATTTCATTGAAGATGAAATGTGCGCCAGATTTCTCGACTGTTAGAACATTCTTACATATGAATGTTCCTAATCAAAATTCTCACAGCCTGATTACAATTAACCTCTCAAATTCTAGCCATAGATAGATTAGCTATGGACTTAGATACGTGCAAAAGAATTTTTCAAAAGATTAAACACAGAGGGAGCAGACAACAAAATATCGGGCGCAAAATTTTTCGATTTCTCAGAAAATTTACATCTAAGTGAGGATGGACAATTCACTCACTCTTCATGTGTCTAATGACACTAATTTCTCTCTCCCTATTCTCAAATCTCTTTTGCCCTACTTGCCCGACATTTTCCAACATATTTATAGATGAATATATACAAGTGTATGACTAGACAAAGGTATAAGTCAGCTAATGTACATATGTGTACATGTCTTTGGATTTTCTGAATATGTCCTTCCTTCAACCATCTGACTTTGTTTTCTTCTAGACTCCTTGACTTCATTTCTCCATAATCCTTCAATTGATGATTGTCATGCACCAACAACCTGCTGTTAAGTACGAAGGAGGAGCATACATGGACAAGATAGGTCACATATACATAGTGACTGAATTTCGAGATGATCAATGGAAGGGGAGAGTTAGTGGAACAAGAAAACCCAGGGAGAACAAAACCCTGAGGAACTAGTGACGACCCCTAGAGGTAGATCCCAAGTAACACGAGTCTTGAGAGGAGACTTGATACCTCAAGATGATTACTTTTTGGAAGTCTATACGATCCATGGATCAGACGTATTACTTCAAACAGACTTACCGGCTCCAGGAAGAGAAGAAAGCCCTATGACATTTTATGAGCTGAAGGATCCAGAAGATGAAACTAGAATCACATACCTAGACAAAACTCAGAGAAGATACTGGTTGGTTAGTGCTTGGGACAGAGCTCAACTAAAATTCATGGGTTTGCCTGTATTTCCTCAGAGAGATCAGACAACTACTTCTCAGAACCCCTTTGGAACTCAACAAGAGGCAGAGCACACCATGTCAGGACAAACTAGCCAGCGGAGTGTTCCAAACCGTAGTCATGTACAGTTTGCAACTCCACGGGTGCAAACACACGATCAGACCCACCCAGGAGTAGGTAATCAATACCGACCACCAGTAAGACCACGACCACCAGTAGGAGGGCAGCCTGGAATACCCCTAGTTAGACCAGCAGTTCCGGCCTTTCCTGTAATGCCTAGACCGCCAGAACCAATGAGAAGACTGAGACCTATCCAAGTGGCCAAGTGCGTAAGAAATCATTATAATGGATGTTCTCTATGACCACATCGTTGAATTTAAACAAGTTCTAAGAGCAGAACAAGTAGACAACTTCTTTATGCAGTATGAGTCTTTTGGACTCACCCTCACAAGAACGGCTCTGACTTGGTTCTAGCCGTTAGATCTTAATCAGTTTAGGAACATGGAGCAATTTTTCTAAGAATTCATTGGGGAATTCACTAAGAGAGGGATTAAACACGATTTTGCATCTTTAATCCATAGTTTTAAACAGAACCCTAATGAAACACTCAAAACAGCTGCCCGGAGATTCAATCAGTATGTGGATAGATGCCCAGCTGCCGAGAGGCCCACTCAGCAAAAAATGATCTCATTATTTTTGGACGGACTCACAAATGGAACCCTAAGAACTTTACTTTACGTGAAGAGATTACAAACCCTGAGTGAATGTCTTCAAGAATGCATTGACCTAGAAGACAATCTAGTAGAGGATCTCAAGAACAATCCCAGTCCCACTAAATCAGAGGACACTCGGAGTTCCATTACATCAAACTCCAGTAATGTGGAAGAATTAGTGGAACTATTAGCAAAGAAACTAGGAGTCCAAGGGCAGAGAACTTACCAGCACCCAGCCTTAAGAATGCCCATGTTACGGAGATGTGGTCTATGTGGAGGAGATCACCCCACTCACATGTGTGCACGAGGAGGAGCTGGTGCTCATCCAACATATCCTTACAACAGACAGCTCCAACAAGGGACTGCCTTGTACTGCCACATAGAACAAAAATACACCAACCACACTACAGAAAACTGTCCATTCAATAGACAGTCACGCCCCTTACAACCACCTCAGTATCGACCATACGAATATCCACCTAGAGAGCCAGGCAGAGAGATGCCCATATACAATCCCTATCCAACACCAGCAGGAGCACCAAGACCTTATGAACCAGCACCATATCCACCACCACAACCAGTGTTAGGGCCACAACTGTCACAACCTCAACAAGTAGTATCTGTGAAGTATGCTCAGCCAAAAGAGAATTTGGAAAGAGCCATAGTGCCAGCATCGACAACAATCAAGGTGGAATCAACGAACACTGGATATGAGCTTGCCCGAGGAGATTATTATCCATATGAAGCTGTCACTCTAGCACAATGGTGAGTACCAACGTGAGGAGATACACCTCATAAATGTCAATCCGTGGAGACGTGAGGACCGGTATGAAGACCGCGAGCAAGTGATGGCACAAGTGCGTGAGTGAAAGCACACAAGCATGCACACACATACACACACACGCGCACAAGGTAAGAGCAAAGAGTGGAACAATGGAAAGCTTCGATTACCAAAGAGCTCTCTTACAAAACTGAAATCTACAACAAGCCACCCCCAAAAATGAGCTCTCCAGCCCTTTTTATAGTTTCTGAGTGGTTTTGGCCCTGTCCAGACCTAGTGTCCGGCCTAGTTAAAAAATAGGTTCCAGGGCTTATTTGGGGGCTCAAACGGAGTCTAAAAATTACGAAAATTGGTAGGATGGTAGTTCTAATACTCCTCAAGCTCGAGGACTCCTCGGCTTGAACAAAATGGAGTTATAAAAATGGAAAATGGTATTTACAATGGTTTTTAGTGATAAAAATCACTATTTTTGTAGGGATTTCTTCTGAAAATTTGACAGGTGCTTCTTGGAGCTCCCTACTTGCTCCTTCTTCTTGTGTGTCCACTTCCTTGATGCACTTCCATGCTTTGTCCTTGACCTTGAGCTTCAACACTCCCCCCCCTCTTGAGTCTGTCGTCCCTGACAGACCCTTGTTGTAGTGGTCGTTCCATGTAGTACGTTGAGAGGTAGCATCCTTTGCGTCCAACAGGGGCGATCCCTCTTCCCAATGTATCCTGGTCGTTTGTCTGGTTCTTCACTTTGCCACTGTTATCTCTTGCAGTTTGTAGTCTCTTTGTACGTACTTCTGCCATGTATTCCATCTGGATGGTGCATTTGTGAGTTTTCCAAAACTACTAGTTGCTCAAAGGAGGTGTGCAATGTTGATTCTGAGCAACTCTCAGTGGTGGATGGCTCGCCTGTTCTTGTAGTGGTCACCGTGATGTCCGCTGATTCTTCCAAAGATGGCGTTCATAGTTTTCATGCCAAGTACTTGTAACCCATAATGTATGATGGTTAAGTGCATTAGTGCATGGGTTGAGCAAAATATGTGCCTTGTGCATGGCCTTGTAATGTGGCCCTATGTATGCGTCCTTGGAAGATGCATGGCAAGAAGCATGGTGCAAGAGATTGGGTCTTGAGCTAAGTGCTCAAGGGTATGCTGACGAAGAGGTTTCCTAATCTACCATGGTTATAGTGTTGTTGAAGCATACACGTCTTACCATGGTGAAGGGTCCGTTGATCTTCATCTCTTCGTGTTGTGGTTCCCTTATGGTGTTTGACCTTCTGCTTGTCCTTTTTGTTGAGGGATGTCCTTGCTGGAAGTTCGCTGATGAGCATTTTCAAGCACATAGTCTTCTCTCTTTTTTTTTTTTTTTTTTTTTTTTTTTGGAACAATGGTGGCCGCAAACAAGAAGAAAGAGGTTAGTATCAATAACATATTTTGCCTGTGAAAATTGTGTCTCATGTGCCTGGGATTTCTCAATTGTGTCTATGCACGGCCCTGTAAGGTGGCCCTATATTGATGCATACTTTGGAAATGCATGACCTGAATGGTGCAAACGACAAGGTTATGCCAAAGGCACATGGTTGCTGCTGGTCGAGGCTTTGATGTTACTTGTATACTTGATGAATTCTTTGATTGGAGGTGTCTATCGGATCTCGAAATGATGTAATCCTCCAGATTGGAATCCATTTTGGAATAGGATTTGGTACTGTAGAGATCACCTCAGGCCAGTTCTTCTTTGGATGCAGTCCAAACTTTGGTATCCAGAGTGGTTGGCCCCTTGGTTCTGTGGATGTTGCTTGTGCTTTTGGCTTCCAAACCCATATCCTAGGTGAGTGCCTACCTTTTTTGTCGAAGGGTTGAGTTTAGCTTCTTTTGGTCCTTGTGCTCTGTTCTTACCCTTTGCTTTCCTTGGCTTCTTGGTTGAGGCCTTTCGCATGGCGGGGAGCATAGGTCTTTGTACGTGTAAGAGCTTCTTGGGTACCCACATCTGTAATCGCCCTTGTTGAGCTGTAGATATTTTTTTAGGCACCCAAATTTGTACCTGATTGTGGTCGGCCTTCATTGATAGCTTCGGTACCCAAATTTGATGGATTCTTTGTGCTTGACCCTGTCGTAGGTGCTTGGTCCTTCTGTTGTCATGGTCGATCTGGTTGGGTGGGAGTCTTTGAGGCAACGTCGATGGTTGCACTCCTTTCTTTACCCAGATCTGTGTCATGCCCAACACTTCTTTCCTCTTGAAGGTTCTTTGTCTATGTGATAGACTGGCTGTCTTGCACTGTTTTGCTTGCTTCTGAGGTGGAACTACTGTGGATGCTTTACTCTTTGAAAAACAAGAAGAAGGTTCATCTTGTCTTTGCGACTGTCCTTCCGTGATTGCGTCCGTCTGGATCATAGAGCTTTTGACATCTACAACATCTTGTTCGAGAAGATTAGCCTTAGAGGAACAAAGAGAGTGTGTGGTGTCAGTTTCAGTGGGCATGCGATTCTCCAATTCTAATGTAATGCATTGATTATATACCCACACTTGAAGAAGTTGACTTCTTAGGTTCAAGTTGACAGCATGGTCGTAAATCCAATCTTGACCCAAGACAAGTGGCTCTGTGAGGTCCTCATCATGACACACTAGCATTTTGACTTTTATTGGAACATCTTGAAGGTAGATGGGAAGTTCCACCTCGCCCAAACAGGGTGTTTCCACGCCTCCTAATCCTATGAGATAGGCTTCTATGGGCTTGATGTCCAAATGCAGGTCTTGGCAGTATGAAAGTCTAACTGCACTAGTTGCTGCTCTTGAGTCAACCAATGCTCTCACAGTCCTTACACTCTTTCCTTGTCCTACCTCTATAGTCACAAAGGGCCGTCGATCAATTATTTGAGAAGTAGATATGCCTGATTTTTGGCACATGTCCATGTGATATTTTGGAGCTTTTGTGTTGACATCTAGGCCTAACCGCCGTAACTTATTTCTTCTGATGCGCTCTCTAGCCTCTGCTTGTGCTTCTTCTCTAACCCTTAACTCCTCTTCTTTTCGCTTCTTAGCAGTGTTGAGTCTCGTGAGCATTTCCTCTGTAAGAGGTTCTTGATATAACTTGACTCGGCATCCACTAATATAGTTGGGTAGGACATCACCTTCTAAAGTAGCCAATTGAACTGCACCGCTAGTGGAGAGTCTATTAATGATCATGGGTCCATATCCTCGCTTCTCCAATTTGCGAGCATGTTGCTTTAGCGTATAAACCAGCACTAGATCTCCTTCCTTCAATCCTTTATCCTTTACATGGGCATCAAAGTATGCCTTTTGCCTTTTCTTTGCAGCATAAATGCCTGCTGCTGCTCGTAGCCTCGTCTCACCTAAGCGTTCTAGATCAAAGATCCTGGAAGACAACTCATGTCCATTCCACTCATGCTCTTGTGCTACTTTCAAGGCTGGAATTAGGAAGTCCAATGGTAGCACGGCATTCTGTCCAAAGACCATCTGAAATGGGGTAGCATTGAGTACCGTTTTGTAGGCCACTCGGTATGCCCAAACAGCATGATGAAGTTGTTTGTCCCAATCAGAGCGTTTATTATTTACAAGTTTCGTCAATACGTTACATAGGATCTTATTCGTGCTCTCGGCTTGTCCGTTAGCTTGTGGGTGATAGGGGGCAGACTTCTTATGTATTACCATGAATTCTTGAAGGAGATTTTCAATGACCTCATTCAAGAAGTGCGTACCTCTATCACTAACCAACTCTATTGGTAACCCATATCTAGTGAACACATTTTCGAATAAGAACTTAGCCGTCGTTTGAGCATCATTCTTTGTCGTGGCTTTTACTTCCACCCACTTTGTAAGGTAATATGTGGCTACAATAATGTATTCTGCATGGGAGTTTCTAGCTGGGGGGTTGATGGGACCTACAAAGTCTATACCCCACTTTGAAAATGCACGTCCTCCCATCATTGGCCTTAAAGGCATTTCATCTTTTCTTATCGGATGTTGGGCACGTTGGCATGTGTCACATCTCTTCACATAAGTATGTGCATCCATATGAAGAGTGGGCCACCAAAGTCCTGAGAATAGAATGGTCTTAATTACCCTCGGTCAGGCCCAAAATGTCCACCTGCAACACTACTGTGTGCAGTTTCTAAGACTTTCAAATAGTCTGATTCATGAACGCACAGTCTTAGGTAACCATCCTTGCCTCTTCGATATAGGTTGTCTCCTACTAAGGCATAGTCTTGAGCCTCTTGCTCCATGCTCCGTTTTCTTGCAAGACTAGCCTGATTGGGTAATGTTCCCGATCTCATGAACTCAACCAATGGAGCACTCCAATCTGGGATTAATGACACATGATAAAGAGTGGCATGCTCCACTGGGGGTCTCTTCTGGCACACTGGACAATTTTGGATCCACTCCTGTATTTCTTTGTCCATGCTAGGCCAATACACTCCTAAACGTTTTAGATTCTGCAATGTTCGTTGTTTAGAGTAGTGATTTCCTAGCAGTCCCTCATGGGCTTGTTGCAACCAACTAGTATGTTCATCGTCCTCAACACAACAAGCTAATACACCCTCGGTATCTTGCTTGTACATACTTCCGGCCAATATTTGATACTTTTGTGATTTTACAATTTCTTCTTTGCTTGTTTTCACATTTTTATTTGCAGGCCCAAAGGTTAGGACTGGTACCAACTTATTTGCCCATTTAGGAACAACTTCCAAATTGAACAGATAAGCATCGGGCAATTCATCAGACACTCCTTGCGGTGGCTCTCCTGAAGTGATGCGAGAAAGATGGTCTGCCCTAAGGTGGGTTCTACCTTTCCTGACAACAACTTCAAAGTCGTATTCCATTAGTAAGAGGAACCATCTTACTAAGCGGCCTGTATTGCAAGGTTTATTGACCAAATATAGTAAAGCCTGATGATCGGTGAAAAACTTAAACTTATTGGCCAATAGATAGTGTCTAAACTTCTTCACGGCGTATACCATGCCTAAGCCTTCTCTCTCCGTTCTGGTATAATTTCGTTCAGCGGCATTTAATTGCCTACTAGCATATGCTATCGGCAAATCCAGGTTTCCTTCACCTGTGGGTTGTGCTAGCACACATCCTATTGCATGATTGGAGGCATCTACATGGACATGAAAGGGTTTGCTCCAATCCGGAGTAGTCAATATTGGTGCGGTGCACAAACGTCTTTTCAGCTCGTTGAAGGAATTCTCGCATTCCTCGTTCCACTCAAAATTTGTTAACAACCCATAAAGAGGTTTAGCTATGATGGCATACATGTGGATAAACCTACGGTAATATCCACAATGGCCCATAAAGGCTTGTACCTCTTTAACATTTCTTGGTCTTGGCAGCTCTGCTATCGCTCTTACTTTGTCCTCATCTGTTGAAATTCCATTCTTAGAAACAATGTGACCTAAGATTTTACCTTGTCGTACCATGAACACGCACTTCTCTGGGTTCAGACACACTCGATAATCTCTACACTTGTTGAAGATTTATCTGAGCTCAGGGATGTGGTAGCTTCTCTGTTGGGAATGCGCACATAAATCATCCACATATACTTCTAAGCTCTTTCGTAAGAACTCTTTGAAGACATGACACATGAGCCTTTGGAATGTTGCAGGTGCATTGGTGAGCCCAAATGGCATCACACGAAATGCAAAGATTCCCCATTCTGTGGCAAAGGCCGTTTTGTGTTGATCTTCGGGGGCAATGGCTACTTGGTTGTAACCTGAAAATCCATCAAGGAAGCTATAAACTTCCTTGCCTGCAACACGCTCCAAGAGATGTTCGGTGATTGGGAGTGGATAACTATCTCTGATCGTAGCGGCATTAACTTTTTTAAGGTTAATACACACTCGCAATTTCCCATTCTTCTTGGGCACCACTACAATGGGGGACACCCATTCAGTGTGCTCAATCTCATAGATGAATCCAGCTTCAATCAGCCTGTCAATTTCCTCCTTTATTTTGGCTGCAAAATTGTCATTATATGTGTAGGGCTTTTGTTTAGTGGGCTTGGCATCAGCGGTCATCGGAATCGTATGAGAGCAAATCTTTGGATCTACTCCTTTCAAGTATCTATAGTGCCATGCGAACACATCCCTATATTCCCTTAATAGAGCTACAAGCTCTGCTTCTTCTTTTGCACTTAGGTCATCTCCTATGTACGTACATCGTTCTTCGTTCCCTTCAATGGTCACTACAATTTTTTTGGTCTTTTCTTTATTGTCATATGCTTCTCCTGTAATGGCCTCTCTCTTAGGCATCCGTACCAAAATTTTTCGGTCTTCCACTTCATATTTCTTGAAATTATCTGGTACTTCAAACAATGATTCTTCCTCTTCTTGTTTCACTGCTTTTCTTTTCTTTTTCTTTTGACCTCCTTCACTTCCTTCCTTTGAATTTATAGTTTTAATACTCGTGAGGGGTTCTTCTTCTTTTTGGGTTAACACTCCTATGTCTTCTAAATAGTGTTCCTCTGAGTCAAAGTAAGTATCCATCACAATGGATTCTAGATCATCGTCATTCTCTTCTTCTTCTATGAACTCACTAGGATCACACTCTTCCAATAGGGGCTGACACATGAACACTGAAATATCATAACCCTCCTCATCACAATGAGGTGTCCATTGTTCTTCATTGACTGCTATGTCCATGGTAGCTAAGATTTCTGCCCAACCATGAGGCTCAAATTCCTCATCTGGAAATATCATTGGTGTATAGGCTGGGTCTTTTATTGGTCTATCTCCTGGGGGAGTTCCTTCTTCTCTCGCTTTTAGGCGCTTTTCCTCTTCCTCTGCGACCTTGCACATCCACAAGTGAGTATCTTCATGCAGCCAGGATGGGTCAGGTGAACTTCCAGAATGCACAGAGATTGAATCTTCTTTTGCTTTGTGGATAGGATTCCACTGTAGGGGTGGTACATCTCTGAAGGTGTAATCCTTCAGATTAACCTTGGTTGTGACCCCTAAGTGTTGTAAGTACAAGGAGTTGGTTCCCCAATCCTGTACTATTTGCAATTGTCGTAGGAAGGGTCTTCCTAGGATCATCTCGTAGACATTATTTTTCTCAAAGTCACATATAGCAAATGTATGCTCAAACTCTACACCACAAGTGGTTAGAGTTATCCCTTCGAGCAATCCTAGAGGTCTTTCAAAATGACCATCAGCCATTTGAAGCTTCATTCTAGTTGGTCTTAATGTGGGTTTGCCCCATCGCTTCCACAAGGAGGTGGTTGCAATAGCAACACCGGCACCTGAATCTACGATTGCTTTGGTTGTGTAGCCTTGATAGGTGATCGGAAGATAAGTGTTACCTTCTTCACCTTCGCTCATGTCTCCTATCTTGTCGAGAGGTATCTCTGGAACTTTTTGCTTAGAGCCTACTTTTGGCATATTGGATTCAAGTTCTGGAACCTGATCCTTCACATGATTCCATAGCTCCGGTTTTGCCTTGAGTAGCTCCTCTACAGTGAGATGACACTGAACCTTAGTGTTCTTCACAACATCAGTGTTTCTTGGAATCACTGAGTCTTCATTTCTTACCAATATTGTGGGAGCTCTGATCTGGATAGATTCAGATTCCCATGGGCCTATGAAATGAGGCAACTCTTGTAAAGAATTAGATTCAAAATCTAATCTTTCATCTTCTTATTGCTCTGCTTGGTCTCCATAGATAGACGGGATGTCTTGGGGAAATTGATCATGAAGATCATCAATCTCAGGAATAGGAGGGGATTTACCCTTCTCCTTGGCCCATTTCTCTTCCTGTATTTCCCGCAAGAACTCTTGAGAGTACTGTTGAATTGAAGGAGGTATTCCAACATCCGTGGAATTAGGAACATAAGCTCCCATTGGTGGTGAGCTTCCTCTTTCAATAACTGGTTGAGCCTGTGGAGGTAAAAGAACTTGTGGTTTGTTTACCAACTGCTCTAATTTTTCTAGTAAGCCCTGGAAATGCAAATCTGATTTGACAGAGTGTGTCTGATTGAACTTTTGACTAGTTTCAAGTATAGCTTGAGCTTGTTCCACCATTTTCATGCACATTTTCATCCGTTCAATCTCTAAGTCTGCTCTAGGGTAACTCTTGTCTAGGTTTGCAGCTGTTGGCCCTTCTTGAAGACGAGCCTGGTAGGCCTTGAACATCATGTCCAAGCCTTCTGGGGTTGGATCTGCAAGAACAGACCCTGGTTGTGGGTTATTTACAATGGGTGGTGGGGTGGAATGAGGTGGAGTGGATGGAGCTTCGGCATGCGAGGGGCTTTGAGATGCAATGTCTTCTATTTTTGTTTTGGTATCCCTTAGGCTTTCTTCTAGCTCGGATAGCTTTTTGTTCCACTTGTGATTAGCCTTCTCTCTGGTATCCTTCCATGTTCTTGGTTTCCTCTTACTAGGTTCTCCTGCCTCACTTGACTCCGATTGCTCAGATGGTTTTGCTTGTTGTGCAGCCTGTGCCCTAGTAACTGCATGTACATGAGCCACATTATTGCTACTTGAACTTGAATCTGCCACCAAGCCTACCACGTTGATGGGTGTGACCTTGGGTGCACTAGAGGGATTCCTGGGACACTCTCTAGGAAGGTGTTCCTTGCCACACTCAGGACAAAAGCCTTGTATTGTGATGTTTTGTCCTAGTCCCAGAGCTGGTTGGTGGGGACATTCACGAATGAAATGATCGCCCTGACATCTAAAGCATGGTCCTCTAGGGGCTTGTGGTCTTACTTGTCTCAATTGGGGCCTAGGATTTGGGTTCGTATACATGACATTGGAGTATTCTGGCTCCCAATTTTGTTCCATAGGTGGTGCCTCATATTGATACTGAGAAGTCTCACTTTGCTCAGGTGACTCTATATAATAAGCATGTGGACTATCTTCATGGACGTAGTCTGAACCATGAGCGTGAAAATCATTTTCTGGTATCAATGGGGTTAGTGGCACCAATGCTCTATTAGAGTTCTCCTCCGCCATCGTATATTTAACTGGGATCACATTGGCAGGAGCTGGCGGTTGGTTTCCAAGGACTGGTTGTGGCCTATATGGTGCCTGATAGTGCTGCTGGTATTGAGGTTGATATTGTTGTGGCCTATAATAGGGCTGTTGGTACTGATTCTGATACCTACCTTGCTGGTAAGGTTGCTGATAATTTTGTCTAACAGCCTGCCTGTTATAGGGACAATCTTGGGCCGTATGATTTGTGTATTTTCTCTCAATGGTGCAATACAGAGCATTAGGGTTTCCTTGGGGTTGAGTCGTCAATGGACAAACATTAGCCATGTGATCTCCTCCACACGTATAACATCGCTTCACTGAGGTGACCCTTGGCATTTGTCTATTTTGGACTCCTAGCTTTTTGGCCACTTGCTCAGCTATCTCATCTATCTCAGTGGAGGTTCTAGAGGTATTACTTGTAGAACTATCAGAGTCCTTATAGAGTTTGGATAGTCCTAACTCCTCACCCAAGTTGTCTTCTATGTCAATGCATATCCGTATACACTCTTCTATGGATCTAGGCTCTTTCAAGTATACATATGACCTTAATTTTGTGCTCAATAGGCCATCTAAAAACAGTGCCACCTGTTTGGCTGATGTGGGTAATTCTGGTACAGGGCATCTTTCCAAGTACTGTCTAAATCTTCTTCCTGCGAGTCGCACTGTTTCTTGGGGTGTCTGCTTGAAGCTGTGGATCAAGGATGATGTGTTATGCCTGATACCGCTCTTGGAAAATTCTACAATGAATTCTTCTAGCAGCTGACCTATCTCTCTATAGTTGCGACTGTTTAGAGGTTGAAACCAAGCTAAGGCAGTACCCTTAAGAGTCAAACCAAATGCCTCGAACTGAGTGAATAAGTCCTCAACCTGTTCAGCTCTTAGCACTTGTTTGAACTCCGCCACATGATCATAAGGATCTCCAAATCCATCAAAGTAATTCTTCATTGTTTTAACCACTTGAGACGGTCTAAGGGTTCTTGAGTGCTCTCGTGGTCTAGGCAATGGGAAATCATGATCATCTCTTTGATGCCTATGAACTCTATGTCTCTCCCTTTCAAGTCTTTCCGTTCCATATCCTGATCTGTCTCTGCCTACAGTGTCTGCAAAGCTTACCTCCGGTCTCTCTCTAGTTCTTTCCCTCTGGGTTTCATGAGCCTTGGATGATCCGGCTCCCTGGAGGCCCTGGGAAACATTAGATCTTGGTGGAGGGAAAATTGATTCACCTTGCCAAGTGTAAGCATGTCTGTCATGATCTGATACCAAGAATAATTTTTGAGATGTGTGATCTAGATAGACAACTTTCCCTGGTGTCTCTGGATCCTTGAATTCATAGATGGTGACTACTGGGCTGGGTTGATCTGGCCTAAATCTCCAAAAGGCTTCCTCCGTTTCTCTATTCACGAATAGTTCTATGCTTTTATTATCTTGAGGAATCCAATCTGGAGTGATCACTCTAGTCAAGACTGACTTACCTCTAGGGGTCTTGGGTTCTCCTCCTAGGTCTCCTTTCTCTAGGTCTCCTATCTCATTCTCAGGAATGATATTTCCAAACTCATCTGTCCTATCTGGTAAGTTGGTAACCACATACATGGTTCCTTCCTTATCAATGTAAGCACCCTCTTCAAACTTGACCACTGGGTGTTCAAGTCCAAAGAGTTGGTCAGGATTTTTGAGTTGAACCACTGATCGCCTTAGACCATCCTCATAGATGCGAGCACCTAATTGGTTGGTCCTGATATACTCCAATTGGGTCTTATAGGGACCTTCTGGTGTCTGTAAATAGGCAGTGCCTGAGTTACGTGTGGGTCTTTCCATGCTAAAAGACATTTCCGAGTCACTGGTTTCTGAACTTCGTGTGTAAGGATAACCACTAAGCTGTTGAGCCCAAGACTTGGATGTATGGTTGACACTAGCCTCAGATGACCTAATGCTTTGTCTATCCTTGCCTAAGTGTCTGCCAGATCTCAGGTTCATAAGCCTTGGCTTCTAGTCCCAAAGTTCTCTTATATTGCTCAAAATCCTTTGGAACACCTTGGTTTTCCAATTTTCCTGAGGGTCAACTTCAAAATACCCTATCTAATAATCCTGGTAAACGGATTTCGTATGAGAAAGTTATGCCAGTTCAGGGTTTTGGGGGTTAAAACAGGGAAACAGGGTCTCTCAGAAAATGCTTCAAATCAGGCGATACATGACATTTGTAGGACACGATACTTGATACTTGAGGAACTCGATACACGATACTTGGTATGTATCGCGATACTTGAAGTAGGCGATACACGATCTTCAACAAGTATCGTGAGTAAACTCCACGATACACGATCTTTGGTAGGTATCGCGATCGCTGTAAGACGATACACGATACTTACCTTGTCACGATACACGATAGTTGAGAAATATCGCGATACTTGATGTCCACGATACTCGGGCAAAACGATACTTCGCTCCAGACGATACTCAATATTTGGAAGAAAACGATACACGATCTCTGACTTAAGCGATACCCGATCTTCGACCGAAACGATACCGATCTCTCATGCAAACGATAAACGACCTATGAACCAAACGATACACGATCGCTGGAGAATATCGCGATCTTTGATTGAAACGATCTTTGGCACCAACGATACTCGATACTTGGCTCAAAGCGATCGACGATACCTGAACAAAACGATACCCGATCTTTGGTAAGTATCGCGATCTCTGATAAACGATACACGATACTTAAGCCAAACGATACGCGATGTTTGATCCAGACGATACACGATCGCTAGTGAGTATCGCGATCTTTGATCAAAACGATCTCTGGACCAAACGATACCAAAAGGAGGGAAATATCGCGATACTCGACCACAGGAGTAAAACGATACTTGCTAAGTATCGCGATACTCGACCGCGGGAGCAAAACGATACTTGACCCTTAGACAAATTTTAGGAAAGATTTTTTCTAAGTTTTGTTTGTACCCATGCTCTACTCTTTCCTCTCTCCTCTCCTCACTCTCTGTATCACCCCAAATCACTCCTTTTCCTCTCTATCAGTACCAAACGATACCTGACGCAGATCGTTTCCCTTTCCACACTTAGTTTACTGAGAAAGTATAGATTAAATGGGTGTTTGCTCACCTTGAGAGCCTCTCTAACTTCTTAGTCACTTCCCCTTGCTCTGTGTAACCCCAGTTTGCCCGATTTCTCACTCACGATCTCTGGCGCAGCTTCCACGATACTTGGTGCAGGTTCGTCTTGTCCGGCTGTTCACTCAGATTTTTTGTTGTTTTTAGTACTACTTCTTCAGCGCCTCTGTTCTGCACCCTCTCTAAGCTTCTTGCTCACAACCACAAGGAAAAACTAGGTGAATGTACTCAAAAAAAAAATGGAAAAAACTGAGAAGATGAAGGTGGGTGGAGATGGTGATGATGGTGAAGATGAAGAAGAAGGAAAATTCAGAAACTGAACTGAAAATGATGATTTTTTACCTTCCAACGTCGCTACTCTACGTCTTACCGTCACACGCTCGTCCTCCAAGCTCTCTCCCCGGCAACGGCGCCAAAATTTGGTGTCACTCTAGCACAATGGTGAGTACCAACGTGAGGAGATACACCTCATAAATGTCAATCCGTGGAGACGTGAGGACCGGTATGAAGACCGCGAGCAAGTGATGGCACAAGTGCGTGAGTGAAAGCACACAAGCATGCACACACATACACACACACGCGCACAAGGTAAGAGCAAAGAGTGGAACAATGGAAAGCTTCGATTACCAAAGAGCTCTCTTACAAAACTGAAATCTACAACAAGCCACCCCCAAAAATGAGCTCTCCAGCCCTTTTTATAGTTTTTGAGTGGTTTTGGCCCTGTCCAGACCTAGTGTCCGGCCTAGTTAAAAAATAGGTTCCAGGGCTTATTTGGGGGCTCAAACGGAGTCTAAAAATTATGAAAATTGGTAGGATGGTAGTTCTAATACTCCTCAAGCTCGAGGACTCCTCGGCTTGAACAAAATGGAGTTATAAAAATGGAAAATGGTATTTACAATGGTTTTTAGTGATAAAAATCACTATTTTTGTAGGGATTTCTTCTGAAAATTTGACAGGTGCTTCTTGGAGCTCCCTACTTGCTCCTTCTTTTTGTGTGTCCACTTCCTTGATGCACTTCCATGCTTTGTCCTTGACCTTGAGCTTCAACAGAAGCCAACACGTTAGAGTATGAATCAGCTTATGATTAGGCTTACTATGGATACGAAAACTATGACCAGAGCTATGGAACAGAGGTCGCAACTCTAATGTAAACTGCTCCTAAAGCCCCGCCTCCCATGAGACCACCCATTAGACCACCTATGCCGAGAGGACCTTGTTATAGATGTGGAGGAGAACATTTTATTAGAGAATTTCCTCGACCTTACAATCCACCACCCCCTAGGACTTGGGAAGGATATTGCAATGATTACAGACAGGAACATCTTTTCAAGGACTACCCTAAGAATCCAACCAAAGTCCAAGACACTGCACCAATTAATGTAATTGAAGTGATAGAAGCATCTGGAAGTGACAAGGAGTATACTGTACCTTTAAAGGCCATTACTAGAGCTCAAATGAAAGAACAAAAAGGAAAACAACCAGAACAGGAACGAGAGAGCAAAAGAACGGTAAGCCCCAAGATTCAAATAGTTGAAGATTCTGAGGATCCACGTGAGAGTACCCAGGACATTAAAGCACAGAAATGGGAGGAAAGAAGAGAAAAACTCAAAGATAAATGGATGAAAAACAAAAGTCATGAAAATAAGAAACAAACTAGAAGTACGAAAGAACAAAAAGAACAGGAAATTCAAGAAGTGCCCATTCCACCACCTATCCAAGAAGTAGAGAACCCAGAATCCATTTTAGCTGACCCAAAATTCGACGACCTAGACATGTGGCTGAAAGCTTACCAAGCTAGAATTAAGACTGGACCGAAAGTAGAACAACATGAAAAACTTTACCCACAAGGAGAATTAGAAAAAGAAAGGCTTGCAATATGTCGAAAGCTTATAGAGGTTGCACAAGCAACCCTACAAAAGACTATTCCAGCCCTCCCAGAGACGAGAATACTAGATAATTAATATAAAGAACATGTCAGAGCCTTGGATGAAGAACCTAAAGGGAAGGATGGCAAGCAAGAGCGAATAAGAACTCAGGATGAACTAATGTCGATCATACCTGACCTAGAACCTGAATGGCCAAAGGAATTATGGAATATAATCCGAGAAGAACAATGGAAGAGGAATGGAGCGACTAAGCCCCCTTTTGAGGAAACAGATGTAGAAGTCTATCAACCAAACCCCAACCTGGAAGAAGTATATGAGGAAGCATCAAGACTCGATAGAAATAGAGAAGAAACCCAGAGCATTTCAACATTGCCTAATTACATGGGAGAATACGAAAAGGAATCTATTATACTACGAGCACCCATAGTACATGGAAAAGGAAAAGGAAAGTCAGAGAAGAGTTCACACAATTTAACAGAACTTAAGAAGACTAAAGTACAATGCAAATTAACCGTGGAAGAATTACTTCAGGTGAAACCACAATTCTGGAGGCAATTAGCAAGTCAATTCGAATTAGGGAAAGAGAAGGAAGAAAAGGAAGGAAGGGGAAAAGAAAACACATCTAAAATACAAATCCCAGTTGATAAAGTGGGAGAGTTTAGTGAAGGAGACGAAGGTAATACCTGTCTACCTATCACTTACAATGGGTACATGACCAAGGCTATACTAGACACGGGAGCCGGGGTAGGAATCGCCACCAAGGAAATTTGGGAGAAATGGGGAAAGCCTGCCCTACGACCCACACGCATGAAGCTCCAATTAGCAGACGATCATGTGGAGAAACCCTTATGAATACTGGAAAGAATCAAGTTGAATACCTGTGGAGTTGAATTTGAACACACACTAGCAATTTGTAAGTTCAAAAAGGCTAATAATTACGAGATTATATTAGGAAGACCCTCCATGAGACAAATGCGAGTAATACAAGACTGGGGAAGAGATTCATTGTACCTACAACATCAAGGAAATACAACCAAGATAAACTTGCATAGATTTGCATATCGAGATGTTCCTCCACTACAATTGAATCCCATACACAAGGAGGAAGACGACCTATCTATTCATAGTGCTGGAACAAGTGACCAATCATGGATGCATGAGGACGCTCAGTTATGGATGTGCAAAGAAGCCAAGAAAGAGGACAGTAAAAGATAGGCGTGGCCAATAGGACATCCTAACTACCGACTTGTAGAGGACCCAAGGTACATGCCGCAAATCTTTCCTGATGAAACCTTTGAACCGCATGGATGGACGGAAATCCTAGAAACCTTAGACATGTGTGTAAATGAGGAAGTCTTGACAATGAACGAGTGCATAGATGAGGAAGGTTATGATGTAAATCTTTATATGGGTGTCCTTCAAGAAGTGGAAGAAGGGGAAATCTTGGAAAAAGAATGGAAAGAGGAATATGAGATATAGAAATGGAACCAGAATTCGATTTCGAAGAGAGCTACCTGGACACCATTCAAACCAAAGAGAAACAAGAACCGACAAAGATCTTGGCAATAGAAGCCGTTCCCAGAGTACAAGAACAAGAAGTAGAAATGAGTAAAACTGGGCCAGACCTAGATCTGTTCGAAGTTCCTGAACATTTTAAAAGATACGAAGTAGAAGAGAGAAATATAGCTATTCAAATGCCTAAACGTGAGGCTCGAGACGGAGAAGCATATGATAACAAAGAACAAACAAAAAAGATCATAGTAAGGGTGGAAGAGGGAGAAGAAAGAAGTACCTACATAGGCAAAGATGTGTCGGTGGAAGAGGAGGAAGAATTAATACAACTGATCCGAGACTATCCAGACGTATTCGCATGGACATATAAGGACCTCAAGGGTGTGGAACCCTCGATTTGTTCTCATAGCATACCAATGACAGTAGATGCAAAACCATCAAAACGACGCCCGTATACATACAATGAGATCTATGCTACTAAAATTAAGAAAGAAATAGACAAGTTACTAGTGGCAGGATTCATATATGAGATAGAACACACCGAGTGGGTATCACCATTAGTAGTTGTGCCTAAGAAGAACGGAAAACTGAGAGTGTGCATTAACTTGAAAAAAGTCAATGCGGCCACCATACGTGATAGCTATCCATTACCCATTATGGACCATCTTTTGGAAAGAGTAGCAGGAAAAGAAGTCTATAACTTCTTAGATGGATTCTCCGGATACAATCAAGTAGCTATTGCTACTGAGGATCAACATAAGACCGCATTCGCGATCGAATGGGGAGTCTATGCTTTCAGAGTGATGCCTTTTGGACTCACTAATGCACCAGCTACTTTCCAACGATTGATGTGTCATGTTTTCAAGGAGTTTCTGAAAAAGAGCATGGAAGTATATGTAGATGACCTATGTACATACTCCAATCAAAGACAGGATCATATTCCTGAGTTGAGGAAGATATTTAATAAATGTAGACAGTACAAAGTCTGTTTAAACCCAGAGAAGTGTGTCTTCATGGTGAGACAAGGGAAAATCTTAGGACACAGTCTCTAGAAATGGAATATCCACGGATGAGGACAAGATTAAGGTCATCTTAGAGCTTCCTAGACCAAAGAATGCGAAAGAGGTGCAAGCATTTATGGGACACTATGGATATTACCGTCGGTTTATCCACATGTATGCCATAATCGCCAAACCCCTGTATGGTCTCTTAACTCAATTCACTTGGACAGAAGAGTGTGAAAAGGCATTTAATGAGCTAAAAAAGAGGCTTAGCATGGCCCCAATTCTGAGAAAGCCAAATTGGAACAAGCCTTTTCAAAGGACTTAAAGAAGGAGACTTAGTCCTGGTTTACACCTTAAAGCAACATGCCAAGAAGTTACAAAAATGTGGATATGGACCTCTGATCATCAATAGGATCTCTACTAGTGGAGCAGTTAATCTAGCCACCTTAGATGGAGACATTCTTCCTAACTACATAAGTGGATGTAGAGTTAAACGGTTCATGGAGCCATTGACGGATCAAATGCTAGCACGTCTAGTAGGTGCTCAAAGTAGGAAGAAAGAGGAAGAATGGATTAGAGAGGAGGCCCGACAAGAAGCCCTAGAACGCATCAAGAAAAGGAAAGAATGGATTAGGCAAAGAGATAAATGGTATCTCCAAGGAGAAGAACCTATCCCTAGGGCTAACTACCAAGTCCATACATCTGGCACGAATAGAGCTCACAGGTCACAACCTTACCTAAACCTAGGGATTGGAAAGACAGAGTACAAATTGATAGATGCATTAATAGACTCAGGAGCAGGACTTAGTTGCATATGTAATACTGTCAAAAAAGATCTTGAACTGATTATGACGCCTACAAAAGCTCAGATGATAGATGTAGCTCAGTGATGAGTAGCACCTCCTTTAATGTCAATCCGGGAAGACGTGAGGATGGTATGAAGACCTCGAGCAAGTGGCGGCACAAGTGCGTGAGTGAGAAGCACACTAGCATGCACACACATACACACACACGCGCACACAAGGCAAGACAAAGAGTGAGAATCAATGGAGTTCTTAGACTACTTCAAAATGCTCTTACAAGTTCGTTTCAATTACAATCTAACCTCAAAAATGAGCTCTCTAGCTCTTTTTATAGTGTTTGGCTAAGTTTTGGCCCTGTCTAGACCTAGTGTCCGGCCTAGTTAAAAATTAGGTTCCAGGGCTTATTTGAGGGCTCAAACGAGATCTAAAAAATACGAAATTTGGCAGGTAGATACTTCTAAAGCTCCTCAAGCTCAAGAACTCCTTGGCTTGCACAAAATGGAGCTACAAAAAGATGAACTGGTATTTACAATGGTGTTTAGTGATGAGAATCACTTTTAATTGATGTAGAGGTTTTGAAAAATTAAGGTTGCCTTAGTGCTAAATCTGCGTGAATGCTCATACGTGCTTCTTCCTGAAGAAAATTGTTGGCCTATTTGCCAGATCTTCGTTGACTCCCCTGTCTGCTTGTGCCTTCTCTCCCTTCTGACTCTCTTCTCTGACTGCCATGCCTCGTTAGTCCTTCAGTTCCGCTGCTAACACCCCCCCCCTCTCTCGCGTCTGTCGTCCCTGACAGACCCTTGGTGTGTAGGTTTTTGGATGTAGTACTCGACGACATCCTGCGCTAAATGGTGTTTGGCAATTCTCAATCCTTTGGCCAAATCTGTGAGTAGAGCATCCCAGTCTACCGGCCCGGGAACCTTTGGATGTGGAATACGTAGCTTTTCGGAATGGAGAGCTTGTTCCACTGCAAACAACTGCAAGAGATGGGATGGTCTGGGAATGAATATCTCGAAGTGATATTCCCAGAATCCCGTGAAAAACATCTCTTCAAACGTTTGTTTGAAGCAGGCCGGTAGATATTTGATGCGAGCATGCCATCATACACAACATTAATCGATGGGGTTGTGCTCAGGTCGTATACCAGATCCTGATTACCTTCATTAAATCCTAGTGCTGAGAGATGCGGTTCCTTGACATTTTTGAAGGTCCTGAATGTGACCAACATAAGTTCGAAAATCTTCAGGCACATCTGAGTCATGACATCAGGTACATTCTTGAACCGGACCCCCCAATGTCGAATCGTCGAAATCATATATCCAACAGTAGGCGGGCCCTTAGGGGGTGCGAAGTACACATAATTGAGCCACTTCTCACATCCTTTAATCGTCAGCACTGTTTGTGTGTACTCCGGCCATGATCTCCTTCGAAACACAGGGCAATAACATGGGTTATATTTGATGTACAGTGGTGTAGCTCAGTGATGAGTAGCACCTCCTTTAATGTCAATCCGGGAAGATGTGAGGATGGTATGAAGACCTCGAGCAAGTGGCGGCACAAGTGCGTGAGTGAGAAGCACACAAGCATGCACACACATACACACACACGCGCACACACGGCAAGACAAAGAGAGAGAATCAATGGAGTTCTTTGGATTACTTTCAAAAGCTCTTACAAGTTCGTTTCAATTACAATCTAACCTCAAAAATGAGCTCTCTAGCTCTTTTTATAGTTTTTGACTAGCTTTTGGCCCTGTCCAGACCTAGTGTCCGGCCTAGTTAAAAATTAGGTTCCAGGGCTTATTTGGGGGCTCAAACGAGATCTAAAAAATACGAAAATTGGTACGCAACTACTTCTAAGGCTCCTCAAGCTCAAGGACTCCTTGGCTTGCACAAAATGGAGCTACAAAAATGTGAAATGATATTTACAATGATGGTTAGTGATAAAAATCACTGTTGTAGGGATTTCTTCTAGTGATCTGTCATACATATCTTCGAGCTCCCTACTTGCTCTACCTCTCTGCATGTCCATCCCTTTGATTTGCATTAATGTCTTGAAAAAATATTGGCCTACTTGCCAGATCTTCTTTGACTGCCCTGTTTGCTAGTGCTGTCCCTTCGCTCTGACTCCCTTCTTTGACTTTCATGTCTTGTACGTCCTGGTGTACCGAGGCTACTGCCAACACCCCCCCCACTCTCGCGTCTGTCGCCCCTGACAGACCCTTGTCTAGCTGCTTTTTGGACGTAATATTGGACAACATCCGCGGCGAGGTGGTGTTCTTCTAGCCTGAGTCCCCTTGCTAGATCTGTCAGCAATGCATCCCAATTGACTGGCCCTGGGACATCTGGATGTGGCACCCGTAACTGCTCTGAGTGAATGGTTCGCTCCACAGCAAATAAATGGAGGAGGTGTGAGGGTCTAGGTACAAATATTTCTGAGTGGTATTCCCAGAACCCTGTTATGAACATCTCTTCGAATGTTTGTTTGAAGCAGGCCGGGAGGTATTTTATTCTGGCGTGCCAAGCGTATATCACCTCTATGGAAGGAGTGGTGCTCATGTCATAAACTAAATCTTGGTTTCCTGTAAGGAATCCGACGCCTGAGAAGTGTGGGTCCTTGATATTCTTGAATGTCCTGAATGTAATAAGCATTAACTCAAAAATTTTCATGCACATCTGGGCCATTACATCAGGGGTATTCTTTAATCGGATGCTCCAGTGCCGTATAGTGGAAATCATGTAATTGACGGTGGGAGGCCCTTGAGGGGGTGCTAGATAGACGTAGTTTAACCATTTGGCGCATCCCTTGATATTCTTGACTGCAATGGTAAACTCTGGCCATGTGCGTCTGCGGAGTACCGGAACATAACAAGGGTTATATTTAATAAAAAGAGGCATATTCGTCCAGGTGCGAACCATCTCCGGATAGGTTTCGAGGAGTCGGATCCTCCAAGTGGGTTGATGAATGGATCCGTTTTTAGCGCTCTCTGGGATGTCATCTGGCCCAAATTGTGTAGCAAACGTTGGAGGTTTGCCACATCTGTGTTGGATTTCTGCATTGTAGTCCGCCAGAAGTATACAATATGGCACGTATTGATCATCATTGGTTCCGATCCATCTATGGTGGGACATGCTGCGGAAGTATTCTGATTTAATAATAGTGTCCTCTATCTTTGCCATAGATTGGATCTGAACTGCCACTCGATCTTCATGAGTTGATGCCGTTTTCTCTAGTGTTTGGAGCCACTCAGGTACTTCGATTTCTAACGTATCCATTCCTTCTGCGGTTTGCTCACCACCTGGCATTGGCATAGGAACGTAAGGTTCCTCATACGTCTCATCTACCTCGATGGGTACCAAATCCTCGGGTTCAGGTTCGACAACTGGAGAGGGTTGCCTTTCATGTGTGAGTAATCTTGCCTGTAATTCGGCCACCTGCTCTTTCAATGCCTTGACTTCCTCTGAAGTCGTGGTCGTTTCCGTGACTTTGGGTGCTGTCTGTTGCTCTTGGAGTTGATTGCGCAGCGCATCACGTTCCCTTTCCAAGTCATCATGAGCTTCTAATAGATCCGCATAGCTGTCCAAGATGGTCTTCATTGTCTCTGAGGGCACAGCTTTAAACTGCTCTGGATCAATTTCGTGTGGAGAGCCTTCCATTGCTGCTTCTAGATTTGCTTCATTTTGCTGCTGCAGCCTCTTGTTTTCTTCTAGGGCGGCCACCATGTGTTTTCTGAGAAGTGCCAGGTTACGCCGGACTTTGAGATTATCGGCTCGGTATACCTCGAGCAAAGCTTCTAGTTGTTTGGCACCTGATTCTGTCGATGGTTGGGGTGCCGCCAATAAGGTTTGGTGAGCCTGCTCAAGCGTCGTGTAGCGTTGATTCAGTTCTGCATTTTCTGTTTGTAGAATGAGAAATTGTCTTTGTAAGTTTTGATGGTGCGTTTCCAGATTCTGATACCGGTTGTCCAGAGCTTTGTACTCATGCTGGAGCTGGTATACACATTGGTTTAGTGCTAAGAATATGTTATTTACATTAAATAATGCTGGGAAGGGTGAAGATGCAGGGGGAATGGGGGCGGGAATGGGAGAGGTGAATGATGTGGATGTACGTGGAGATGTGGGTGGAGGGGGTATGGGTGATGAAGGTGGCATAGGGGGAGGGAGCGGTGCTGTGGCAGGTGATGTTTCCATCGTGTCAACTGTTTGAGTGACGGTGTAGATGGGAATCGTTGGTGGAGTGGATGTGACATCGGTGAACAGGGTGGTGAAGGTGGGCATGGTGACTCCCCCGTATTGGATTCCCGGAGAGAGTGGGATGCCCATGACCACGGTAGTGGTAGTGGATGTGGTAGTGTTAGTGTCCTGTGGTGGAGTGAATTGTGTAGTGTGAGGTGGGGATGGGGGTGACAACGGTGCTTCCTGATATTCTTCTGCTTGCGCTGCCTCGCCTGGTGCTGATGTATTGATGTGAATTTGCTTCCCGGACCTCCTGGGACGAACGGGAACTCTTTTTTCAAACCTGTGGATGTAGGCCATTGCCTCATGAATGGCCTCGTCCAGTCCTACAGCGTCGGCATGAAGGTTCATGGACTCAATGAACAACTCGTCCACACCTTCCTCAGCTAGCAAGTCGTTCATGAGTCTTTTGCCCTGTTCTAGAGACATCTGATGCTGTTCCTGAACCAGTCGCATGGTTCGATATAGTCTCTTGATTTGTGCCGAATATGCTGGGGCACTTGCTAACTCGGAGAGTTCGTCATATTCTTGATGTTGTTCTTCGTCGGCCTCTTCTTCATCTCCTCCTGCCTCTTGTTCATCTACATCGACTTCTGTAGTTTGTGGTTGGGTAGGGGCCGATGTTGTTTGGGGTCGCGGTTCCTGAGCTCGCGCTGCTTCGGCTTCGAGGTTAGAGTCATAGATTAATCTGGCAATTTCTTCATCCGTGAGGTCCTCAAGAGTAAATCCCTGCGGAAATTCCAAATCGGATGGAATGGGTGGAAACACCAGATTAGGCCCCTCTGTGCTTGGTCTTGGTAACCGGATTGTGAATGGCCTAACTCGTCGTGTCTGGGGAGGAGTGATTTTTGGTGTAGCGGTAGCTCCCCTTGGTTGAGCACAGGGTAGTTGGACTCCCCCCCTCATCTTCTTTGATGGGGGACCTGCTGCTGATAGTCTTCTCTGGAATTCTTGGACTCGGGACCATACGAGTGCCCGCTGAACAGGCACGTCATAAGCCAAGCATCTATAGATTATTCTGGTCAAAGCACAACACCCGTGGAGCACATTCTTCTGTTTTTTGTTCCACCTTTGATGCGCTAGGTGGATCTGATCTATGATCCAGTGTGGTACATTGATGGGCAGGCTTTCGGTTTCTGCTAGATATAAACTGAACCATATTTTTTTCGGGGGCATTATGAAGCGTTCTTGGGCGGGAAAAGCAAAATGTTGCATGATGGTTCGCAGGTGAAGCGCAATGGTAGGTGTCATCGCAACCATGTCCTTCAGCTTATTAAGATCTTTGTGCTTCATTCGACCTGGAACCATGGTTTCCTTTTCTGTTGGGATGTGCATGCCATACATACCCAATGCTTCTCTTACCAGATTGAGGGTCAACTTGAATCTTTTAAGCTCATTACCCGGCAGCAGTGATGGCAGCACAAAGGTGCTGTCGCCGCCCTTGGCTCTGCTTGGTGTGATGGTACTGATCAGATAAGAACAGCGTAAAAAATCCGGCTTTGGTAAGTGAGTCCTGAAATAACTTTCCACACCTGCTTTGACCCAAACTGATCTCATGACTTCGGCATTTTGGTAACTTTCAAACTCGCGTGCGAAAAAGTGGTATCGACCCCATTTGCCATTGAACTCCAATTCTGCTTCCCAGAAATAGGTCCTATCGCCCAGTGGTCCAGCAACATCACTGAACCAATGCGCATGCTTACCTACTTGAGAAGTGTGCCCTTGAGGAGGATCCTGAATGGGGAGCACATGTACTGCTTGAAGTTCTTGCGGCCTTGCTGTGAGACGTGGCTCAAGGAGAAGTGTTTCTATGTCCACAATTTGGGCACCAGATCCGGCTTGAGAACTAGTACCTGCTTCTGCCATGGCCCTGTTCGCTGGTTGGTTCTGTGAGAATATAGAACCAAGTGTTAACATCGTAATGGACAGAATAAATCCGTTGTTGTCCCCGTTACAACATTAACATGAGGTGGATGATGAGTTAGTGGTTAGTAAGTGCATGAAGACAGTGTGTGTATTTAGTGCTTGTGTTGTCCTAGGAGACTACTGCAGTTAGTAAGTAGGTATGGATTTACAAATTGGGGTCGGGGGGTTTATTACAGGCCCTAGGCTGCCAAATGCAGTGAGTGGGCTTTGCCTTCGGTTTCGGAGAGTCTCTACAGAGCCTTCTCGGTGTCGTGGTTTGAAGATGAGGCCTTTTTGGGACCCATTTACAATTGATTACATGTACGCTCTTGGGTTTTGGTGTGTACATGAGTGTCGAGAACGAGTGAAATCTGGCAGTATGCGTCGCTGCGTTATGCTGTTTAAGTTGTGGCCTCAGCGTAGCTACTTGTGCCATCAAGCAAGCCTTAGGCACCCAAATTTGTCTTGATTGTGGGCTTGCCTTCATCGACTTCTTGGGCACCCAAATAGATTTTACTTTAGCAGAAGAATTTATGAAAGACTTCTTATTATCGTTGCATTGTTGGTCACTAATAAGAGGCTTTGCCCCTGTAGTTGACGGTGGTGCAACCGGTCGTTCGCCTTTCCGCACCCATACCTGGTCTATTTTCTGGGCTGTTCTGCTGCGCAGGTACTTTTGATCTCTGACATAGGTAGTACCCTGCTTCTTCTGCCTTTGATCCACCTTGGGTTGCTGCCTCCTTCTAGCCTTTGGAAAAGAAGGGAGTTCCGTTGCATTCCTGACTCCTTTTTTGCAAATATCATTCCTCTGCAACACATAGTTTTGGACAAGAACAGCATGGTCATCTTCATGTGTACCCCTGGAAGGACCAGGAGTCTGTGCCTTTCCTAGTTCCTTGAGTGCTCCATTGTCTAATTCTACCGTAACTCGACTATGATTGACCCAAACCTGGAGAAGTCCACTTCTTAGGTTTAGATTGACTGCTTGGTCATAGATCCAATCCTGACCCAAGACGAGAGGTTCAGTGAGATCCTCATCTTGACACACTAGTACTTTAACGGTCATTGCCTCCTCGTGAATGTAGAGGGGAAGTTCCACCTCACCCATGCAAGGGGTTTCCACGCCTCCCAATCCTATGAGGTATGCTTCCACAGGATGGACAGTTAACTGTAACTCTTGACAGTAAGACAACTTAACAGCGCTAGTGGCAGCACCTGAGTCAATCAAGGCTCTTACGGTCCTTGTACTCTTTCCTTGTCCTATGTCTATGGTTATGAAAGGACGTCTATCAATTATTCTATTCGAGCTTGTTCCTGCAACTTCACACATGGCTATGGGAAATCCTTGGTCTGCAGAGTCATTCGCTCCAGGCTGATCTCTACCTTGCCTTCGTAATTTCATCCTTCTGATGCGTTCTAAAGCCTCTGCTTGAGCTTCTTCTCTAATTCTCTTTTCTTCCTCTTTGCGTTTCTTAGCAGTGTTGAGTCGGCTAAGCATTTCCTCCGTGAGGGGTTCCTGATACAACTTGACTCTGCAACCGCTAATATAATTTGGGAGAACATCACCCTCTAATGTGGCCAATTGCACTGCTCCGCTTGTGGAGATCCTATTGATGATCATAGGTCCGTAGCCTCTCTTTTCTAGCTTCCTCGCGTGTTGTTTGAGTGTATAGACCAAGACTAGATCTCCTGCTTTCAAGCCTTTATCCTTCACATGGGCATCGAAATATGCCTTCTGTCTCTTCTTGGCGGCATATATTCCTGCAGCGGCTCTTAGTCTTGTTTCCCCTAATCGTTCAAGGTCAAAGATCCTAGAGGAGAGTTCGTGACCTGTCCATTCGTGTTCTTGTGCTACTCTCAATGTAGGGATTAGGAAGTCCAAGGGTAGCACAGCGTTTTGGCCGAATACCATCTGAAAGGGGGTGGCTTGGAGTACCGTTTTGTAGGCAACTCGGTATGCCCAAACAGCATGGTGTAGCTGTTTGTCCCAATCAGAGCGTTTAGTGTTCACTAATTTCGTCAGTACATTGCATAGAATCTTATTAGTGCTCTCAGCTTGTCCATTAGCTTGAGGGTGATAAGGGGCAGACTTCTTGTGTATTACCAAGAATTCTTGGAGTAGATTTTCAATCACTTCGTTCAAGAAATGAGTGCCTCTATCACTTACAAGCTCGATGGGTAGTCCATATCTCGTGAATACATTCTCAAACAAGAATTTGGCAGTTGTTTGAGCATCGTTCTTGGTTGTAGCTTTTACCTCTACCCACTTGGTGAGATAATCTGTTGCCACAATGATGTATTCCGCATGAGAACCTTTCGCTGGGGGATTAATAGGACCTACGAAGTCTATTCCCCACTTAGAGAATGCACGTCCACCCATCATAGGTTTCAGTGGCATCTCATCTTTGCGTATAGGATACTGAGTCCTTTGACAGATATCACACCGTTTCACATAGGTATGTGCATCCATGTGAAGGGTAGGCCACCAGAAGCCCGCAAATAGTATCGCCTTGATTACCCGATCTGGTCCAAAGTGTCCTCCTGCTACACCTTGGTGAGCAGTTTCCAAGATCTTCAGATATTCACTTTCGTGGACACATAGTCTCAGGTAACCATCTTTACCGCGCTTATATAGATTATCACCTATGAGTGAATAATCCTGGGCTTCTTGTTCCAAACTCCTTTTTCTAGCTAGAGTCATGTCTGGAGGGAATGTGTTTGTCCTCAGGAATGATACTAGTGGTTCGCTCCAATCTGGCACAATGGATACTTGATAGAGAGTGGCATGTTCCACAGGTGGTTTAGTGCAACAGATTGGGCATTCCTTGCACAACTTTTGGACATCCGCTTCCATGGTTGGCCAGTGCACTCCGAATCTCTTTAGAGTCTGTAAAGTTCGTTGTTTTGAATGGTGTTGCTCTAGTGCACCTACATGTGCTAATTGCAACCATTTAGCGTACTCATCCTCTTCCACGCAACAAGCCAAGATCCCTTGATCTGTGTGCTTGTACATGCTTCCTGCCATGATGTGGTATTTTTGGGCTTTTACAACCTCTCTGTTCCGTGTGTTTACCACAGGATGGTTAGGCCCGTATGTCAATACTGGTACCAATGGCTTAGCCCACTGCAGTACCACTTCCAAATTAAACAAGTAAGCATCAGGAAGGTCATCTGACACTCCTTGTGGGGCTTCTCCCGATGTGAGCCTAGAGAGATGATCGGCTCTCAAATGAGTCCTACCTTTCCTTACCACAACCTCAAAATCGTATTCCATTAGCAAGAGAAACCATCTCACTAATCTTCCTGTATTGCATGGCTTGTTTACAAGATATAACAATGCCTGATGATCAGTAAAAAATTTAAACTGATTTGCAAGCAAATAGTGTCTAAATTTCTTGACTGCATATACCATGCCTAATCCTTCGCGCTCTGTAGTGGTGTAATTCCGTTCAGCCGCATTCAATTGTCTGCTGGCATAGGCAATTGGAAGATCCATATTACCTTCACCAGTAGGTTGTGCAAGCACACATCCAATAGCATAATTGGATGCATCCACGTGAACATGGAATGGCTTATTCCAATCTGGTGTGGTCAAGATTGGTGCTGAACATAATCTTCGTTTAAGCTCCTGGAAGGAATCCTCACATTCATCCGTCCACTCCAAGTTTGTCAGAAGTCCGTACATGGGCTTTGCAATGACAGCATACATGTGTATAAATCGTCGATAATAACCACAATGCCCCATGAAAGCTTGTACTTCCTTGACATTCTTTGGCCTAGGTAGCTCTGCTATGGCTCTCACTTTCTCTTCGTCGGTAGATATGCCATTCTTTGACACTATGTGTCCTAGAATCTTGCCTTGCCTGACCATAAAAACACACTTTTCTGGGTTTAGGCAGACTTGATATTCTCTACATTTGTCAAAGATTTGTCTGAGTTCAGGAATATGGGTTTGTCTAACGTTGGAATGAGCACAAAGATCATCAACATAGACTTCTAAACTCTTCCTTAGGAACTCCTTAAACACATGGCACATCAGCCTCTGGAAGGTAGCTGGTGCATTGGTAAGCCCAAATGGCATTACTCTAAAAGCAAAAATGCCCCATTCTGTGGCAAAGGCTGTCTTATGCTGATCCTCTGGAGCTATGGCTACTTGATTGTAGCCCGAAAATCCATCAAGGAAGCTGTACACTTCCTTGCCTGCCACTCTTTCTAAGAGATGTTCTGTTATGGGAAGCGGATAGTTATCTCGAATTGTGGCTGCATTAACCTTTTTCAAGTTAATGCACACATGCAGTTTGCCATTCTTTTTGGGCACCACTACAATGGGGGATACCCATTCAGTGTGCTCAATTTCATAGATAAATCCAGCTTCAACCAGTCTATCTATCTCTTCCTTGATCTTAGCAGCATAGTTATCGTTATATGTATAAGGCTTTTGCTTAGAGGGTTTGGCATCTGAGGTCATGGGGATGGTGTGTGAGCATATATCAGGGTCAACACCTTTCAAATCCTTGTAACTCCAAGCGAATACATCTCTGTATTCTCTTAGCAAGGTAATCAATTCGTACTCTTCTTCTTCTGTCAGGTCATGGCCTATATACGTGCATCTCTCCTCTCCTTCTTCTATGGCCACTACTATTTTCTTGGTGGTTTCTTTGTTATCATAGGCCTCTCCTAATTGTGCCTCTCGTTTAGGCATTCTTATCATGACTCTCCTGTCATCTATCTCATACTTCTTAAAATTTTCTGGGACCTCAAACAAAGATTCTTCCTCTTCTGGTAAGGCTTCTTTCTTTCTTCGTTTCTTTCCTTCTTTCTTCGAGGTCATATGTGTTGCTAATCTTACATCATTTGTAACCTCTCCATGCTTCTGAGGTTGAAATTCTACTTCATGGAAGTATTCTTCATCTGATGCAAATGGAGGGTCCATAATGATTGACTCTAGATCGGAGTCACTTGCATCCTCAAATGCATCAGGGCTAGGTTCGCATTCTTCTAGAACTGCCTCTCCCATGATTGGCTCTATGGAGAAGACTGAAATATCATAACCATCCTCATCACAGTGAGGTGTCCATTGTTCTTCATTGATGGCTACGTCCATTGTTGCTAAAATTTCTGCCCAGCCATGGGGTTCAAATTCCTCGTCTGGAAAAACTACAGGTGCATAGGCTGGGTCTTGAATGGGTCTATGGGTTTCGTTTGCACCTATTTCTCTGGCCTTTTCTCTCTTCTCTTCTTCTACTGCTACCTTGCACATCCATAAGTGAGTATCTTCATGCATCCATGAGGATCCTGATCCTATGGAATGCACAGATTCTGTATCATCTTTGGCTCTATGGATGGGATTCCATTGGATAGGAGGGACATCTCTATGAGAATAATCCTTGAGATTGACTTTGGTTGTAACACCTAAGTGCTGCAGGTACAAAGAATTGGTCCCCCAATCCTGTACCACTTGCAACTGTCGCATGAATGGTCTTCCCAAAATCATCTCATAGGCATGATTTTTGCTGAAGTCGCATATGGCAAAGGTATGTTCAAACTCGACACCACAAGTGGTGAGAGTTATTCCTTCTAGCAATCCTAGGGGTCTCTCTATGTGACCATCTGCCATTTGCAATTTCATTCTCGTTGGCCTGAGTGCTGGCTTGCCCCAATGCTTCCATAAGGAGGTAGTGGCAATTGCAACTCCTGCACCTGAGTCCAAAATTGCCTTAGTGGTGTAGTCCTGGTAGGTAATGGGAAGATAGGTGTTCCCTTCTTCACCTTCGCACATATCTCCTATCTTATCCAAGGGAATTTCTGGCACTGTCCTATGGGATCCTACCCGGGAATGAGGTTTTGCTATTTCTGGTACTTGTTTGGCTACATGTTTCCATAATTCAGGTCTAACCTTGAGTAGCTCTTCTAACTTGAGATTACACTGCACATTAGTGCTCTTCACTACCTCTGTGTTTCTAGGAATGACTGAGTCGTCGTTCCTTACCATGACTGTGGGTGCTCTCATACATGTGGACTTTGCTTCCCATGGGCCTGTGAAGTGGGGTAGCTCTTGTATGGAATTCGACTCAAAGTCTAATCTCTCGTGAGACTGAACACTCTCATGCTCCCCGTAAATAGATGGGATGTCTTGTGGGAATTGGTCGTGTGCATCGTCCACAAGTTCAAAAGGAGGGGCGACCTCGCTTTCGTTATCCCATTTGTCTTTTTGAATCTCTCGTAGGAAGTCTGGTGCAAACCGATTCATAGAAGAAGAAGTGTCTGGCTCCGTAGAATTGGGCGCATAAGCAACCTGTGAAGGAGGGCTGATTCTATTGTTGACTCTCTCCTCGTTCTCGCAAATGGCTGGAGCACAAGCTTCTTGGGGAGGATTACTTATTCTATTACTTTTCCGAACAGGCTCACACATTCCCTGAGAAGGAATGTAGGCAACCTGTGGAGGTACATAAGCTTTCGGGGGAGGCTCATGTGACTTTTGGGGGGGGAGATAAGCATCTTGAGGAGGCCCATGGGCTTCCTGAAGAGGCTGGCTTATCCGTTCTCTTGCCCCTTCCTTTCGTTGAGGGACAGGTTCCTTTTCTGATTGTGCAATTAACTTCTCTATTCTTTCCAGCAGTCCATCAAAGTGTAACTGCGTCTTAGCTGAACTAGAAATGTTAAATAGGCGGCTGGCCTCAAACATGGTCTGAGCCAATTCCACCATTTTGGCACAAATCTTAGTTCGTTCAAGCTCTAGCTCGGCTCTAGGGTAGCACTTTTCATGATCGGTGATGGTTGGCCCTTCTTGGATTCTGGCCTGATATGCTTTAAGCATCATATTAAGGTCCTCGGGAGTGGGGTCAGCTAGGACTGATCCTACTCTAGGGGGTGGTGGGATTTGATGAGGCAGTGGGGAAGGTGGTGGTACGGATGGAGGTGGGAATGGTGGAGGCGGGGTAATGTGAGAGGGAGTTGGAGCTGTGAGTTCAGTTATCCTCGCTTTGGTTTCTCTTATGCTTTCCTCAAGCTCACTCATCTTTTTGGCCCATTGTCGTTTCATTCTTTCTCGACTATCTTTCCATGCTCTAGTCCTTTTCTTTGTTACGCTCTCGGTTTCACTAGCCTCTGGGCCCTTTTCTTGGCTTGCCTCTTGGTTTTGCTGCAATGCCTGAGCTCTAGTAACCACTTGCACTGGTGCAGTGGAAGTGACACTTCCTGAGGCATCCACAACCAACCCAATCACATTGATAGGAGTGATTTTTGGCATGTTATTGGGGTTCTTTGGGCAATCTCGTAAGAGATGCTCTTTTCCACAATCTTGGCAAAAGCCTTGGATCGTCACGGACTGATTTTGTGTAGGTGGAGGTAAGGGACAATCACGAACGAAGTGATCCCCCTGACATCGGTCGCATGGTCCTCTAGGAAGGGGTGGTCGTACCTGCCTAGGTTGAGGCCTAGGGTTGGGGTTTGCATACATGACATTCGTGTAATCCGACTCCCAACTAGGTTCACTTGGTTCTTCACTATAGTAGGATTTGCCATGTTCTGGAGACTGCATGTAGTAAGCCTGGGGACTATCGACATGCGTAGAATCAAAGCTATGGTCACTCGGGTCACTTTCTGAGATCAATGGGGTTACTGGTACTATGGCCCTATTCAGGTTTTCTTCTGCCACTGCATACTTTACTGGAATCACGTTAGCGGGGTTTGGGGGCTGTTGAGCTAGTACCGGTTGGGGTCTCTGTTGGGCCTGATATTGTGGTTGGTAGGTTTGTTGGGGTCTAGCATATTGTGGTGGTGGATTTTGGTTTTGGTATCTGCCTTGTTGGTAGGGCTGCGGGTAGGGTTGTCTAACTGCCTGCTTGTTGTATGGGCAATCTTGTGCGGTGTGATTGGTGTATCTCCGTTCTATGGTGCAGTACTGGCTACTAGGGTTTACTTGGGGTTGAGCCATAATGGGGCAGACATTCGCCATATGGTCACCACCGCATGTATAGCATCTTTTCACAGGGGCAAACCTTGGGATTTGTTTGCTCGATACACCTAATTTCTGAGCTACCTTTTCGGCAAGTTCCTCAATTGATGTGGACTGCGTGGAAGAGTGACTAGATGCACTATCTGAATCTTTGTAGATTTTGGAAAGCTCTAGTTCTTCCCCTAGGTTATCTTCAATGTCAATGCACATGCGTACACACTCTTCTATAGTCCTAGGGTCCTTCAGATACACATAGGATCTCAATTTCGTACTCAGCAATCCATCAAGGAATAAGGCTACTTGTTTAGCAGATGTGGGTAACTCCGAAATAGGGCACCTTTCCAGATATTGTCTAAACCTTCTTCCGGCCAATCTGACAGTCTCTTGGGGGGTCTGTTTGAAGCTGTGAATCAATGAGGAAGTATTGTGTCTTATGCCACTCTTAGAGAACTCTACAATGAAAGCCTCTAGGAGTTGGTCTATGCTCCTGAACTGACGCTCATCTAATGGCTGAAACCATGTAAGTGCCGTGTTCCTGAGGGTTAGACCGAAGGCATTGTACTGCGTGAACAGATCTTCCACTTGTTCAGCTCTCAAGACTTGCTTGAACTCCGCCACATGATCATAGGGATCTCCTGTGCCGTCAAAGTAATTCTTCATGGACTTAACTAGCTGGGTGGGTCTCAAAGTTCTTGTGTGCTCTCTAGGCCTCGGCAGAGGGAATCCATCTACATTTCTTTCGTTCCTGTGGGCTCTATGCATCTCAGGTTCTACCCTATTCGTCTCTGTTCTCGTTCTTTCTCTGCCCACTGGATTGGCAAAACTTACCTCTGGTCTATCTTTACTTCTGTCTCTTTGCATACCATGAGCCTGGGATGTTCCAGCTCCAGGGTGACCATAGGCTACATTTGATCTTGGTTGGGGGAAAATAAATTCGCCCTTCCAAGTGTAGGCATGCCTATCATTTTCTGTCACCACGAAGATCCGTTCTGAAGCATGATCTAAGTAGGTCACTCTGCCTGGGCTCTCCGGATCCTTAAACTCATAGATCATGATATTTCCTATGTCTGTTGGCTGATTAGACTTATATCTCCAAAAGGCTTCATCAGTTTCTCGATTGAGGAGCAACTCTATGCTCTTATTGTCTTGGGGGACCCATTCAGGCGTGATAATCCTAGTGAGAACTGATTTACCTCGAGGGGTTCTAGGTTCCGCACCCATGTTCCCTTGCTCCAGGTCACCTAAGTCCGCTTCTGAGATTACATTCCCAAAGTCATCGGTCCTATCAGGGTGACTAGTGACTACATATATAGTTCCTTCTTTGTCCAGGTATGCACCATTTTCAAACTTGACAGCTGGGTGCTCTAGTCCAATGGATTGATCCGGGTTTTTAATTTGGACCACAGATCTTCCTAAGCCATCCTCATAGATGCTAGCACCTAATCGGTTGGTCCTAAGATATTCCAGCTGTGTTTTGTAAGGGCCTTCTACCCTGTACAAATAAGGCACTCCTGAACTTCCCGTAGGTCTGTCCATGCCTTGAGACATCCCTGATTCACTGGTATCAGAGCTGGGGTAGTGAGAGTGGTGGCTCAACTGCTGGGCCCAAGACCTTGCAGTGTGGTTGACACTAGCCTCTGAAGACCTAAGGCTTTGTCTTTCCCTTGCTAAATGTCGTCCTGATCGAAGGTTCATATGCCTTACTGATTATCCCAATTTTTTTTTCCAGAGTACAACCTCGTTGCCCGTCAATTGGTACCAGTCACTTGATTCTTTTTAGTTAATTATTGTGTTTATGGTCTTGTCTGATATCACGTCGTCAGGAACACTTAAATGTTCTTCGTACTTTAGGTTGATCGTTCCACGTTAGGTTCTTTTTCTTTAGGTTATCGACAGTACAGAGATTATGTTTTTAACTTGAACTTGAGTTTTTAGGTAGTCTTCAACTTGATAGCTGCCTATCGTTGCCCTGACTTACTCCTATCTCTACTCGTTCTTAGCTTGAGCTAGGAAATGACAGAGGGAGTTGAGAATAATCCAACCTTACTTGTTGATCCCTTGCTTTATGGTGCTCAAGAACCCGGTTCTCAAGCTTGCAAAGAAACCTTGCTTTGTACGCTCTCAGTTGCTCCCAATGGACCTATAAAGGACCCACGGTTAGCTCAATGCTTATATTCAAAGGACAAAACCATCCACTTTCATTCATGTGACACAAACACACATTTGCATTGTGACTTTTAGGAAAATAATTCTAAAGACCCCTGACTTTGATCCCCCTAGGTATGGTCAACTTCAAAATACCCTCTCTGAAAATCAACGCATTATCTTTATAAAAAACAGTTGAGGGCGTGTAGTATATGCCACGAGCTTTCCAACAAGCCCAAGAGCTCAAAAATTGGATTTCGTATGAAAAAGTTAGGACTGTTCAGGGTTTAAGGAGTTAAATCAGAATTCAACACAAGCTAACAGTCAAACAGGAATACTCGGGTAGCTTGTGGCACGGCCTCGCGATGCAATACTACACCCTAGTGTTTGTCCCACACTCAATCAAAGTTTAGACCAATAATTTTGCCTTGAAAATTTGACCTAATTTGCCCTTCTAACGCGTTCGCAAAGTCTGTCGGTCGCGATTGACAGGTCAATCGCGATCGACGTGTCGATCGCGATTGACAGGTCCGTCGTGGCTGTCAGTCGCGATTGACTGGTCAGTCGCGATTGACACGTGGCCGAAAAGTCAATCAATCGTGGTCAAAGCGTCGTTGACTCTGTCGGTCGCGATTGATGAGTCGATCGCGATTGACAGGTCAGTCGCGAGGGTCTGTCGATCGTGGTCAAACAGTCGTTGACTGTGTCGGTCGCGATTGACAGAGCCGTCGTGGTCTGTCCGTCGTGGTCAAACAGTCGTTGACTGTGTCGGTCGCGATTGATGAGTCGATCGCGATTGATGGCTCGATCGCGATTGACACGTGTCACGCGTATGGTCAGTCGGTCGTGGTCAATCGGTCGTTGACTCTGTCGGCCGCGATTGACGTGTCGATCGCGATTGACAGATTTGTCCGTCGTGGTTTGTCGATCGCGATTGACAGAGCGATCGCGATTGACAGAAATCTGTGGAATTTCAAAAAACTAAACACATTTTTGGGAAGCTCTAGGCCTGTAGGTCATGGATATGCACTTTGTTTAGCAATTAGAGCAATTTTTCAGTCGGTCGCGATTGACAGAGCTCGGCGACACACAGACAGTTACTCAGATTTCCGTACCTACGTAGGGTGCTGGGGATGATGATGCGGCCTGTACCTGCAGAATACTCACAAAACATGCAAAAAACAGCACATGCAAATTCGCTCTCTCGCTCTCTCTCACAAGTGAAATGAGGGAAATGAGGTGGAGATGGGGATATAGTCAAAAAACTGAAATTTTCGCGATGATGGAGATGGAGGTGGAAGATGGTGATGATGATGATGGTGATGAAGATGGTGAAGAAAGTAAAAGAAAATCGATGAGAGTGAAGAAAATACCTCCAACTCCAACGCGTCAACTCTACGTCTTACCATCACACGCTCGTCCTCAAAGCTCGTTCCCCGGCAACGGCGCCAAAATTTGGTGTAGCTCAGTGATGAGTAGCACCTCCTTTAATGTCAATCCGGGAAGACGTGAGGATGGTATGAAGACCTCGAGCAAGTGGCGGCACAAGTGCGTGAGTGAGAAGCACACAAGCATGCACACACATACACACACACGCGCACACACGGCAAGACAAAGAGAGAGAATCAATGGAGTTCTTTGGATTACTTTCAAAAGCTCTTACAAGTTCGTTTCAATTACAATCTAACCTCAAAAATGAGCTCTCTAGCTCTTTTTATAGTTTTTGACTAGCTTTTGGCCCTGTCCAGACCTAGTGTCCGGCCTAGTTAAAAATTAGGTTCCAGGGCTTATTTGGGGGCTCAAACGAGATCTAAAAAATACGAAAATTGGTACGCAACTACTTCTAAGGCTCCTCAAGCTCAAGGACTCCTTGGCTTGCACAAAATGGAGCTACAAAAATGTGAAATGATATTTACAATGATGGTTAGTGATAAAAATCACTGTTGTAGGGATTTCTTCTAGTGATCTGTCATACATATCTTCGAGCTCCCTACTTGCTCTACCTCTCTGCATGTCCATCCCTTTGATTTGCATTAATGTCTTGAAAAAATATTGGCCTACTTGCCAGATCTTCTTTGACTGCCCTGTTTGCTAGTGCTGTCCCTTCGCTCTGACTCCCTTCTTTGACTTTCATGTCTTGTACGTCCTGGTGTACCGAGGCTACTGCCAACAAGTGGCATGTTGTTCCATGTTCTTACCATTTCCGGGTATGTTTCAAGCAGCCGAATTCTCCACATCGGTTGGCGAATATGTCCCTGCTTGGCACTTTCTGGGATGTCGTCAGGTGCAAATTGGGTGGCAGAGGTGGGTTCCCTTGAGGTGTGGTGCTTGATCTCTGCATTATAATCCGCCATCAGCATGCAAAAAGGAACATACAGGTCATCCGATGGGCCGATCCACCTATGGTGTGAGAGATTCTGAAAATAATCGGATTTTATTACAACCTCTTCCAATTTTGACATCAATGCGATTTGGACTACCACCCTCTCATCATGCGTCGTGGCTACTTTTTCTTCTACATAGGGATCCTCGAATGTTTCTTCTACTTCAATTGGCACAAGATTGTCAGGCTCGGGCTCTACCAGAGGGGAGGGCTGACGCTCATATTCCAAGACCTTGCTACGTAATTCCTCAAGTTCGGCCCGGAGTTTAGTGACCTCTTCATATGTATCTTCTGCGGTTGTGCTCTTGCTGGGTGATGTCTGTCGGGTGGCCAATTGTCTTAGTAAATCATCTCTCTCTTTTTCTAAAGCGGCATGGGCCTCCATTAGATCTGCATGAGTTTCTAACACCACCTTCATATTCTCAGAGGGAATTGCCTTGAATCGCTCTGGGTCAATTTCCTGTGGGGAACCCTCCATGGCCGCCTCCAGATTTTCTTCGTTATGTTTCTGTAATCTTTTATTCTCCTCTAGCGCTGTAGACATATGCTTGCGTAGGAGGCCCAAGTTCTGTTGAAGCTTCAGGTTTTCCGTGATCTGAGAATGTAGCAGCTCGTCCATGTGTCGTCGTTCTTCATCATCTGCTTGGGGTGGGTTGGCTACTAATTGTGCATGTTGTTCCTGTAAGGTCACGTGTTGCTGTTGTAGTAGCTGCTTCTGCTCTTCAAGATCCCTGCAGCGTGCTTGGAGCTCTTCGTGGCTTCGGAAAAGCCTCGTATGTTGGTTGTCAAGGTGTTGGTAATGTTGCTGAAGTTGGGACATGCATTGATACATATTATTAAATACATTATTAAGAGGAATGGTGGGAGAAATGGTGTTGAATGCAGAGGGGAAGGGAAAGGGAAAGGGGATTGTGGATGCAGTACTGGGGAAGGGTGAGGGGGGAGGTGGGGGAATGGGAGATTGTGGGTAAATGGGGGGTGGGAGAGATGCAGAGGTGGGTGATACCTCCATGGATTCAAAAGTGGAGACCGTGGTGGGAGTGACTGTGAACATGGGGATTGTGGTAGCGGTGAGAGTTGTGAACGTGTATAGAGGTGTGTGTAATTGTGAACTCCCAGGAAGTGTGATCGGAGTAGTGATGTTTACCGTGGCTGTGGTTAGACTTATGTTTTCAGTGGAAATAGGGTATGTGGGCTGACTGATGGTTTGTGCGTCGGTGTGTGTAGTGGTTTCGGAGGTGGTGACAGTAGAGGTTACAGTGGTAGAGGGAGGTGAGTGGGGCGGATGTGGGGGAGAAGGTGGCAAGGGAGGTGATGGGAGTGCACTCGATGTGTGGGCTTCCTCGGTGTCGTGAACAGTGTGCGCTGTGCCAGTGGTTGTGGGGGTGCCTTGTGGTCCTGATCCTAATACATTCATTCGTTTTCCCGTTCGTGGGGGGCGTCTTCCATATCTTCTCTCTGTCCTTCGTGATTGCGCTAGTGCAGTATGCACCGTCTCAGGTACTCCCAAAGCATCTGATATCATTTCCAGGGTGGCACGGTATTGCTCGTCCACGCCTTCCTCCTCCAGAATTTGGTTCATGAGGGCTTTACCTGCAGCTAATGATAGCCTGTGTTGCTCCTGGACTCGGTTCATCGTATCGTAGAGCTTCTTTAGTGCGTTATTATAGGCGGGGGCACCTTCCAGTACTTGTAGGGCTTCCTGCTCATACTCTTGTTCTTCTGCTTCTGATTGTCCACCCTGTGCCTCCTCATGTGCTTCTTCTTCATCGTCCACATTGACTACGTCCGGTTGGCTGGGCTGGGCTTGGTCTAGGGCAGTTTGCTGTCCACCAACTTGCTCTTCTTCAACTTTCGCGTTTACGGCTTCGATGATTCTAGCAACTTCTTCGTCCGTTAGATCCTCCAAAGTGAATCCATGCGGGAATTCCAGATCAGTCGGTACTGGTGGAAACACAAGATTAGGGCCATCTGTGCTGTGCCTGGGTAACCTGATAGTAAATGGTTGTACTCGGCGGGGGAGTCTTGGGGTTGTTTCAGGCATTAGGGTTGGGCCGCGAGCTTGTGCACAAGGCATCTGAACAGCGCCTCTCATCTTCTTTGAGGGAGGCCCTACAGCTGACAATCTGCGTTGAAACTCCTGTGCTCTGGACCAAATGAGAGCCCTCTGCACCGGTACATCATATGCGAGACATCTGTATATAATTCTTGTAAGTGCACAACAATCATACAGCACAGACTTTTGCTTTTTATACCATCTCTGATGAGCCATATGAATCTGGTCGATAATCCAGTGGGGCATATTGATGGACAATTCAAAAGCATCCGCCAGGTAGAGGCTAAACCAGATCTTTTTGGGGGGCATTGTGAACCTCTCCTGCGCGGGGAATGCGAAATGTTGCATGACCATGCGTAAGTGAATAGCAATCGTGGGTGTCATAGCAACCATGTCCTTCAACTTCGTCAGATTCCTGTTCTTCATACTGTCTGGAACCATAGTCTCTTTCTCTGTTGGGATGTGCATACCTTTCATGTCGAGTGCTTCTCTCACCAAGTTAATAGTCAAGCGGAAACGCTTCAGCTCATTGCCCCTTGTGAGTGATGGGAGCACAAAGGAGCTGTATCCTTTCTTGTCTTTGCTGGGAGTGAGGGTACTAATTAAGTATGAGCACCTTAAAAAGTCTGGCTTTGGTAGTTGGAACTTGAAGTAATCATAAAGTCCGGCCTTCTTCCATATCGACTTCAGTCCTTCATTATTCTGTAGCTTTTCAAACTCCCTGGTAAAGAAATGGTATCTGCCCCAACGTCCATTGAATTCTACCTCGGACTCCCACATGTATGTGCCTTCACCCAGAGGTCCAGCAACGTCACTGAACCAGTGTGAAGCTTTGCCCACCGGCATTGTATGACCCTGTGGAGGATTCTGAATTGGTATGGCATGTAATGCCCGTAATGCCACTGGTCTTTCCTTTAATTCCTCCTCGACCGGAAGGCTTTCGATGTCCACCACTTGGGGGCTGGTGCCTGCCTGGGAGCTAGTTCCTACCGTATCTGCCATTTTACTTCTTGCTGCCTGTCTCTGTTAGAATATACAAACATGTGTTAACATTGTACAGGACAAGGGAGGACCGTTGTTGTTCCCATTACAATATTAACATGAGGGTCGGGAGCGAATAATGGGTTAGTAAGTGCTCGGTGCAAGTGTGTGTGCGGTTAGTCGTTCGGTAGACCTAAGAGTTGAGTGGAATGATGTAAAGTGATAGTGATGTGGTTAGTAAGTTATCATGGATTTACAAATGGGGTCTCGGGATTTGTTACAAGTCTGAGGCTGCCAAATGCAGCGGATGGGTTTTGCTTTTGGTGTCGTAGAGACTCTAGAGATCTTTATCGGTGTCTCGGTTTGAAGATGAGGCCTTTTAGGGACCCATTTACAAGTGATTATGTGCGTGCGCATGGGCCTTGGTGTGTTCCTGAGTGTTGAAAACGAGTGAATGCTGGCTGTGCGAGTGGATGGGTTATGCTGTATAGGTTGTGGCCTCGGCGTAACTGCTTGCGCCCGCAGGCAAGCCTTAGGCACCCAAATTTTTCTTGATTGTGGGCTAGCCTTCATCGACTTCTTGGGCACCCAAATAGATTTCACGTTAGCAGAAGAATTTCTGACAAACTTCTTATTAGTGTCGTGTTGTTGGTTACTAATAAGAGACTTAGCCCGTGTAGTTGGCGGGGGTGCAACCGGGTGTTCGCCCTTCCGTACCCACACTTGTTTCACTTGCTGGGACATTTTGCTGCGCCGGTACTTTTGATCTCGGACATAGGTAGTACTCTGCTTCTTCTGCCTTTGATCCACCTTTGGTTGCTGCCTCCTTCTGGCCTTTGGAAAAGAAGGGAGTTCCTTTGCATCCCTGACTCCTTTTTTGAGAATATCATTCCTCTGCAACACATAGTTTTGGACAAGAACAACATGGTCATCTTCATGTGTATTCCTGGAAGGACCAGGAGTCTGTGCCTTTCCTAGTTCCTTGAGTGCTCCATTATCTAACTCTACTGTAATTCGATTCTGATTGACCCAAACCTGAAGAAGTCCACTTCTTAGGTTTAAGTTGACTGCTTGGTCATAGATCCAGTCTTGACCCAAGACAAGGGGTTCCGTGAGGTCCTCATCTTGACACACTAGTACTTTAACTGTCATTGCCTCACCATGAATGTAGAGGGGAAGTTCCACCTCGCCCGTGCAAGGGGTTTCCACGCCTCCCAATCCTATGAGATATGCTTCCACAGGATTGACAGTTAACTGCAACTCTTGACAGTAAGACATTCTAACAGCACTAGTGGCTGCACCTGAGTCAATCAAGGCTCTTACGGTCTTTGCACTCTTTCCTTGTCCTATATCTAAGGTTACGAAAGGACGTCGATCAGTTATCCTATGTGAGCTAGTTCCTGCGACTTCACACATTGCCATATGATATCCTTGATCTGCATAGTCATCTATTCTAGGCTGATCTCTACCTTGCCTTCGTAGCTTCATCCTTCTGATGCGTTCTAAAGCTTCGGCTTGAGCTTCTTCTCGAATTCGCTTTTCTTCCTCTTTACGTTTCTTAGCAGTGTTGAGTCGGCTGAGCATTTCCTCCGTAAGGGGTTCCTGATACAACTTGACTCTGCAACCGCTAATATAGTTTGGGAGAACATCACCCTCTAACGTGGCCAGTTGTACTGCTCCGCTCGTGGAGATCCTATTGATGATCATAGGTCCGTAGCCTCTCTTTTCTAGCTTCCTTGTGTGTTGTTTCAGTGTATAGACTAAAACTAGATCTCCTGCTTTCAAACCCTTATCCTTCACATGGGCATCAAAGTATGCCTTCTGTCTCTTCTTGGCTGCATATATTCCTGCAGCGGCTCTCAGTCTTGTTTCCCCTAATCGTTCAAGGTCAAAGATCCTAGAGGAGAGCTCATGACCTGTCCATTCGTGCTCTTGTGCTACTCTCAATGTAGGGATCAAGAAGTCCAAGGGTAGCACAGCGTTTTGGCCAAATACCATCTGAAAGGGGGTGGCTTGGAGTACCGTTTTGTAGGCAACTCGGTATGCCCAAACAGCATGGTGTAGCTGTTTGTCCCAATCAGAGCATTTAGTGTTCACTAATTTCGTCAGTACATTGCATAAGATCTTATTAGTGCTCTCAGCTTGTCCATTAGCTTGAGGGTGATAGGGGGCAGACTTCTTGTGTATCACCAAGAATTCTTGGAGTAGATTTTCAATCACTTCGTTCAAGAAATGAGTGCCTCTATCACTTACCAGCTCTATAGGTAGCCCATACCTTGTGAACACATTCTCAAACAAGAATTTAGCAGTCGTTTGAGCATCGTTCTTTGTCGTAGCCTTTACCTCCACCCACTTGGTGAGATAATCTGTTGCAACAATGATGTATTCCGCATGAGAACCCTTAGCTGGGGGATTAATAGGACCTACGAAGTCTATTCCCCACTAAGAGAACGCACGTCCACCCATCATAGGTTTCAGTGGCATCTCATCTTTATAGGATACTGAGTCCTCTGACAGACATCACACTGTTTCACATAGGTATGTGCATCCATGTGAAGGGTAGGCCACCAGAAGCCCGCAAATAGTATTGCCTTGATCACCCGATCTGGTCCAAAGTGTCCTCCTGCTACACCTTGGTGAGCAGTTTCCAAGATCTTAAGATATTCACTCTCATGGACACACAGTCTCAGGTAACCATCTTTACCGCGTTTGTATAGATTATCACCAATGAGTGAGTAATCCAGGGCTTCTTGTTCTAAACTCCTTTTCCTAGCCAGAGTCATGTCTTAAGGGAATGTGTTTGTCCTCAGGAATGATACTAGAGGTTCGCTCCAATCTGGCACAATGGATACTTGATAAAGAGTAGCGTGTTCCACAGGTGGTTTAGTGCAACAGATTGGGCATTCCTTGCACAACTTTTGGACATCCGCTTCCATAGTCGGCCAATGCACTCCGAGTCTCCTTAGCGTCTGTAAAGTTCGTTGCTTTGAATGGTGTTGCTCTAGTGCACCTACATGTGCTAATTGCAACCATTTAGCGTACTCATCCTCTTCTACGCAACAAGCCAAGATCCCTTGATCTGTGTGCTTGTACATACTTCCTGCCATGATGTGGTACTTTTGGGCTTTTACAACCTCTCTATTCCGTGTGTTTACCACTGGATGTTTAGGCCCGTATGTCAATACTGGTACCAATGGCTTAGCCCACTGCGGTACAACTTCCAAATTAAACAAGTAAGCATCAGGAAGGTCATCTGACACTCCTTGTGGGGCTTCTCCCGATGTGAGCCTAGAAAGGTGATCAGCTCTCAAATGAGTCCTCCCTTTTCTTACCACAACCTCAAAATCATATTCCATTAGCAAGAGAAACCATCTCACTAATCTTCCTGTATTGCATGGCTTGTTTACGAGGTATAGCAATGCCTGATGATCAGTAAAAAATTTAAACTTATTTGCAAGCAAATAGTGTCTAAATTTCTTAACTGCATATACCATGCCTAAGCCTTCTCTTTCCGTAGTGGTGTAATTTTGTTTAGCTGCATTCAACTGTCTACTGGCATAGGCAATTGGAAGATCCATATTACCTTCACCAGTAGGTTGAGCAAGTACACACCCAATGGCATAATTGGATGCATCCACGTGAACATGGAATGGCTTATTCCAATCTGGTGTGGTCACGATTGGTGCTGAACATAATCTTCGTTTAAGCTCCTGGAAGGAATTTTCACATTCATCCGTCCACTCAAAGTTAGTCAGGAGTCCGTACATGGGCTTTGCAATGACAGCATACATGTGAATGAATCTTCGGTAATAACCACAATGCCCCATGAAAGCTTGTACTTCCTTGACATTCTTTGGCCTAGGTAGCTCTGCTATGGCTCTCACTTTCTCTTCATCAGTGGATATGCCATTCTTTGACACTATGTGTCCTAGAATCTTGCCTTGCCTGACCATAAAAACGCACTTCTCTGGGTTCAGGCAGACTTGATATTCCCTACATTTGTCAAAGATTTGTCTGAGCTCAGGAATATGGGTTTGTCTAATGTTGGAATGAGCACAAAGATCATCAACATAGACCTCTAAGTTTTTCCTCAGGAACTCTTTAAATACATGGCACATCAGCCTTTGGAAGGTAGCTGGTGCATTGGTAAGCCCAAATGGCATTACTCTAAAGGCAAAAATGCCCCATTCTGTGGCAAAGGCTGTCCTATGCTGATCCTCTGGAGCTATGGCTACTTGATTGTAACCCGAAAATCCATCAAGGAAGCTGTACACTTCCTTGCCTGCCACTCTTTCTAAGAGATGTTCTGTGATGGGAAGCGGATAGTTATCTCGAATCGTGGCTGCATTAACCTTTTTCAAGTTAATACACACACGCAGCTTGCCATTCTTCTTGGGCACCACTACGATGGGGGATACCCATTCAGTGTGCTCAATTTCATAGATAAATCCAGCTTCAACCAGTCTATCTATCTCTTCTTTGATCTTAGCAGCGTAATTATCGTTATATGTGTAGGGCTTTTGCTTAGAGGGTTTAGCATCTGAAGTCATGGGAATGGTGTGTGAGCATATGTCTGGGTCAACACCTTTCAAATCCTTGTAACTCCAAGCGAACACATCTCTGTATTCTCTTAGCAAGGCGATTAACGCATGCTCTTCTTCTTCTGTTAGGTCATGGCCTATGTACGTGCATCTCTCCTCTCCTTCTTCTAGGGCCACTACTATTTTCTTGGTGGTTTCTTTGTTATCATAGGCCTCTCCTGATTGTGCCTCTCGTTTAGGCATTCTTATCATGACTCTCCTGTCATTTATCTCATATTTCTTAAAATTTTCTGGGACCTCAAACAAAGATTCTTCCTCTTCTGGTGAGACTTCTCTCTTCTTCTGTTTCTTTCCTTCTTCCTTTGGGGTCACATGTGTCGCTAATCTTACATCATTTGTAAGATCTCCATGCCTCTGGGGTTGAAATTCTATTTCATGGAAGTATTCTTCATCTGATGCAAATGGTGGGTCCATAATGATAGACTCGAGAACGGAGTCACTTGCATCCTCAAATGCATCAGGGCTAGGTTCGCATTCTTCTAGAACTGCCTCTCCCATGATTGGCTCTATGGAGAAGACTGAAATGTCGTAGCCATCCTCATCACAGTGAGGGGTCCATTGTTCTTCATTGATGGCTACGCCCATTGTTGCTAAAATTTTTGCCCAGCCGTGAGGTTCGAATTCCTCATCAGGAAAGACTACAGGTGCATAGGCTGGGTCTTGAATGGGTCTATGAGTTTCGTTTGCACCTATTTCTCTGGCCTTTTCTCTCTTCTCTTCCTCTACTGCTACTTTGCACATCCATAAGTGGGTGTCTTCATGCATCCATGAGGATCCTGACCCTATGGAATGCACCGATTCTGTATCATCTTTGGCTCTATGGATGGGATTCCACTGGATAGGAGGTACATCTCTATGAGAGTAATCTTTGAGATTGACTTTGGTCGTAACACCTAAGTGTTGCAGGTACAAAGAATTGGTTCCGCAGTCCTGTACCACTTGCAACTGTCGCATAAATGGTCTTCCCAAAATCATCTCATAGGCATGATTTTTGCTGAAGTCACATATAGCAAATGTATGCTCAAACTCGACACCACAAGTGGTGAGAGTTATTCCTTCTAACAATCCTAGGGGTCTCTCTATGTGACCATCGGCCATTTGCAATTTCATCCTCGTGGGCCTGAGTGCCGGCTTGCCCCAACGCTTCCATAGAGAAGTAGTGGCAATTGCAACTCCTGCACCTGAGTCCAAAATTGCCTTGGTGGTGTACTCCTGGTAGCTGATGGGAAGATAGGTGTTCCCTTCTTCACCTTCACACATATCTCCTATCTTATCCAAGGGTATTTCTGGCACTGTTCTCTGGGATCCTACCTGGGAACGAGGTTTAGCTATTTCTGGTACTTGTTTGGCGACATGTTTCCATAATTCAGGTCTGACCTTGAGTAGCTCTTCTAACTTGAGATTGCACTGCACGTTAGTGTTCTTCACTACCTCTGTGTTCCTAGGTATGATTGAATCTTCATTTCTTACCATGACTGTAGGTGCTCTCATACAGGTGGACTTAGCTTCCCATGGACCTGTGAAGTGGGGTAGCTCTTGTAGAGAGTTAGACTCAAAGTCTAGTCTGTCCTGAGAGTGGGTGCTCTCATGTTCCCTGTAAATAGATGGGATGTCTTGTGGGAATTGGTCGTGTGCATCATCCACAAGTTCAAAGGGAGGGGTGACTTCACTTTCGTTATCCCATTTGTCTTCTTGAATCTCTCGTAGGAAGTCTGGTGCAAACCGATTCATAGAAGAAGAAGTGTCTGGCTCCGTAGAATTAGGCACATAAGCAACCTGGGAAGGAGGGCTTATTCTATCGTTGGCTCTCTCCTCGTTCTCATAGATGGTTGGAGCACAAGCTTCCTGGGGAGGATTACTTATTCTATTACTTTTCCGAATAGGCTCATACGCTCCCTGAGAAGGAATGTAGGCAACCTGTGGAGGTACGTAAGCTTTCGAGGGAGGCTCATCTGCCTTTTGGGGGGGAAGATAAGCTTCTTGAGGAGGCACATGGGCTTCCTGAAGAGGCTGGCTTATCCGTTCTCTTACCTTTTCCTTTCTTTGAGGGACAGGTTCCTTTTCTGATTGTGCAATTAGCCTCTCTATTCTTTCTAGCAGTCCATCAAAGTGTAAGTGCGTCTTAGCTGAACTAGAAATGTTAAATAGGCGGCTGGCCTCAAACATGGTCTGAGCCAATTCCACCATTTTGGCACAAATTTTAGTTCGTTCAAGCTCTAGCTCGGCTCTAGCGTAGCATTTTTCATGATCGGTTATGGTTGGCCCTTCTTGGATTCTGGCCTGATATGCTTTAAGCATCATGTTTAGGTCTTCGGGAGTGGGATCAGCTAGGACTGATCCTACTCTAGGGGGTGGTGTGATTTGATGAGGCGGTGGGGAAGGTGGTGGTACGGATGGAGTTGGGAGTGGTGGAGGCGGGGTAATGTGAGAGGGAGTTTGAGCTGTGAGTTCAGTTATCCTCGCTTTGGTTTCTCTTATGCTTTCCTCAAGTTCACTCATCTTTTTAGCCCATTGTCTTTTCATTCTTTCTCGACTATCTTTCCACGCTCTAGTCCTTTTCTTTGTCACGCTCTCGGTTTCACTAGCCTCTGGGCCCTTTTCCTGGCTTGCCCCTTGGTTTTGCTGCAATGCCTGAGCTCTAGTGACTACCTGTACTGGTGCAGTGGAAGTCACGCTCCCTGTGGAGTCTACCACTAACCCAACAACGTTGATAGGAGTGATTTTTGGCATGTTATTGGGGTTCTTTGGGCAATCTCGTAAGAGATGCTCTTTTCCACAGTCTTGGCAAAAGCCTTGGATCGTCACTGACTGGGGTTGTGTAGGTGGAGGCAAGGGACAATCACGAATGAGGTGATCTCCTTGGCACCTGTAGCACGGTCCTCTTGGGAATGGAGGTCTTACTTGCCTAGGTTGAGGCCTAGGGTTGGGGTTTGCATACATGATGTTTGTGTAATCTGACTCCCAACTCGGTTCACTCGGTTCTTCACTATAGAAGGACTCACCATGTTCAGGAGATTGCATGTAGTAAGCCTGGGGACTATCAACATGTGTAGAATCAAAGCTATGGTCACTAGGATCACTTTCAAAAAGTAGTGGTGTTACAGGGACTATAGCTCTATTCAGGTTTTCTTCTGCAACAGCATACTTTACCGGAATCACATTAGCAGGAGCTGGGGGTTGTTGTGCTAACACAGGCTGAGGCCTTTGTTGAGCTTGATATGGTTGCTGATAAGGTTGTTGTGGCCTGCCATATGTTTGTGGAGGGTACGGGTTCTGGTATCTTCCCTGCTGAGGGTATGGTTGAGGGTATGGTTGCCTAACAGCCTGCTTATTGTAGGGGCAGTCTTGCGCGGTGTGATTTGTGTACCTCCGTTCTATGGTGCAGTACTGGCTACTAGGATTTACTTGGGGCTGAGCCATAATGGGACACACGTTTGCCATATGGTCACCACCGCATGTATAGCACCTCTTCGCTGGGGTAAACCTCGGAATTTGTTTGCTAGAGACGCCTAGTTTTTGGGCCACTTTCTCTGCGAGTTCCTCAATTGATGTGGATTGCGTGGCAGAGTGACTCGAAGCACTATCTGAATCTTTGTAGATTTTGGAAAGCTCTAGTTCTTCCCCTAGGTTATCTTCAATGTCAATGCACATGCGTACACACTCTTCTATAGTCCTAGGGTCCTTCAGATACACATAGGATCTCAATTTCGTACTCAGCAATCCATCAAGGAATAAGGCTACTTGTTTTGCAGATGTGGGTAGCTCCGAAACAGGCACCTTTCAAGATATTGTCTAAATCTTCTTCCTGCCAATCTTACAGTCTCCTGGGGAGTCTGTTTGAAGCTGTGAATCAATGAGGAGGTATTGTGTCTTATGCCACTCTTAGAGAACTCTACAATGAAAGCCTCTAGGAGTTGGTCTATGCTCCTGAACTGGCGCTCATCCAATGGCTGAAACCATGTAAGTGCTGTGTTCCTAAGGGTTAGACCGAAGGCATTGTACTGCGTGAATAGATCCTCCACTTGTTCAGCTCTCAAGACTTGCTTGAACTCCGCCACATGATCATAGGGATCTCCTGTGCCATCAAAGTAATTCTTCATGGACTTAACCAGCTGGGTCGGTCTCAAAGTTCTTGTGTGCTCTCTAGGTCTCGGCAGAGGGAATCCATCCACATTTCTTTGGTTCCTGTGAGCTCTAAGCATCTCAGGTTCTACCCTATTCGTCTCCGTCCTCGTTCTTTTTCTGCCCACTGGGTTGGCAAAGCTTACTTCTGGTCTATCTCTACTTCTGTCTCTTTGCATTCCATGAGCTTGGGATGTTCCAGCCCCAAGGTGACCATAGGATACATTTGATCTTGGTTGGGGGAAAATGAATTCACCCTTCCAAGTGTAACCATGCCTATCATTTTCTGTCACCACAAAGATCCTTTCCGAGGTGTGATCTAAGTAGGTCACTCTACCTGGGCTATCCGGATCCTTAAACTCATAGATCATGATAGTTCCTATATTAGTTGGCTGATTAGATTTATACCTCCAAAAGGCTTCGTCAGTTTCTCGATTGAGGAGCAGCTCTATGCTCTTGTTGTCTTGGGGAACCCATTCCGGTGTGATAATCCTAGTGAGAACTGATTTACCTCGAGGGGTTCTAGGTTCCGCACCCATGTTCCCTTGTTCCAAGTCACCTAAATCCGCCTCTGAGATTACATTCCCAAATTCATCTGTCCTGTCTGGGTGACTGGTGACTACATATATGGTTCCTTCTTTGTCCAGGTATGCACCATTTTCAAACTTGACTGCTGGGTGCTCTAGTCCTATGGATTGATCAGGATTCTTAATCTGTACCACAGATCTTCCTAGGCCGTCCTCATAGATGCTAGCACCTAATCGATTGGTCCTAAGGTATTCCAGCTGTGTTTTGTAAGGGCCTTCCACCCTGTACAAGTAAGGCACACCTGAACTTCCCGTAGGTCTATCCATGCCTTGAGACATCTCTGACTCACTGGTCTCAGAGCTAGGGTAGTACGAGTGGTGGCACAACTGCTGGGCCCAAGACCTAGCAGTGTGATTAACACTAGCCTCTGAAGATCTAAGGCTTTGTCTCTCCCTTACTAGATGTCGTCCTGATCTAAGGTTCATATGCCTATTTAAGTAGCCCATTTTTTTGCCCAGCGTACAACCTCGTTGTCGGATACTTTATATTAGTCGCTTGGTTCTTTTTAGTTATTTCTCGTGTTTAAGGTCTTGTCTGATATTACGTCGTCAGGAATACTTGAATGTTCTTCGTGCTTTTAGGTTGATCGTTCCACGTTAGGTTCTTTTCCTTTATGTTATCGAGAGTACAGAGATTAGGTTTTTAGCTTGAACTTGAGTTTTTAGGTGGTCTTCAACTTGATACCTGCCTATCGTCGCCCTGACTTACTCCTACCTCTCGTCGTTCTTAGCCTAAACTATGAATTGACAGAGGGGGTTAAAAGTTTCCAACGTTTTGTTTCCTGCTTGGTTGCCCTTGAGTGCCCAGGAAGTGTGTTCCCAAGCTTGCACTTGCACTAGCTTAGAACACCTTTCGATGCTCTCAATAGATCTGTAAGTGTTCCAAAGTTAGCTTGAAGATTTAAATTCCCAAGACAACACCAATTATTTTCATTCCTGTAGCATAAACACAAACTTGCATAATGATTTTTAAGAAAACAATTCTAAAGACCCCTGATGGATCCTAGGTTTTCTCCCAAATCTCAAGTGTAGGAACCTCCAATTATGCCAATGGATTGACTATTTGCCCCAAAATTTATCCCAAAGTTTGAACAAAAGCAAACCCTAATTTTTGGCCGAAAAGCCTGTCAATCGCGATCGACAGGTCTGTCAATCGCGATTGTCAGAGGTGTCCGTCGGGCCTGTCAGTCGCGATTGACAGTGTCAATCGCAATCGACAGAGTCGATCGTGGCTGTCAATCGCGATCGACGGTATCAATCGCGATCGACACGTTTTCCGGATTTTTCGCCGAGATTTCAGTCAATCGGGGGCCTATCAGTCGCGATGGACACGTGGCTACGCGCAAAAGTCAATCAATCGTGGAATTTCAGTCAATCGCGATCGACGGTGTCAATCGCGATTGACAGAGGTGTCGGTCGTGGCTGTCAGTCGCGATCGACGGTATCAATCGCGATTGACAGGGTCTGTCGGTCGTGAGGTCTGTCGATCACGATTGACAGGGTCTGTCGGTCGCGATTGACAGGGTCTGTCGGTCGCGATTAACAGGGTCTGTCGGTCGCGATTGACAGAGGCTGTCGGTCGCGATTGACAGAAAACCTCGGAATTTTTCTACTGTTTTTAATGTTTTAGGATGTGCTCCTTGTGCTTGTTCTAGTGGTGCACTCAATTTTGTGAAAAACCAAAAATTTCTGTCAGTCGCGATCGACAGAAGCCTGCGACCGCGAGACAGTTTCTAAGTTTTTCGTACCTGCACAGGAAGCTGGGGATGGTGATTCGGCAAGAACCTGCAATGAAACTCAAGAAACATGCAAAATCCGCACACACAATATCGCTCTCTCGCTCTCTCTCACACGTGAAATGAGGGAAATGAGGTGGGGAAGGTGATATGATCGAAAAAACAGAAATTTTCACGATGATGGAGATGGAGGTGGGCGATTGTGATGATGATGATGGTGATGAAGATGGCGAAGAAAGTAAAAGAAAATCGAGGAGAGTGAAGAAAATACCTACAACTCCAACGCGTCAACTCTACGTCTTACCATCACACGCTCGTCCTCAAAGCTCGATCCCCGGCAACGGCGCCAAAATTTGGTGTAGCTCAGTGATGAGTAGCACCTCCTTTAATGTCAATCCGGGAAGACGTGAGGATGGTATGAAGACCTCGAGCAAGTGGCGGCACAAGTGCGTGAGTGAGAAGCACACTAGCATGCACACACATACACACACACGCGCACACAGGCAAGACAAAGAGTGAGAATCAATGGAGTTCTTAGATTACTTCAAAATGCTCTTACAAGTTCGTTTCAATTACAATCTAACCTCAAAAATGAGCTCTCTAGCTCTTTTTATAGTGTTTGGCTAAGTTTTGGCCCTGTCCAGACCTAGTGTCCGGCCTAGTTAAAAATTAGGTTCCAGGGCTTATTTGAGGGCTCAAACGAGATCTAAAAATACGAAATTTGGCAGGTAGATACTTCTAAAGCTCCTCAAGCTCAAGGACTCCTTGGCTTGCACAAAATGGAGCTACAAAAAGATGAAATGGTATTTACAATGGTGTTTAGTGATGAGAATCACTTTTAATTGATGTAGAGGTTTTGAAAAATTAAGGTTGCCTTAGTGCTAAATCTGCGTGAATGCTCATACGTGCTTCTTCCTGAAGAAAATTGTTGGCCTATTTGCCAGATCTTCGTTGACTCCCCTGTCTGCTTGTGCCTTCTCTCCCTTCTGACTCTCTTCTCTGACTGCCATGCCTTGTTAGTCCTTCAGTTCCGCTGCTAACAATAGGAAATGGAGGTCAAATCATAGAATGCATGGGAGCAACTAGCGTATCTCTCCACCTAGGAAATTCTTCCATGGAACAACGAGTATTAGTGTGCAGAGATGAGGATTTAATAGAAGATTTGATCCTAGGATAGGATTGGATCATTGAGAATGAAGTCAGCATCAACCTAGCTCAAGGCTATATTTCAGCCAAGATAGAGCACAAGGAAATTATTAGTCTATTAGGAGAGAAGCCTTTACTCCAACCAACCACCATCGAGAGTACGGAAAGATGCAAAAAAGAGCTAGTAGAACATGATTACAGTCCCCATACCTCAGAAACCAGTCTAGAAGAAGCAAGGAGCTCAAACCCTAATGTGTCCGTGGAAAAGGTGATACCACCCTACTCAGTTGATGAACGGCCAAACCAAGGAAACCAACTCTCATGAAATCCCTCATATGACAGAAGGATCACCAATGTGGAGGACAACATTCAGACATTCACATCAAAAGAAGAACAAATTCAAATGGGTACGCAAAGATCAAGTGCAGAAATCGGAAACGTCATCACCAAATCATAAGGAGAATAAGAAGAATAATAAGTCAGCATCACAAAAATCTGAAACAACAATACTCTTGCAAGTATGGCTCCCTAAGCCTTTGGTGGAAGCTTAGAAAGCACGACAGCAGATATGGATTCCCAAGAAGGTGAAACAAGCAGCCAAGCAAGAGATGCGCAACCCGGAAGATACACTACATCAAAACATTCGAATGACAAAGCAAGAACAGACTCGTCCTAGACACATGAAGAGCAGAGCCTCTAATACGAGGACACTAGAGGAAACCAAAAGAACACCTGAAGCCAGAGGAATTAAAGAAATACAGCCACATATCAAAGCCACAACGAAATGGATTTGGAAACCCAAGCGACTGCAAGGAGTGGACCATCGGAACAATGGAGTTTCCAATTGCACTCATGACGTATCACATGCACCTAAAGTATGCATAATAGAGCCACATTACAAGGCCAAGCATTCGGCACATGATATACATGAGAACAATAGTGGTGCAATTTCTTCAAGGGGAATTAGGGCATAGCTTCAACTCTCTTAGGAATGGACATACTATGTACATAAATAAATGCTTCGGCTACACTAATGCTTGTTTTCTTTCAGGAAAAGAAATAATAAGATGTGGTAAGAGATCTCACCTATAGAACCAGGGGAAACGGAGTGATGGAACGGCAACAAATCACTGCAATGCACTACACAGTTGCTACACTTTCCATTGAAGCTAATGCGCTTTTCCTTACAAGTGCAAATGGCTTCTGAAGATTTTGAAGCAGCAATACAAGAGGAAGTACTGGAATTTCCCCTCTCGAGTATCACCAAGGCAAAGGGACATTAGTTTCGAGAAGATCAACTGGCTGGGGAGTATCTCTTCTTGGCGACTATCAAAATCATGGAGACAGATCATCAATTTCCGATCATGTCCCAGGATTTCAGAGTACTACATGGACTCCCGTCTACGATAGACATCATGAAGAAAGCGGGCATACACAAATATTTTGAACTGTCGATCTATAAGCAGGACTTCCAAAGATGCACTCAAGTCATGAATACCTTAGAGCCAACACTGCATGATCCATTGGTGCTAGAGGCTAGAGTGATGGATAAAGTAGGAGAATGGGTAGTCATCCAATTTACACATGATTTGATCAAGGAAGCTTTTGGATGGGAAAAAGATGGAAACACAGTAGTGAAAGAAGAGAGTCGAGGGGCAAAAACTAGAACATTCACCGACATTAACAGAGTCGACATAGAAGAAGAAGTCAGACTTATTCACGAGCACTTCTGCTTCTCAAATATGCATCGGTATATGGCCCCTCAGAAGATAATTATCCAACTGCTCTCACATGCAATCAAGCAGATTGGAAATCAAATCAATCTGACTCCTTACATACAGGAAAGACTATTCGAAGCAAAGAAGCAATGGAATAATAAGAAGTTTCTCAATGGAAGTGTCGCTCTGACAATATTAATTTACCATGCTTTAGGCATTAGAGAGCACCTACAAGAAATGCCACCTTCGACTGCCATCGCTAAGTATGCCATAGTCGCCACAGTCCCTAAAAAGAAAAGGGAAGTCAAGATAGTGGAAGAGGCAGAAACTAGCTCTCAACAAAAAATGAAAGGCACAAAGAGATTGAGGGAAGTAAAGCAAGCGGAAGGGGAAGCTCCAACAACGAAAAGAATGCATGTGCTTCCAAAGACAAGACTTGAAGAGCAAAGGCCGCTTACAGAGGAAGATTTAACTCAAGCTCTCAAGGATACACATCAATATACACAAGGGCAAGTCAATTTACCAGTACAAGGGCACCATTACCAGCAGGCCCAATAGGAGATAGAGGCCAGAAAGAAGCTCACAAAAGTAAACCGCTACAGAGAGTTAGGGTTGGAAAATTCAAGCTCATCTTCGGATGCACAAGAAGAACCCGAAACCTCATTGTTAAATGTAGATATTCAAAGTGAAACAAAGGATGATGGACAATGGGTGGAATTAAATGTGGTCAACTACAATGAAGAAGAAGAGGGCATAAAGATAAATGACAACTCCATCCACCCCACTCAAGGCACCGCAAGCAAGGAAGCAAACCAAGAAGGGACACATGTCCTCAAAATCAATGAGACTTCCACAATCCTTATCAACCCATGCGCGAGGTGCCAATCAAGATACCAAAGAAAGAGCCTCAAGAAGCGACAGTAGAAGAAGAAGAACACTTCACACCAATAAGGGTCGTGGAAGAACCCTCCCCCATGGATGTCACATTTCAAGGGAGTGCCACAAAAGTTATTGATGTGGACGAAGAAGAAAAAGAACAAAAAATACAACTACAAATTCGACAACCCCACAATGAAACCATCCATGTAGAGCAAGGAAAAGATGTGCAAACCGGCAAACCTCCAAGCATACCTATGACATGGTTGAATGTCGACATCGCTTAGATCAAGCCAGTAGTACAAGACATGATCAGAACTACAATGGACACACAACAATTAATGCTTGAGGCTGATGAAGACTATGATCAAGCGATGCAAGACAAGCATAAGCTTCAAGAAAAGAGTAAGAATCTTTTAGCAGAATTAAACTTTGCTAGAGAACAAATACAACAGAAACAAAATGAAGTTCAAGAGTTCAAGCAACAGTGCACAGCTCTAGCCATGGAAAATGAAGAATTGAAAGCACAACTCCAAGAATTAACAAAGAAAATTGAAGCTAGCGAGGCTGAGAAAACGAGGATGAACGCAAGAAGCAAAATCCTAGAATCACAAATAAAGGTATACATGGAAGAGGCAGAAAACTTAAAGAACTGAAACAAGGATCTCATGACAGCTTTGCTAAGTGATCAGCCAGTTGAACTTCAGGGAAGACCGGAAAAGGATATCAAAGACTTGGAAGAAAAAATAGCTAAGTATGAAGATCGGCTCAAACAAGCGCAGACCACTATTGCCGAATGGGAAAAGAGGTACATGGAAGACACCGGGGCTCTCAGGGCAAAATGGAAAAAAACTGAGAATAGATACCTCCTGCACTGTAAAGAAGATACAGATCAACTCGCGATAGTGGCAGAGGAAATCCAAAAGAATAAGGAAACAATTTTGCAGGCACAGGAAGAAATTAGGCAAAAGAAGGAAATGATAAAGCAACTACAGGATCAACTAGCACACAAGGAAATTGAGGGGACACCAGTAGTTCCAAAATCCACAGAGGCTACTAAGGAGACTGAGGTACGTCCTCTCTCTCCCCCCTTGTATCATTCGCCAATAAGGGAGGAACAAGAGGTCCAAATTGAACATAATACTCGGGACATTGCAGAACTGAGCCGACCGGAAAGGACACTACTGGTGTCCGAGCTTACTACTGAATTCGAAGATCAGATAATCCACGTAATGAAGGAGGCCCAAATCGAAAGCAAAAATCTGGATCAAATTTTGAAGCCTTTCAATGTACCATATGGACTACTTAAAGAACAATCACGACAATATATTAAGACTATGAGGAATAAGGATCCGGACCACAACCTCCAGTTCAGCCAAGATACCTTCAAGTATACTCAGGAAGAATTCGAAAAAGCCGATTGCATATGGAGACGCAAAGTTTTGGAAAAGAATCCTACATTACGGGTACAATGGGAAGCATCACCACACGCACTTCAGGTTGATCCAACATTTTGTCCAGTACCCCGTAGACGGTAAAGTGTAACTCAAAAGATCATTAGTCATGCAATTACAAAATCATATTCTCTTATCAAGAAGTGTAGAATTAATTCATCATAATCACTCACTCATGAGACGTTATCATTTGCAGACTCGGGTATAGTAGAAACTCAAAGACCATATAAACTCAAGGCAATTGGTTAATTCCGTTACTCAATTCTCTCAACAGATTTAATTATAATTTTCTCTTAATGTCATGGATGTTTCAAGGTAAGTATCATATGACTTTAATAAAATTCTGATTGATCGTACCTTCTCTAACGTTTCTTAGTTCAAGTTTCAATGGTTATAACAACATCATTTACATTAAAACTGTTTCTCACATAAACTCAATTATGCTCAATGATACATGATATAGATATAAGCTTATATATTTTCTGTCTTGGGTCTGGATATGATTTACTTTGTCTTTTCACAGAGTTCAAGGAATCTGATGCAAGAAAACTACTTTTCTATATATACTGGAATGTGATGCAAGAAAACTACTTTCCTATATATACCTGAATTTAATGCACTACCTTGTATCATACCCTTCAATACACATCTTTTATTCAATACTTTAATCATCAAAATGTTTTTGCACAATTTCGCACATGAAAAGTTCATGTTATCATCGTTTAGAATAGTTAGATTTGGTTTATTTTAAAAAACTTCACTTCAAATAACCGAACCCATCAAAATGTTAACAAACATTTAATAGAATATTAACACAGTTACTATCAGAACAATGTCTTTTTTGGTATCTTAGCGATGACATAAGCGGAGTAAGAAATGTTATTGTTTATTAACAAGTGGACAGGTATTTAATCCTTTACACTCTTCATGGCTTCATCAATTTATACATTTCAAACACTGAATTGTTAGAAATCATCGTACGTCTCAGACCAGACTAACATTACTCGAGTAGACTCGAAAGAAACCTCCAGTTCAACATACATTGATGAAACACATTGATGAAATACATATGTTTTTCAGTTCATTGAAACACATTGATGCCTTCATCATATACGCAAGTACATATAAGTTTCAATTCAACTCACCACGAAGCATCTATATTTCTCTTTCATGCAGCAGATTTTTATTCCCTCAAATATACAGACTTGCAATATCTTCCTCCCATATCGTTTATGAGATCAGCCTATCAACAACAACAACAATAGACAATACACGTTCTAGACAAAGAGATTAGACTATGAAACATTCAAACCTTCAACCATGCAAGCCACGACGCAAAAGACTAACAGTAGAAGCACCAACGATGGCCATCAAGAGAGTTCCCGATGCGCAAGAAACAATAGATCAAGTACCAGAGAGTGCGTATACCTTTTGCAGGGGGGTTAATGGGTCCTACAAAGTCTATACCCTACTTAGAAAATGCACGTCCTCCCATCATGGGTTTCAATGGCATTTCATCTCTACGAATAGGAAACTGAGTTCTCTGGCACACATCACATCTCTTAACATAGGTATGTGCATCCATGTGAAGAGTGGGCCACCATAATCCTACAAACAATATGGCTTTGATTATCCTATCGCGTCCAAAACTGGTGGGTCTTAATGCTAGCTTACCCCAACGTTTCCATAAAGCAGTCGTAGCAATGGCTACTCCGACTCCTGAATCTAAGATGGCTTTGGTGGTGTAGCCTTGATGGGTTATTGGGAGATAAGTGTTACCTTCCTCTCCCTCACTTACATCTCCGATTCTTTCTACGGGTATCTGTGGTACCTTCTTGTGTGATCCTATCTGGGAAGGAGTAGTAGCAAGCTCAGGGAATTGATTTGCTACATGCTTCCACAATTCTGGTTTAACCTTCAACAACTCCTCTAGAGTGAGATGGCATTGAACTTTGCCATTCTTGATTACTTCTGTGCTTCTAGGGATTATTGATTCTTCATTTCTCACTAGTATAGTGGGTGCTCTCATGCTACTAGACTTGGCTTCCCAAGGTCCTATGAACTGAGGTAATTCTTGCAAAGAATTGGATTCAAAATCTTTGTGTTCATTTAGTTGTTCTTCCTCTAAATCATCATAAATAGAGGGGATGTCTTGGGGAAATTGCTCTTGCAAGTCATCTCTTAACCCTTGATCACAAAAGGTGACCCTAACTCCAATAGTTTTGACTCTACTCATGTAGATAGTCCACCCGCATATTATATAGAGTCACTAGAACATGTAGAAACATATCAATATGATAGTCCACTATTGGAACCCAGTTGGGAGCTCGATTATCCTAATGTGATGTATGCCAACCCTAATCCACGACCCCAATTGAGACAGCAAAGACCACAGGGCCCTAGAGGACCATGCTTTAGGTGCCAAGGAGATCATTTCATAAAGGATTGTCCACATCCTCCAATAGCAAGACAGTCACAATACTATAACACACAAGGATTTTGTGCCGAGTGTGGTAAAGAGCATGTCATCAAAGATTGTCCTAAGAACCTTGCTAATAATTCAAAAGTGACACCAATCAATGTGATAGGTATTGTACACAACGTAGATGGATCCAACCCTACATACATGCCTATCCAAGCTATAACAAGATCCCAGGCGCTCTTACGGAATCAACAGCTTAATCCTGAGAAAATAGCTGGAACTAGTGAAGCCGGAGAGTCTAGTAATAAAAGGACAAAATCTTGGAAGGATTAATCCTGAGAAAATAGCTGGAAGTAGTGAAGCCGAAGATTCTAGTAATAAAAAGATGAAAGAATTAAGAGAAAGTGGAGTAAAAAGATAACTGAGTTGGAAGGAAGTTTAAAGGAATCCAGAGCCAAAATCCTAGAATTAACTTCTCAAGAATCTAATCAGGAGAACCTAGCTCAAAGATCAGGATCAGTTTTAGCTGAACCCATGCTAGAAAATTTAGACATGATGTTTCATGCATATCAGGCTAGATTAAAGGAAGGACCCTAGATAGCTGAAATGAGTAAGAACTACCCATGAGCAGATCTAGAAATGGAGAGAACTAAACTTTGCATAAAGATGGTAGAATTACCACAAACCGTGTTTGAAGCCTCTCGTTATCTTAATTGGAATAACATGGCAAAACCTGAATTAGACTTTCAAGGACTATTGGAGAGTCTAGAATACTTGGTCAATAGCAATGAGAAAAAGGATCTGCATAGGAACCCAAATGACTTTGAAACACAGGAAAAGAATGCACCACCCCTGTCTCAAGTACCAAATACAGAGGTTGAAGGCAACCTATCTTCCATACATAAATACTCGCACGAATTTCTAAGAGAAATCCAAGAAGAGAAGTGGAGAAAAGAACAAGAAACTCATCCTCCTATTCAAGAAAGGCACTAAAGTCCTATTGAGGTTTTCTTCTGCACCACCGTACTTGACTGAGATTACATTAGCTGGTGGGGTGGCTACTGATCTAAAACAGGTTGAGGTCTCTGTTGAGCCCGATAAGGATAGTTTTAAGAGGGCCTATAGTAATGAGGCTGAGCATTAGATTGACCTTGGTACCTACCTGGTTGGGGGTATGCTTACGGGTAGTTCTATCGTACTACTTGTTTGTTGTAGGGGCAGTCTTGAGGCGTGTGATTAGTATATCATCTCTCAATCGTACAATATTGGCCACTAGGGTTGGCTTGTGGTTGTGTTACATTGGGACACACATTTGCCATATGATCACCACCATAGGTGTAACAACACTTGTTTGTTGTTAACCTAGCATCTGTTTATTAGAAACTCCTAGCTTTTGGGCCACTTTTTTTGCTAGATCTTCTATTGAGCTAGAAAGTTTTGAGGATGCTAGAGATGAACAATCTGAGTCCTTATAGACTTTTGAGAGTTCCAACTCATCTCCAAGGTTTTCCTCAATGTCTATACAAATTCTTACACATTGCTCTAATGTTCTGGGTTCCTTCAAGTATATGTAGGAGCATAGTTCAGAGCTCAAGAGGCCATCTAAAAACAATGACACTTGCTTGGCCTGTGAGGGCAACTCTTGCATCGGACATCTTTCAACATATTGTCTAAACCTACGTCCTGCAAGTCTAACTGTTTCCTGAGGGGTTTATTAGAAGTTGTGAATCAACGAAGAAGTATCATGCTTGATTCCACTTTTAGAGAATTCCATGATGAATGAATCTAACAAGTGATGGATATCCTTAATTGGCTCTATTCCAATGGTTGGAACCAAGTTAAAGTCGTGTTCTTTAACGTTGGTCCAAATGCATTGTCTTGCATGAACATGTCTTCTACTTGCTCTGCTTAGAGCAGTTGCTTAAATTCTGCAACATGGTCATAAGGATCTCTTATCCCATCGAAGTAATTTTTCATTGACTTTACTAATTGAGTGGGTCTTAATATCATGGGGTTCTCATGTGGTCTAAGTAGAGGAAAATCATCTTGACCACCTAGTATTCTAGGTTCCCTTTGTCTTTCCACTCTATCGGTTTCCATGGTGGTTCTATCTCTCCCTATGGGGTGAGTGAAACTTACTTCTGGTCTCTCTTTGTTCTTCCCTCTTTGAGTACCATGGGTTGAGGATGTTCTAGCACCCTGATGGCTTGTGTTTACATTTGTTTGTGATGGATGGAATACTAACTTGCCTCTCCATGTGTAGGTATTTCTTGCATGGTCTGGTACTACAAATACTCGTTCTGAAGTATCATCTAGGTATACAACCTTTCCAGGTGTATCTGGGTCCTTGAATTTGTAAATCATGATGGAGCCTACCTCACTAGGTTGTTCCATTTTGTACCTCCAAAACGCTTCATCAGTTTCCTTATTTAGAAACAATTCTATGCTCCTATTGTCCTGAGGGATCCAATCTGGGATTAGTACTCTTGTCAGTACAGATTTCCCTCTAGGTGTCCTAGGTTCTTCTCCTAGTGGTTCTTTTCCTTCGGTTCTCGCTTCCGTATCTAGCTGAACTACACCAAACGCATTGGTATGATTTGGTTGAGTACTTATGATGTACATTGCTCCTTCTTTGTCTATGTATGCATCTCTCTTGAATTTCACCACTAGACATTCCAATCCAATGGGTTGGTCCACATTGTGCAATTGCACCAGTGATCTTTGCAAACCATCCTCGTAGATGCGAGCACTTAAGTGGTTGGTTTGGACATATTCTAATTGAGTTCTATAGGGTCCTTCAGGTCTTTCCAAATATGTTATGTTTAACCCTCCATTGGTCTTTCCATGCTAAAGGCCATTTCCGATTCACTAGTGTTTGAGCCCAACTTGTAAGGGTAGCTATTCAATTGCTAAGCCCACGAACGTGCCATAGTTCCTACACTTGCTGCTGATGATTTAAGCCTTCATCGGTCTGACCTATATGCTTGCCCGATCTAAGGTTCATGGTGTCTTGTCTTAATGTTTACGTTAGAAGTCGACTTTTCGTTGTACTTTTGAGTTCTCGTTTCATCAGATTTAAGTTCTTTCCTTTAGGTTTTCGTATCGCACACTTTTATCTTAGTCTTGAACTTGAAAAATTTAGTCTCTTGGACTTGATGCGTTCCTATCATTGTTCTAATTTAATCCGCAATGCTAGACGTTTAGCCTAAGCTAATAATTGACTGAGGGGGTTGAGTATTCTTGCAACCTCGAGTTAGCTTCATTGATAGCTCTGATGCCCAAGAAGTCGCGCTTCCCAAGCCTTGTGTTCTTCACTGCCTTGCTTTGATTTCCTTTGATAGCCCTTGCTAGACCTGTAAAAATCCAATGTTTACACTAATTCTTAACTTAATGATCAAGCACTTTGATATATACACCTTTAAGGTTCCTCTCTCCTTTGGCCCAAATTTTTCCAATGCTCCCTTTCTCTTCCAGTCCCAACAATGGATCAAGCTCAATTTTCTTATCTAAAGATCAATGTGTTCTTCTTAAAGAAAAATAGTTGAGGTCACGTAGTACTCATAAAGAGCTTTCTAATGAGCTATAAAGCTCACAAAACTGAATTTGAATGAAAAAGATATGAACATTCAGGCCCTCAGGGGTAAAAATTGACAGACAGGTTTTTCTTCAATTATGAGCTAAGGGGTCTCTAATGAGCTTAATCACCCAAAACGTTTCTCAAAATTGCCTCAAATTAGCCCAAAAAATTAAACCCTAAATTTGGCGTTTTAGGTGGACAATCACGATGGTCTGAGACCATCGCGATGGTCTGGGACCGTCACGATGGCTCAGGTGAACCGTCGCGATTGCTCGAGTGAACCGTCGCGAAGGCTCACGTGAACCGTCGCGATGACATGGTACAATCGCGATGGTCCGATGGTGCGAGGCATCACGATGGTCTAATATGAAGCGTCGTGATGGTCTAACATTCGAGCAATCGCGATGGTCTAACTTGAAGCGTCGCGATGGTCTAACTTGCGAGCAATCACGATGGTCTAACTTGCAAGAAATCGTGATGGCGTGAGCCCGTCGCGATTGTAAATGGTCAACACAACCGTCGCAATGGCGTGAGCCCGTCGTGATGGTCAGGGGGTGTGATGGCTTGAGTCAATCGCAATGGTCCAATTTTGAAGCATCACAATGGCGTACCTGGTATCGTCACGATGGTCTATCTTGACACGTGGCAGGGGATCATGGTGATGGCATGGTACAATCGCGATGGCATGGGATTGACGAGATGGTCGCAATGGTCTATAACTATCATGACGGTTCAAGTGAACCATTGCGATGGCGTGAGACCATCGCGATGGTCCAACCGAGCCATCGCAATGGTGTGAGCCAATCGCGATGGTGTGAGACAATCGCGATGGCATGAGCCTATCGCGATGGTCAACCAAACTAAAGATTTTGAGAATGCAACTGTGGATTCGTGCAAGCACAAGGGTTGCCTACCTTGTGGCGTACTCGCTTACCAAAAGTGCCGATTTTGTCAGACCATCGCAATGGTCCAACTCCAACGGCAGATTCTAATAGAAAGTGAATTTCTTACCTTTTGGAAGCTTTCCTGCTGCTCTAGAGCAATGTACCTGCAAGAAAACTCAAAAACACACATAGCACAACAAGCACAAAAGCTCTCTCTCTCTCTCTCCCATGCACAAATGAGGGGAAATGAGGAGGATGGGTGGATATGGTGAATTTTCTGATTTTTTCGGAGTGGAAGAAGATGATGCGGTGGTGAAGGAGTGTAGAGGAGATGAAAAACACAAACAAATAATTAAAAACAACAACAAAAATGGAAGTTTTTACCTTCCAACGCCACTTCTTGCTATACCATCACACATTCGTCCTAGACTCGATCCCTGGCAATGGTGCCAAATTTGGTGTTGGTATAGCGCAATGGTAAGTACCACATTAAAAAGCTTCACCTCCTTAATGTCAATCCATGGAAGAGATAGGAGTGATATGAAGATCGTGAACGTGAGATGTGGTGAGAGTGAAGGTGAGAAGCATAGAGATGCACACATATACACACACACATGTGAGAGACAAGCAAGACACAATGGAAGATCGGACAAAATAGACTCTATTACTCAAGATCTCAATTACAAGCTCAAGCTCACACTAGCTCATACAAGTCTATACTAGCTAACCTCAAAAATGAGCTCTCTAGCTCTCTTTATAGCTTTTTGACTAGCTTGGACCGGCTTCACATCTAGTGACCGGCATAGTTAAAAAATAGGTTCCAGGTGGTATTCGAAGGTCTAAATGAGGTCTAAAAATAGCCAAGATTGGTAGGCTCGTTATACCTAAGCTCCTCAAGCTCGAGGACTCCTCGGCTTGTAGAAAATGGAGCTACTAATTACAAAAGTGGTTGTTCTATGTTACATATGGTACAAGAGTGACGAAAATCACTACTGGGAGTTTTGAAAAGTATTATAAAACATATTTTGTTTGAAAAAATAATACGCTTTCCTCCCTACTACTTTGTTGTGATCCGCCTTCACATACTTCCCTGTCGTCTATGTGTCTAGCTACTATCAACACTTAAATTCTATGACAAGCCTAAGTATTGGCTTGAGTCCCACAAAGTCATAGAAGAATCCTTAAAATGAAGACTATGTAAAGTTCACTTGTGAACTACCTCTTGTAACTTTTGAAGACTTTATTTAATGTAAACGTGAAAGAATCTTAAGTGGTTGAGTCCACTTGATCAAAAAGGGAACGAGGAGCCACGAATTCATGATGTGTGGTAGATAGAGAATCAAATCAATCACTGATTGATTGGAGAGTGATTGAGGGAAGTTAGCCTCCCAAACTCAACTATAAATAGATGGCAGCTTTAGTCGTGGTTAGAGAGACCTATGTGAAGACCTCCAAGAGCTGAGCTTTATGCCATATCAAGGTGTGACTCCAAGGCACACATATGTATCAGTAAGTCCATTGTATTGTACAAACAATAAAATTTCATTTTCATGATCATTTGAGTTCATATTTTCATGTTCTTGTGAAGTGTACTACTCACTGCCATATCTCTCAGTTTTCTCAGTCAGATTGTAGAGATGGTTTCTCTGAGATCGGTGCATCATTTTCAGTGATTTCACTTGGTAAAGTTATCTCTGTAAGTCTACTATATGCTTACCAATTTTCATTTCATTTGGGTGTTTCAATCTTCAGTTATGATCCATTGAAGTCAACAGTGTATGTTCATTTTCACTTCTCTATCAGGTACCCGACTCTTTTAATCATCTTGTCAGAGCTTTCTCTCAGTGTGTACTTAGCCAACTTCAATGATTTAAATCTTGTTGGATTCAGCATACTGTCTAGTATAAGCATACAAAATTTCCTAAATGTGGAGTTATGTTTATTTTCCTGCTCACTGGTCTCATTACTGTAGCAGCCCATGAAAATCGGGATGATGTCATCAGATGTTATGAGATTACTCTTGAAAGTTAGCTCTTTAAGTTAACTAGACTTCCCCAAGAGGAATTAAGCTGATTGCTGCTGTGCTCAGAGAATTATGCAAAACACTGGACATGTGTATGAACCAAAATAGCAAGTTCTTCACCTCTGAGCTAACTCCAACTTATCTATTATGATCTATCTTTTTGAGAGTGATCTTCCAAGGTACATAAGGTGTTTAATACATCCATTGTCAAGCTAAAAGGGCCCACCATATACTCCTAGAGTTCATTTGGCTGGTGTAGATCAAGGATTTTGCAACACCTCTTCATCTTCAAGCACATACCTATCCATCTCTTCATAGTGGTATTAGAGCAAGGTTGGACAACATGGCATATGGATTTTCATCAATTGACAAATTGGATAGAGGTAATTACTCAGCTTGGTCATTAGGAATGGAAGCTTACCTCCAAGGTAGAAGTTTATATGGTTATGTGGCTGGAGATGAAGTTATGCCAAGTGTTGAGAGCAGTATGGGCACCCAAGGACCGACTAGACAAGGAAGCCAGCGGAGAGAGTCAGAACAAAGTGGAGTAAGTAGACAAAGCAGTCGACGCAAATCTGGCAGATAGGCCCTTCAAATTTCTTCCAAATCAACATCTTTTAACAGTGATTCTTATCACTAACAATCATTGTAAATACCATTTCATATTTTTGTAGCTCCATTTTGTGCAAGCCAAGGAGTCCTTGAGCTTGAGGAGCCTTAGAAGTACCTACATATCAATTTTCGTATTTTTTAGACTCCGTTTAAGCCCTCAAATTGGCCCTGGAACTTAATTTTTAACTAGGCCAGACACTAGGTCTGGACAGGGCCAAAACCTAGTCAAAAACTATAAAAAGAGCTAGAGAGCTCATTTTTGGGGTTAGATTGTAATAGAAACAAACTTGTAAGAGATTTTTTGAAAATTAATCGAAGAACTCCATTGATTCTCTCTCTTTGTCTTGCCGTGTGTGCGCGTGTGTGTGTATGTGTGTGCATGCTTGTGTGCTTCTCACTCACGCACTTGTGCCGCCACTTGCTCGAGGTCTTCATACCATTCTCACGTCTTCCCGGATTGACATTAAAGGAGGTGCTACTCATCACTGAGCTACACCAAATTTTGGCGCCGTTGCCGGGGATCGAGCTTTGAGGACGAGCGTGTGATGGTAAGACGTAGAGTTGACGCGTTGGAGTTGTAGGTATTTTCTTCACCATCTTCCACCTCCATTTTCATCATCGCGAAAATTTCAGTTTTTTGACTATATCCCCATCTCCATCTCATTTCCCTCATTTCACTTGTGAGAGAGAGCGAGAGAGCGATATTGCATGTGTGTTTTCTTGCATGTTTCTTGAGCTTTTTGCAGGACCTTGCTGATTCACCATCCCTAGCTTCCTGCGCAGGTACGAAACTCGTCGAAACTGTCTCGCAGTCGCCGACTCCTGTCGATCGCGATTGACAGAAATTCTCACCTTTTGGTAAATCTGAGTGCACCACAGTGGACTAGAGACCCTGCACATCACCTTTCCATCAAAATTTTTGAAAATCTTGCAAAATTTCAGTCCATCACGATTGATTGCTCTGTCCATCGCGATTGACAGCTCTGTCCATCGCGATTGATTGTCTGTCCATCGCGACCGAATGAACCTCTGTCCATCGCGATTGATTGAGTGTCCATCGCGATTGACTGAACCCTCTGTCCATCGCGACCGACTGAAGCTCTGTCCATCGCGATTGATTGAGTGTCCATCGCGATTGACTGAACCCCCTGTCCATCGCGACCGATAGCCTGTCCATCGCGATTGACTGAACTCCTGTCCATCGCGATTGATAGCCTGTCCATCGCGATTGACTGAACTCCTGTCCATCGCGATTGACTGAACCCCCTGCCCATCGCGACCGACCGATAGCCTGTCCATCGCGATTGATTGAGTGTCCATCGCGATTGACTAAAACCCCTGTCCATCGCGACCGATTGCCTGTCCATCGCGACCGATTGCCTGTCCATCGCGATTGACTGAACTCCTGTCCATCGCGACTAACAGCCCTGTCCATCGCGATTGACAGCCTTGTCCATCACGATTGACAGCCAATTTTAGCCAAATTTTTTAGGGATTGTTAATTGAAGAGTTGGGCTAATTTTGGGCATAAACATTTTACTCTAGAGCACATTAGGAAGCCTTAGGAAAACCACTTGGGGAAAACCTGTTGCACAATGATTCTGTTTGAACCCTGTCTTAACCCTAGAACCCTGAACGGTCACAACTTTTTCATACGAAATCAATTTTTTGAGATCTAGGGCTTGTTGGAAAGCTTGTGGCATATACTACACGCCCTCAACTGTTTTTTATAAAGATAATGCGTTGATTTTCAGAGAGGGAATTTTGAAGTTAACCATACCCAGGGGAATCAAAGTCAGGGGTCCTTAGAATTGTTTTCTTAAAAATCACTATGCAAGTTTGTGTTTGTGCTACAAGAATGAAAATAATTGGTTCTGTCTTTGGAATTTAAATCTTTAAGCGAACTTTGGAACTCTTACAGATCCATTGAGAGCATCGAAAGGCGTTCTAAGCAAGAGTAAGTGCAGGCTTGGGAACACACTTCCTGGGCAGTCAAGGCAACCAAGAAGGAAACAAAAGGTTGGAAATTCTCAACTCCCTTTATCAATTCCTAGCTTAGGCTAAGAACGACGAGAGGTAGGAGTAAGTCAGAGCGACGATAAGCAGGTATCAAGTTGAAGACCACCTAAAAACTCAAGTTCAAGCTAAAAACCTAATCTCTGTACTGTCGATAACATAAAGGAAAAGAACCTAACGTGGAACGATCAACCTGAAAGCACGAAGAACATTCAAGTATTCCTGACGACGTAATATCAGACAAGACCTTAAACACGAGAAATAACTAAAAAGAATCAAGTGACTAATATAAAGTAACCAGCAACGAGGTTGTACTCTGGGCAAAGAATTGGGCTACTTAGATAGGCATATGAACCTTAGATCAGGATGACATCTTGTAAGGGAGAGACAAAGCCTTAGGTCTTCAGAGGCTAGTCTTAACCACACTGCTAGGTCTTGGGCCCAGTAGTTGAGCCACCACTCGTACTACCCTAGCTCTGAGACCAGTGAGTCAGAGATGTCTCAAGGCATGGACAGACCTACGGGAAGTTCAGGAGTGCCTTACTTGTACAGGGTAGAAGGCCCTTACAAAACACAGCTGGAATACCTTAGGACCAACCGATTAGGTGCTAGCATCTATGAGGACGGCCTAGGAAGATCTGTGGTACAGATTAAGAATCCTGATCAATCCATAGGACTAGAGCACCCAACAGTCAAATTTGAAAATGGTGCATACCTGGACAAAGAAGGAACCATATATGTAGTCACCAGTCACCCAGACAGGACAGATGAATTTGGGAATGTAATCTCAGAGGCGGATTTAGGTGACTTGGAACAAGGGAACATGGGTGCGGAACCTAGAACCCCTCGAGGTAAATCAGTTCTCACTAGGATTATCACACCGGAATGGGTTCCCCAAGACAACAAGAGCATAGAGCTGCTCCTCAATCGAGAAACTGACGAAGCCTTTTGGAGGTATAAATCTAATCAGCCAACCGATATAGGAACTATCATGATCTATGAGTTTAAGGATCCGGATAGCCCAGATAGAGTGACCTACTTAGATCACACCTTGGAAAGGATCTTTGTGGTGACAGAAAATGATAGGCATGCTTACACTTGGAAGGGTGAATTCATTTTCCCCCAACCAAGATCAAATGTATCCTATGGTCACCCTGGGGCTGGAACATCCCAAGCTCATGGAATGCAAAGAGACAGAAGTAGAGATAGACCAGAAGTAAGCTTTGCCAACCCAGTGGGCAGAGAAAGAACGAGGACGAAGACGAATAGGGTAGAACCTGAGATGCTTAGAGCTCACAGGAACCAAAGAAATGTGGATGGATTCCCTCTGCCGAGACCTAGAGAGCACACAAGAACTTTGAGACCGACCCAGCTGGTTAAGTCCATGAAGAATTACTTTGATGGCACAGGAGATCCCTATGATCATGTGGCGGAGTTCAAGCAAGTCTTGAGAGCTGAACAAGTGGAGGATCTATTCACGCAGTACAATGCCTTCGGTCTAACCCTTAGGAACACAGCACTTACATGGTTTCAGCCATTGGATGAGCGCCAGTTCAGGAGCATAGACCAACTCCTAGAGGCTTTCATTGTAGAGTTCTCTAAGAGTGGCATAAGACACAATACCTCATCATTGATTCACAGCTTCAAACAGACTCCCCAAGAGACTGTCAGATTGGCAAGAAGAAGATTTAGACAATATCTTGAAAGGTGCCCTGTTTCGGAGCTACCCACACCTGCAAAACAAGTAGCCTTATTCCTTGATGGATTGCTGAGTACGAAATTGAGATCCTATGTGTATCTGAAGGACCCTAGGACTATAGAGGAGTGTGTACGCATGTGCATTGACATTGAAGATAACCTAGGGGAAGAACTAGAGCTTTCCAAAATCTACAAAGATTTAGATAGTGCTTCGAGTCACTCTGCCACGCAATCCACATCAATTGAGGAACTCGCAGAGAAAGTGGCCCAAAAACTAGGCATCTCTAGCAAACAAATTCCGAGGTTTACCCCAGCGAAGAGGTGCTATACATGTGGTGGCAACCACATGGCAAATGTATGTCCCATTATGGCTCAGCCCCAAGTAAATCCTAGTAGCCAGTAATGCACCATAGAACGGAGATACACCAATCACACCGCACAAGATTGCCCATACAACAAGCAGGCAGTTAGGCAAACTTACCCTCAACCCTATCCACCGCAGCGAAGATACCAGAACCAGTACCCTCCACAGCCATATGGCAGGCCACAACAAAATTATCAACCACAATATCAAAACCAACAGAGGCCTCAGCCTGTGTTAGCACAACAACCCCCAGCTCCTGCTAATGTGATTCCGGTAAAGTATGCTGTTGCAGAAGAAAACCTGAATAGAGCTATAGTCCCTGTAACACCACTACTTTCTGAAAGTGATCCTAGTGACCATAGCTTTGATTCTACACATGTTGATAGTCCCCAGGCTTACTACATGCAATCTCCTGAACATGGTGAGTCCTACTATAGTGAAGAACCGAGTGAACCGAGTTGGGAGTCAGATTACACAAACATCATGTATGCAAACCCCAACCCTAGGCCTCAACCTAGGCAAGTAAGACCTCCATTCCCAAGAGGGCCGTGCTACAGGTGCCAAGGAGATCACGTCATTCGTGATTCTCCCTTGCCTCCACCTACACAACCCCAGTCAATGACGATCCAAGGCTTTTGCCAAGACTGTGGAAAAGAGCATCTCTTACGAGATTGCCCAAAGAACCCCAATAACATGCCAAAAATCACTCCTATCAACGTTGTTGGGTTAGTGGTAGACTCCACAGGGAGCGTGACTTCCACTGCACCAGTACAGGTAGTCACTAGAGCTCAGGCATTGCAGCAAAACCAAGGGGCAAGCCAGGAAAAGGGCCCAGAGGCTAGTGAAACCGAGAGCGTGACAAAGAAAAGGACTAGAGCGTGGAAAGATAGTCGAGAAAGAATGAAAAGACAATGGGCTAAAAAGATGAGTGAACTTGAGGAAAGCATAAGAGAAACCAAAGCGAGGATAACTGAACTCACAGCTCAAACTCCCTCTCACATTACCCCGCCTCCACCACTCCCAACTCCATCCGTACCACCACCTTCCCCACCGCGTGATCAAATCACACCACCCTCTAGAGTAGGATCAGTCCTAGCTGATCCCACTCCCGAAGACCTAAACATGATGCTTAAAGCATATCAGGCCAGAATCCAAGAAGGGCCAACCATAACCGATCATGAAAAATGCTACCCTAGAGCCGAGCTAGAGCTTGAACGAACTAAAATTTGTGCCAAAATGGTGGAATTGGCTCAGACCATGTTTGAGGCCAGCTGCCTATTTAACATTTCTAGTTCAGCTAAGACGCAGTTACACTTTGATGGACTGCTAGAAAGAATAGAGAGGCTAATTGCACAATCAGAAAAGGAACCTGTCCCTCAAAGAAAGGAAAAGGTAAGAGAACGGATAAGCCAGCCTCTTCAGGAAGCCCATGTGCCTCCTCAAGAAGCTTATCTTTCCCCCCAAAAGGCAGATGAGCCTCCCTCGAAAGCTTACGTACCTCCACAGGTTGCCTACATTCCTTCTCAGGGAGCGTATGAGCCTGTTCGGAAAAGTAATAGAATAAGTAATCCTCCCCAGGAAGCTTGTGCTCCAACCATCTATGAGAACGAGGAGAGAGCCAACGATACAATAAGCCCTCCTTCCCAGGTTGCTTATGTGCCTAATTCTACGGAGCCAGACACTTCTTCTTCTATGAATCGGTTTGCACCAGACTTCCTACGAGAGACTCAAGAAGACAAATGGGATAACGAAAGTGAAGTCCCTCCTCCTATTGAACTTGTGGATGATGCACACGATCAGTTCCCACAAGATATCCCATCCATTTATGAGGGGCAGGAGAGCACCCACTCTCAGGACAGACTAGACTTTGAGTCTAACTCTCTACAAGAATTACCCCACTTCACAGGACCATGGGAAGCTAAGTCTACTTGTATGAGAGCACCCACGGTCATGGTACGAAATGAGGACTCAGCCTTACCTAGGAACACAGAGGTAGTGAAAAACACTAAAGTGCAGTGCAATCTCAAGTTAGAAGAGCTACTCAAGGTTAGACCTGAATTATGGAAACATGTAGCCAAAAAAGTACCAGAAATAGCCAAACCTCGTTCCCAGGTAGGATCCCATAGGACAGTGCCAGAAATTCCCTTGGATAAGATAGGAGATATGTGTGAAGGTGAAGAAGGGAAAACCTATCTTCCCATCACCTACCAGGAGTACACCACCAAGGCAATTTTGGACTCAGATGCAGGAGTTGCAATTGCCACTACTTCCCTTTGGAAGCGTTGGGGCAAGCCTGCACTCAGGCCAACGAGAATGAAATTGCAGATGGCCGATGGTCATATTGAAAGACCCTTGGGATTGCTAGAAGGCATAACTCTCACCACTTGTGGTGTCGAGTTTGAGCATACATTTGCTATATGTGACTTCAGCAAAAATCATGCCTATGAGATGATATTGGGAAGACCCTTCATGCGACAGTTGCAAGTGGTACAGGATTGGGGAACTAATTCCTTGTACATGCAACACTTAGGTGTTACGACCAAAGTAAATCTCAAAGATTACTCTCATAGAGATGTACCTCCTATCCAGTGGAATCCCATCCATAAAGCCAAAGACGATACGGAATCTGTGCATTCCATAGGGTCAGGATCCTCATGGATGCATGAAGACACTCATTTATGGATGTGCAAAGTAGCAGTAGAGGAAGAGAAGAGAGAAAAGGCCAGAGAAACAGGTGCAAATGAAACTCATAGACCCATTCAAGACCCAGCCTATGCACCTGTAGTCTTCCCTGACGAGGAATTTGAACCCCATGGCTGGGCAGAAATTTTGGCAACCATGGACGTAGCCATCAATGAAGAACAATGGACCCCTCACTGTGATGAGGATGGCTACGACATTTCAGTCTTCTCCATAGAGCCAATCATGGGAGAGGCAGTTCTAGAAGAATGCGAACCTAGCCCTGATGCATTTGAGGATGCAAGTGACTCCGATCTCGAGTCTATCATTATGGACCCACCATTTGCATCAGATGAAGAATACTTCCATGAAATAGAATTTCAACCCGAGAGGCATGGAGAGATTACAAATGATGTAAGATTAACAACACACGTGACTCCGAAGGAAGAAGGAAAGAAACGAAAGAAGAGAGAAGTCTCACCAGAAGAGGAAGAATCTTTCTTTGAGGTCCCAGAAAATTTCAAGAAGTACGAGATAGATGACAGAAGAGTCATGATAAGAATGCCTAAACGAGAGGCACAATCAGGAGAGGCCTATGATAACAAAGAAACTACCAAGAAAATCGTAGTGGCCCTAGAAGAAGGAGAGGAGAGATGTACGTACATAGGTCATGACCTAACAGAGGAAGAAGAGCATGCGTTAATTGCCTTGCTAAGAGAATACAGAGATGTATTCGCTTGGAGTTACAAGGATTTGAAAGGTGTTGACCCTGACATATGCTCACACACCATCCCCATGACTTCAGATGCTAAACCCTCTAAGCAAAAGCCCTACACATATAACGATAATTACGCTGCTAAGATCAAAGAAGAGATAGATAGACTGTTTGAAGCTGGATTTATCTATGAAATTGAGCACACTGAGTGGGTATCCCCCATCGTAGTGGTGCCCAAGAAGAATGGCAAGCTGCATGTGTGCATTAACTTGAAAAAGGTTAATGCAGCCACGATTCGAGATAACTATCCGCTTCCCATCACAGAACATCTCTTAGAAAGAGTAGCAGGCAAGGAAGTGTACAGCTTCCTTGATGGATTTTCGGGCTACAATCAAGTAGCCATAGCTCCAGAGGATCAACATAAGACGGCCTTTGCCACTGAATGGGGCATTTTTGCCTTTAGAGTAATGCCATTTGGGCTTACCAACGCACCAGCTACCTTCCAGAGACTAATGTGCCATGTATTTAAAGAGTTCCTGAGGAAGAATTTAGAGGTCTATGTTGATGATCTTTGTGCTCATTCCAACATTAGACAAACCCATATCCCTGAACTTAGACAAATCTTTGACAAGTGTAGAGAATATCAAGTCTGCCTGAACCCAGAAAAATGTGTTTTCATGGTCAGGCAAGGCAAGATTCTAGGACACATAGTGTCAAAGAATGGCATATCCACTGATGAAGAGAAAGTGAGAGCTATAGCAGAGCTACCTAGGCCAAAAAATGTCAAGGAAGTACAAGCTTTCATGGGGCATTGTGGGTATTACCGACGATTTATACACATGTATGATGTCATTGCAAAGCCCATGTACGGACTTCTGACTAACTTTGAGTGGACGGATGAATGTGAGAATTCCTTCCAAGAGCTTAAACGAAGATTTTGTTCAGCACCAATCTTGACCACACCAGATTGGAATAAGCCATTCCATGTTCACGTGGATGCATCCAATTATGCCATTGGATGTGTGCTTGCACAACCTACTGGTGAAGGTAATATGGATCTTCCAATTGCCTATGCCAGTAGACAATTGAATGCGGCTGAACGGAATTACACCACTACAGAGCGAGAAGGATTAGGCATGGTATATGCAGTTAAGAAATTTAGACACTATTTGCTTGCAAATAAGTTTAAATTTTTTATTGATCATCAGGCATTGCTATACCTCGTAAACAAGCCATGCAATACAGGAAGATTAGTGAGATGGTTTCTCTTGCTAATGGAATATGATTTTGAGGTTGTGGTAAGAAAAGGGAGGACTCATTTGAGAGCTGATCACCTTTCTAGGCTCACATCGGGAGAAGCCCCACAAGGAGTGTCAGATGACCTTCCTGATGCTTACTTGTTTAATTTGGAAGTTGTACCACAGTGGGCTAAGCCATTGGTACCAGTATTGACATACGGGCCTAATCATCCTGTGGTAAACACACGGAATAGAGAGGTTGTAAAAGCCCAAAAGTACCACATCATGGCAGGAAGTATGTACAAGCATACAGATCAAGGGATCTTGGCTTGTTGCATAGGAGAGGATGAGTATTCTAAATGGTTGCAATTAGCACATGTAGGTGCACTAGAGCAACACCATTCAAAGCAACGAACTTTACAGACCCTAAAGAGACTCGGAGTACATTGGCCAACTATGGAAGCTGATGTCCAAAAGTTGTGCAAGGAATGCCCAATATGCTGCACTAAACCACCTGTGGAACACGCTACTCTTTATCAAGTATCCATAGTGCCAGATTGGAGCGAACCTCTAGTATCCTTCCTGAGGACAAACACATTCCCTCTAGACATGACCTTGGCTAGGAAAAGGAGTTTAGAACAAGAAGCCCTGGATTACTCACTCATTGGTGATAATCTATACAAACGCGGTAAAGATGGTTACCTGAGACTGTGTGTCCATGAGAGTGAATATCTTAAGATCTTGGAAACTGCTCACCAAGGTGTAGCAGGAGGGCACTTTGGACCAGATCGGGTGATCAAGGCGATACTATTTGCGGGCTTCTTGTGGCCTACCCTTCACATGGATGCACATACCTATGTGAAACGGTGTGATGTCTGTCAGAGAACTCAGTATCCTATACGAAAAGATGAGATGCCATTGAAACCTATGATGGGTGGACGTGCATTCTCTAAGTGGGGAATAGACTTCGTCGGTCCTATTAATCCCCCAGCTAAGGGTTCTCATGCGGAATACATCATTGTTGCAACAGACTATCTAACTAAGTGGGTAGAGGTAAAAGCTACGACAAAGAATGACGCTCAGACAACTGCTAAATTCTTGTTTGAGAATGTATTCACAAGATATGGGCTACCTATAGAGCTTGTAAGTGATAGAGGCACTCATTTCTTGAACGAAGTGATTGAAAATCTACTCCAAGAATTCTTGGTAATACACAAGAAGTCTGCCCCCTATCACCCTCAGGCTAATGGACAACCTGAGAGCACTAATAAGATCTTATGCAATGTACTGACAAAATTAGTGAACCACAAACGCTCTGATTGGGACAAACAGCTACACCATGCTGTTTGGGCATATCGAGTTGCCTACAAAACGGTACTCCAAGCCACCCCCTTTCAGATGGTATTTGGCCAAAACGCTGTGCTACCCTTGGACTTCTTGATTCCTACATTGAGAGTAGCACAAGAGCACGAATGGACAGGTCATGAGCTCTCCTCTAGGATCTTTGACCTTGAACGATTAGGAGAAACAAGACTGAGAGCAGCTGCAGGAATTTATGCAGCTAAGAAGAGGCAGAAGGCATATTTTGATGCCCATGTGAAGGATAAGGGCTTGAAAGCAGGAGATCTAGTTTTAGTCTATACACTGAAACAACACGCAAGGAAGCTAGAAAAGAGAGGCTACGGACCCATGATCATTAATAGGATCTCCACAAGTGGAGCTGTGCAATTAGCCACATTAGAAGGTGATGTTCTCCCTAACTATATTAGCGGATGCAGAGTCAAGTTGTATCAGGAACCCCTCACGGAGGAAATGCTCAGCCGACTCAACACCGCTAAGAAACGCAAAGAGAAAGAAAAGCGAATTCGAGAAGAAGCTCAAGTAGAAGCCCTAGAGCGCATACGGAGGATGAAATTACGAAGGCAAGGCCGAGACCAACCTAGAACAAATGACTATGCAGATGGAGGATATCATATGGCAATGTGTGAAGTCGTAGGAACAAGCTCACCTAGGATAACTGATCGACGACCTTTCGTAACCTTAGATATAGGACAAGGAAAGAGTGCAAGGACTGTAAGAGCCTTGATTGACTCAGGCGCAGCCACTAGTGCTGTTAAATTGTCTTACTGTCAAGAGTTGCAATTAAATGTCAATCCTGTGGAAGCATATCTCATAGGATTGGGAGGCGTGGAAACCCCTTGCATGGGCGAGGTGGAACTTCCCCTCTGCATTCATGATGAGGCAATGACAGTTAAAGTACTAGTGTGTCAAGATGAGGACCTCACGGAACCCCTGGTCTTGGGTCAAGACTGGATCTATGACCAAGCAGTCAACTTAAACCTAAGAAGTGGACTTCTTCAGGTATGGGTCAATCATAGTCGAATTACAGTAGAGTTAGATAATGGAGCACTCAAGGAACTAGGAAAGGCACAGACTCCTGGTCCCTCCAGGGGTGCACATGAAGTTGACCATGCTGTTCTTGTCCAAAACTATGTGTTGCAGAGGAATGATATTCTCAAAAAAGGAGTCAGGGATGCAACGGAACTCTCTTCTTTTCCAAAGGCCAGAAGGAGGCAGCAACCAAAGGTGGAGCAAAGGCAGAAGAAGCAGAGTACTACCTAGGCTGGAAATCAAAAGTACCTGCGCAGCAAAATATCTCAGTAAGTAAACCAAGTGTGGGTGCGGAAAGGCGAATACCCGGTTGCACTCAAGCCAATCACACGGGCAAAGCCTCTTATTAGTAACCAACAACACGACACTAATAAGAAGTCTTTCAGAAATTCTTTTGCTAACGTGAAATCTATTTGGGTGCCCAAGAAGTCGATGAAGGCTAGCCCACAATCAAGAAAAATTTGGGTGCCTAAGGCTTGCTTGCGGGCGCAAATAGCTACGCCGAAGCCACAACCTATACAACGTAACCCATTCACTCGCACAGCCGGCACCCACTCGTTTTCAACACTCACGAACACACCAAGGCCCATGAGCACGAACAGAATCATTTGTAAATGGGTCCCTAAAAGGCCTCATGTTCAAGCTGACACACCTATAAAGCTCTCGAGAGTCTCTACGGAACCACGAGCAAAACCCATCCACTGCATTTGGCAGCCCAAGACTTGTAACGAACCCCCGGACCCCGATTGTAAATCCATGACCACCTACTAACCGCTTCACTCTCACATCACATCATTTCGCTTAGCTCTTAGGTCTACCTAACTCCTAACTACACACACTAGCACCGAGCACTTATTAACCACTAACCACTCCCGAACTTTAAGTTAATGTTGTAACAAGGGACACCATGTCATTTTTGTGTCCATTGCAATGTTAACGTTTATTCATATATTCTCACAGAATCAGCTGCGACATTTTCAACATGGCGGAGGCAGCAGGAACTAGCTCTCACACAGAAACAAGCCCGCAAGTGGTGGACTTGGACAGTTTACCCGTTTTGCCTGAGACAATTGAAAGACCAGAAGAATTGCAGGCCGTCAAAATCATACCTATTGCGGACCCTCCGCGTGGCCACACCATGCCCGTGGGAAAGACTTCCCATTGGTTTACCGCGGTGGCAGGACCCTTGGGTGAAGGAACGTACCTATGGGAATCAGAGTTGGACTTCAATGGAAAGCAAGGCAGATACCATTTCTTTACAAGAGAGTTTGAGAAATTACAAAATGCAGAAGGTCTACGTCCGATATGGGAAAAGGTAGGATTGAGTGCCTATTTCAGTGCACGACTCCCAAAACCTGACTTCATGCGATGCTACTATCTCATCAACACCTTGACTCCAAACCAGAACCCAAAAGGCGCAAGCTCATTTGTGATTCCATCTCTGACAAAGGGGAATGAGCTCAAGAGGTTCAGACTATCAAACAACTTGGTGAGAGAGGCTCTAGATATGCGAGGAATGCATATTCCTACAGAGAAGGAAACCCTAGTACCAGATTACATGAAGAATCGAAGTCTCACCAAGCTCAAGGACATGGTGTCCATGATGCCTAATATTGCAATACACCTTCGCATGTGCATGCAACACTTTGCTTTCCCGGCACAAGATAGATTCACCATGCCGCCCAAAAAGATTTGGTTTAGCTTGTATCTAGCAGAGACACAGAGCCTCACCATCAACTTACCCCACTGGATAATTGATCAGATACACCTAGCTCACAAACGATGGCCGCGGAAACAGGTTTTATATGGTTGTTGTGCTCTGACAAGAATCATTTATAGGTGTTTGGCTTATGACATTCCGATCCAACGGGCCCTAATGTGGAATCGGGTTGAGCAGTTTAGAGGCAGGACATCCACTGGACCCCCTTCTAAGAAGATGAGAGGCACTGTCCAAGTCCCATGTGCTCAACCACGTGGAGCCACCCTAACACCAGACGTCACCCCTCCACCGCGAAGAGTCCGACCATTCACACTCCGACTTCCAAGACGCAGCACCGATGGTTCCACCTTGATATTCCCTCCCATTCCAACCGATCTTGAATTTCCTAGTGGTGCACCTTTGGAAGAACTCACTAATGAAGATTTCTAACAACTATTACAAGATGTAGAGTTGGAGGCAGAAGAGGCACAACAAGCGGAAAACGTGCAAACGCAGGCCACAACCTCCCAAGCACCTGTCACACCTGTTGAAGTGGATGCAGAGGATGACAGAGGTGAAGAACAGGAGGATGATGAGGAGGATTATGATCAAGAGCACCAAGAGGAGCAACAAGAAGTGCCAGAACTTGTAGGTGCACCAGCATATACAGCTCAACTACGAAGGCTATACGACACTATCAAAGCAGTACAAGAAAGGCATCAGCTTTGATGCAAGAAATGCTATCAGATGAAGGGGTGGACCAACACTTCATTGACACCCTCAAATTAGTGTCAGACTCTTTAGGAGTTCCGGAGGCTGTCCACACCGCAGTCCGCTAGTCCGGAAGGTACGACAAACGCAGAGTGGACACGTTACCACGAGCAGGTAAGACTATCAGGATACCCGTCACAGAACAAGAAGTACCCATTGAGATAACAGCCACCCCCACAACCACCACTGACCTCTCCGCCGAAACCTTCGTTCAGACATCACCCATCTCACCCCAGCATCCTCCATCACCACCTTCTCCACCCCCACCACCACCTCCCACCTTGGAAGAAACGACAGTCATCACCTCTACCTTCACTTATAACCCATCCTCATTCAAATCATTCTCATTTCGAGAACCCACCTCACAAGACACCCTCTTCTCCTTCGTCACCAATCCCTTGTACACTTCGTCCCGTCTATCCTCTGAACCCATGACTGGCCATCCCATAATTCCAAGTGTAGTTGGAAACCCAGCACCCACAGAAGGCACCCTGTGTTTCCCGACCTATCCCCCAATACGGGTACCTCCATTCCATGACCCTCACTTCCCATCTGGCCCCTACACCTCTTTCAACCTGACCGCGCCACCCCAATACCCATCCGTTGTGGAGCAGTTCACCCGATCTCCAATGTTTCCGAGGCACATTTCTCTGATGTTCGCAACGACATCAATTTACACGAACACCACACTCACTTCACCTACCATACCCACCTACATGGTAGCCCCTGTACACACCACCTTGTCTGACCCAATGGACATTTCACCAACCACAGCACCTCTCCCCACGATTCCACCATCTTCCCCTCCCTTGCCCCCCACCTCACCACTCACATCATTGGCACACACAGCATTCACTACCCCCCTACCCAATCCCACCTCCCCTGCATTTCAAACTTTTCCCCTTGCATCTCATAATGTAAATAGCACGTTCAACACCTTACTTCAGTGTGCACATCAACTACAACAAGAGTACCATCAATTGGAAGAACGCACTACGGCCCTCCAAGCAGAATCTCAACGTCTACAAGCTAGAGTCACCACTCTTGAAGCTGACTACCAGATGCTCCTAGCCGAGCATACCACCCTACAGCAGGCTCACTCCGAACTGGAATCAAAGACATCAACAGTAGATGACCAAGCAGTCAAAGAACTAGAAACAGTGCTTCAAGCACAAATGATCTCTAACGCTACACTCAGACGCAACATTGGGCTATTAAGGAAGCATATGGCCGCAGCACTAGAAGAGAACAAACGACTTCAACAACAAAACCAAGACAACTTTGAAGCGGCTATGGAAGGAACCGTAGGAGCAACCGTTAGCCCTACCAGATATAGAGCAGTCCCATCGGAAGACATTCGCATCTTACTTGAGGAGCATGCAAATTTCTTGGAGTCATATGAAAAGCTAGAGACTGAATGTGCAGATCTCAAGAAACAGATAGCCAGTGTCCCCACAGCTCAACAGGAGCCGGTAATCTTGCAACACTCTACAGAAGAAATGGAGACCCTCCGGAAACAGGTGGCAGAACTCCAAGCACGCCTCTTACCATATGAACGGCCACCCTCGCCCATTGAAGAATCAGAACCTGAAACAGTAGTGGAAATCCCCGTCGATGACAGCTATGAAGAGCCATACGAGCCTATGCCGACGCCTGGTGGTCGAACTACGGAAGAAGGACAAGACACGTTAGAAATTCAAGTTCCAGATTGGGTCAAAAGGGTCGAGAAAGTGGGTAAGACACATGATGATCGTGTGGCCGTGCAAATGCAATCTCTCACAAATCTGGAAGAAACTGTCCTTCGGTCTTCCTACTTTCAAAATTTATCCCATCAACGGTTAATCACAACATCAGAGTCGCAATACATGCCTTATTTTGTCTGACTACATGATTATAATGCAGAAGTCAAAAGACATACAGGGAAGGAGCCCACATTCGCCACTCAATTTGAGATAGGGGATTTACCGACAGATGCACGTGCTGGCTCGATCTTCCAACCTAATTGGCGTGCACGTCTACTCACCGATTACCCAGAGATGATGAGTACCTGGGCAACCATGCCACTATATATCAAGTATAATCCATGCTATTGTCCAGTGGTACGTCGCAGATCCTGGCAAGCATTTGCAATCAAGGTACGCAACAATAAAGAATGCTCGGCTTGGGTCAACTACCCATATTTTGCTCCACCTCGAGGGACCCCAACCGTAGCCTACATGATATCAACAATTCGGCACTGGTCTACACGTCTAAATAATGTACCCGACATAGCAGCGAAAATGTGTATGAAGATATTCGAGCTCATGACCATTGTCTTCAAAACCTTTCGGAATGTCCAAGCTCCATACATCTCTGCCCCTGGATTCTCTCAAGGCAACAAGGATTTAGTCTACGACATGAGCCAAACCCCCTCGGTCACTATCATCTTTGCTTGGCATGCACGAATAAAGTACTTGCCCGCATGCTTCAAGCAGACATTTGAGGAAATGTTCTCTACGGGATTCTGGGAATACAATTCCGAAATTTTCATTCCCAGACCCACACATTTGCTACATTTATTCGCAGTAGAACAAGCGATCCATGCAGATCAGTTACGTCTACCACATCCGGACATTCCAGGACCAATCGATTGGGATCGTATGATGACAGATTTGGCCAGAGGACTACGCATACAAGAACATCAGCTTGCCACTCAGGTTGTGGAATATTACATCCAACACTCCCAGCAACAAGGGTCTGTCAGGGACGACAGACGCGAGAGAGGGGGGGGTGTTGAGAGCAGTATGGGCACCCAAGGACCGACTAGACAAGGAAGCCAGCGGAGAGAGTCAGAACAAAGTGAAGGAGTAACTAGACAAAGCAGTCGACGCAAATCTGGCAGATAGGCCCTTCAAATTTCTTCCAAATCAACATCTTTAAATAGTGATTCTTATCACTAACAATCATTGTAAATACCATTTCATATTTTTGTAGCTCCATTTTGTGCAAGCCAAGGAGTCCTTGAGCTTGAGGAGCCTTAGAAGTACCTACATATCAATTTTCGTATTTTTTAGACTCCGTTTAAGCCCTCAAATTGGCCCTGGAACCTAATTTTTAACTAGGCCGGACACTAGGTCTGGACAGGGCCAAAACCTAGTCAAAAACTATAAAAAGAGCCAGAGAGCTCATTTTTGGGGTTAGATTGTAATAGAAACAAACTTGTAAGAGATTTTTTGAAAAGTAATCGAAGAACTCCATTGATTCTCTCTCTTTGTCTTGCCGTGTGTGCGCGTGTGTGTATGTGTGTGCATGCTTGTGTGCTTCTCACTCACGCACTTGTGCCGCCACTTGCTCGAGGTCTTCATACCATTCTCACGTCTTCCCGGATTGACATTAAAGGAGGTGCTACTCATCACTGAGCTACACCAAGTTTCAGGAACAAAAGTGAACCAACAGAAGAAGAGCAAGAAAGATTGAGCACATGGTGCTCCAAGGATGCACTTGCAAGGTCTTATGTCCTCAAGTCTATCTCAGATTTTTTGTTGCTTCACATTAGAAGTTGTAAGACATCTTAGGAAGTGTGGGATGCACTTGAAGCCTTCTTCTCTTCAGGTACTAAAGCTAGGAAGCATCAACTATGGCTCGATTTCACAACTCTCAAGAAGTCTCCCAAACAAAATGTGACTGATTTTGTCACAAAGCTCAAGGACATAGCAGATCAATTGGGAAACATTAGAGAGGTTATAGATAAAGAGCAAATTGTAAGGCAGGTCATCAATGGCTTGAAGGCAGATGACAAGTGGGAAGCGTTCACCACAGCTATGGATTTGTACATGGACATGCATGTACCTGATTTCACTACACTCATTGGAAAATTACTTACTCAAGAGACAAAGCTTATCAAAAATGGAGAAAGCTCTAAAGGTAATCAATCTTCAGCTTTATACACTGACAAAAGCAAGTCCAAAGATAACCAAGGAAAGGCAAAGAAAGTGGATCATGAAGCAGGTACATATCAAGCTAACTATGCAAGTAGAGGAAGACATGGTACAGGTAGAGGAAGAGGAGGTAGACAAGGCAGGGGGAGATCCCAAGACTCCAACCCATGTTCTATTTGTGGATTAACTAATCATACAACTCAACATTGCTTTAGGAATTCCAGGAATCAAAGAGGCAGAGGATACAATAGAGGAAGTTATGGCTACTCAAGAGGAAGGTTCAACAATTATCATGGCAACTACAACAACTACAATCATTTAAACTATCAAGGAGGCTACAAAAGAAGGAGAGACTTCAATAACTACACAGAAGACTCAAACAAAGAGGATTCATTATTGATCATGAACATGGCTATGCCACAAGGTAAATCTGATGAGCATGTTTTCTACATAGATTCAGGTTGTTCGAATCATGTGCCAGGAAATGTGGCACTCCTATCAGATTTAGAAGATCCAAGGAATAAGCATGAGGTACAAACAGGAGATGATACAAGCTGTCTTGTGGAGAAAATAGGCAATGTCAAAGCACCTGATGGAAACATCAACCTACTCAGTAAGGTACTCTATGTCCCTACAATTACAAAGAATTTGATAAGTGTTGGGCAGATAGTAGAGAAAGGGTTGCAAGTCAGGTTCACAAAAACAGGAGCATTTATTGAAGATCCAAGTCAAGAATTCAGAAGAATTGCAAAAGGTGAAAAGACAGGTAGATTGTTCACATTTGAATTACAAGACACTAGAAACATTGCTCTCTTTAGTTATGGTAGTCAGACACTCACAGAATTGGAAGTATGGCACAAAAGGTTAGCACATATTGGTGAAAGGTCATTAAAGCAAATTTGCAGGGACCAAAGTGTACTTGGACTTCCTAATTTGTCAAAACAACATATGATTTATAAGTGTAGTGCATGTCAATTTGGAAAGTCTCACAGGTTACCATTCATGAAGAAAGATTATATGCATGGAGATCTCTTGGAGTTGGTTCATAGAAATGTATGGGGACCTAGCAAGGAAGCTTCAATATCTGGATCAAGGTATTATGTCTCCTTTATTGATGATTGCAGCAGATGGACTATCCTATTCTTTATGAAACACAAAGATGAAGTTTTTTCATGTTTCAAAAGATATTTGGCTCTTGTGGAGAATCAAATGTTGATATATTTAGGTAGTGATGTGTGTGAACACACGAGGACCACCGGGGCACTTTTTTCCCTCTTTAGGAGGTTTTTTTCCCCCCGCTTGTATATACGCCTATTGCCCTAATGGGCTACTTATCTTTGTACATTCTCTAGTAATACATTCAGTATTGTGTGTTTGTGTTCCAAGCCTCTTCTTCTTCCTTGTGCTTTTCGCGTGCTTCTGCAGACGTCTAACTCCAACAATTGGTATCAGAGCGGGTCGTCGCTTCATCTAGGGTGTCGTCGGCACTCCTCCATTTGCAGTCTCAAAATCGCACGAATTTTGGTGAGCATACTGAGCCTGTTTCCGAGATCAAAACAGCTTCGCTATGTGGTGCCGAAATCGCGATCTGAGCTCGTTTTGGCCTCCGAACACACTATCGCAACGCTTGTGTAGGCTATTTCGTCTTCTTTTGCCAAAGGTATATACCAGTTTCTGTTAGCCAGTTTAAGCGTCTCGAAGTCTGCTACAGGTCTAGCAGAACTTGTCTGGGCAGTTTTGTTCAACTTTTTGAGATACAGTCAATTTTTTGCATCAAGGTATTTTAGTCACCGGCAATGGCTGAAAGCAGTGATGTATTTCGTATGTTGGCTATTGAGGATAAGTTGGATGGTACCAACTACCCATTATGGGCTTATATGATGCAACATGTTTTGGTTGCAGAAGGATTGTGGAACATTGTGCAGGTGTTGAAAGACGTCCTGTTACACCTGTAACGACAGGTACTATAAATACAGGTGCTGGAGCTGATGAAGATGGTGTCAAAGATGATATTCCGTAGATTCCTGTTCGTGCTGCTGTTTCTGTTGCACCTACTGTAGAGCAAATTCGTTGGGATGCCAGAGATGCCCAGGCACATGCATTGATAGCTTTGTCTGTCAAACGTGCCATTATTCCTCATATTTGCTCTTGCAAAACAGCTAGGGATGCTTGGGATACACTTACCACATTGTACCAAGCTAGGAATGAGGCTCGTGTTGCTTACCTCCGAAAACAGTTGGAGAGTGAGCACATGAATGAAGGTGATTCTATGGACAGTTTCCTAACAAAGATCAAAGATTTGAAGGAACAATTGATTTCTGCTGATGAGGTTATACCAGATAGCTCACTTGTGCAGACCGTTCTGAATGGTCTTCCTGATTCATATCAGAGTTTTGCTTCTACTCTTCGGTTGATGATGAAAGGCAATCCGAATGCCTTATCATTTGAGGAGTTAGTCTCTGTTCTGTTGCAGGAAGATCAGTCCAGGCAGAACAGGTCCATTATGTGTGTTGCAGATCAAGCTTTCCTGGCTAGTCAGAAGGGCAAAGGAAAATGGAGCTCTTCTACTAGTAAGCAAAAATCTGCAAATGCTACACATTCAAAGAACTAGGATAAAGATGAGAAGAAATCAGAAAAGCAGAAATTGTTTTGCAAGTACTGTAAAGGGAATGATCATATCATAAAGAACTGTCCAAAACTGGCTGCAAAAGAGGCAAAGAAAAAGGAGGCTGGAATGGTTGTTGCAGAAGCCTCTACACCAAAAACAGAGTCTGCTAATCTTGTGCAGGAAGAAGAATGGGCGTTTACTACTGTTTGCAGTTTTGACCCATCTTCTCATGAGCAGTGCATGTCTGCAGTGGACTCAGATGTTTGGTACTTTGACAGTGGGGTGACCAAACATATTACCTCGCAGCGCAGTTTCTTCTCTTCACTCGAGCTTGCCCCTATAGGGAATACTGTCACATGTGCCAACAACTCCTCTTATCCTGTTATGGGAGTTGGTAAGATCATTCTGACTACTGCTGATGGTAGTTCTTTCACCTTGTCAGATGCCTTATTTGTGCCAGGGATCAAGAAGAATTTGTTATCAGTTTTTGCATTAGCCAAGATTGGCTTGGTTGTGAAATTCGTTGATGACAGGTGTACAGTTCATGATCTATCAAATGGCGATGTGATTATTGCTTCTGGCATTTTATGTCGTGGACTGTATAAGCTCATAGACTATGAAAGATCTGTGAATGATTCGGCATGTGCAGTTCATGATTCTCAGGCTATGTCAGATGCAAAGCTTTGGCATGCATGCTTTGGTCATCTGAATTTTGCTAGTTTGCTACGCCTGCAAAAATTTGATATGGTGTCTTCTTTGCCCAAGCTTGAGGCACCTGGAAAACATGTATGTGAAGGCTGTATTTTGGGCAAAATATAGCGTTCCTCCTTTCCAAAAGATGGTTCAGTTTGGGCTACGCAGGAATTGCAGCTTGTACATAGTGATGTCTGTGGTCCTATGCAGACACCCTCTTTTGGGAATTACCTTTACTTCGTGACTTTCATTGATGATTTTTCCAGGCATGCATGGGTATATCCACTCAAAGCAAATTCGGAAGTGTTCATGTGCTTTAAACAGTTTTTGGTTTTGGCTAAAAATCTGTCAGCATGTAAAATGGGCACCCTCCGTTCTGATCGAGGGGGGGAATATATGTATTCTGATTTTAATGCATTTCTGGCTGAACGTGGGATAAAACACCAGTGTACAGTGCCGTATACACCTCAACAGAATGGAGTTCCTAAATGAAAGAACAGGTCACTCATGGAGATGGCGAGGTGCATGGTCAAGAGTCAAGCTTTACCACATAGTTTCTGGCTTGAGGCTGTCGTGTGTACAACATATGTACTGAACAGGTATCCCACTAAAGCTCTGCAGTCTATCACTCCATATGAGGCTTGGCATGACCGCAAGCCATCTGTTGCTCATCTGCATGTTTTTGGTTGTTTGGCATATGCATTAGTGCCTGAACAACATCGCAGAAAATTGGATGATAAGGCAGTAAAATGTATTTTTGTTGGGTACAGTTCTGAAAGTAAAGGCTATCATCTGTATCATCCACAGACTAAACGCATTCTGGTTAGCCGTGATGTCTTTGTGGAAGATGCTATTCAGCCATTGCTTTCATGTACTAAGGAGACATCTGTTAGCTCCAAAGACATGTATGATACGTTGATGCCTCTTTTTACAGGTGGACAGTCTAGTGCTGGTCCTAATGAGGCAACTTCTCAGCCTTTGCAGGTTTCATATGATGATGCAGATCATTCTATTTTTGATGCAGATTTACATGATGCACTTGTTGATGAGAGAGCTGATATTGAGCAGGCAAAAACTATGCCAAGATGGCTGGTGCAGACTTTGCGTGATAGCAAATTAGATGCACCTTTGTCATATCGTACTCGTTCAGGATCTCATAGTGCCTCCTTTGCATCAGATTGCTATGCTATGGCTGCGTCTAGTCTCTGTGATGAGAATGAGCCTGTTTCTTTTGATGAAGCACAGAATTCAGAAAATTGGATGGCTGCCATGCAATCTGAATATGATGCTATAATGAAGAATGGTACATGGTCTTTATGTGACTTGCCTCCTGGCAAGAAGGCCATTGGCACTAAGTGGGTATACAAGCTGAAGCGTAAACCTGATGGTACAGTTGATAGGTATAAGGCTAGACTTGTTGCAAAGGGTTATGGGCAGGAAAGAGGCATTGATTTTGATGAGACATTTGTACCTACATGCTGTATGACTACTGTTCCGAGCATTTGTGCACTTGCAGCCCATCATGGTTGGAATGTACATCAGTTGGACATTAAAACAACATTTCTGAATGGTGACTTGCATGAAGAAGTGTATGCTTTTCAGCCCCGTGGCTTTGTGCAAAAAGGGCATGAAAACCAGGTGTGCAGGTTAAAGAAGGCATTATATGGTTTGAAGCAAGCACCACGTGCTTGGTATGAGAAGATACATGCCTATCTAGTTGTAGATTGTTTTGTGAACAGTCCAACTGAAAGCACCTTATATGTTAAGCGTGCTAATGATGTGCTTCTGATCATTGTTGTCTATGCTGATGACATGCTGCTCACTGGTCCTATTGAGAAGCATATTGCTAATTTCAAGGCTGATTTGCATGCCTCATTTGAGATGTCTGTTTTGGGGCATTTGCATCACTATTTGGGCATTCAGTTTATGCAAGTTGATGGTGGAATGGCTTTGTGTCAAAGAAATATATTGACACATTATTGCAGCATTTTGGCCTTGAAGACTGTAAGCCTATTGCCACTCCTATGGAGACAGGTTTACGATTGAGTCTTCATGATGCTGGAGATGCATTTGATGTTGTTCTCTATCAGCAGGCTGTTGGATGCTTGATTTACTTATGCATTACTCGGCTAGATATTCAGTTTGTTGTCCCACAGATGAGCGGGTTTATGCATTGCCCAGGACTCACGCATTGGAAGGCGGTTAAGCGCATCTTTCGCTACTTGAGTGGTACTCGGCTACTTGGGTTGTTTTATCCCAAGGGGGAATCACTACCGCCAGATTTGCATGCTTTCTCTCACTTAGATTGGGCTGGTTGCTATGACACTCGTGTGTCCACCAATGGTTTTTGCTTCATGCTTGGTAACTCATGTATATCTTGGTTGAGCAAGAAGCAGCCTACTGTGGCCACTTCCAATTGTGAGGCTGAGTATAGGGTAGCTTTCACAGCGATTGTTAAGTGTGTGTGGCTCAGACGCCTTATGGCTGATTTGGGTGTTGGCCAGTCTTTTGCCACCACCATCTTCACTGATAGTCAGAGCACATTGGCAGTTGCGAGGAACCCTGTGTTCCATGCTCGCACTAAGCACATTGAGGTGCATTATCACTATGTCAGGGAGAGGTTCTCTGCTGGGGAGATCAGCTTGGCATATGTGCCCACACAAGAGAACATTGCAGACCTTTTCACGAAGGCTCTGCCTAGGGAGAAGTTTGAAGCTTTCCGCAAAGCTTTGGGCTTACTTCCTTTTGTGGAGTGATTTCCACATAGCTTGGCTCCTTATACATGAGTGCCAGCTCCTTGTTCACGGCATCACTCCCAGGGGGGATTTGTTGATATATTTAGGTAGTGATGTGTGTGAACACACCAGGACCGTCGGGGCACTTTTTTCCCTCTTTAGGAGGTTTTTTCCCCTCGGCTTGTATATACGCCTATTGCCCTAATGGGCTACTTATCTTTGTACATTCTCTAGTAATACATTCAGTATTGTGTGTTTGTGCTCCAAGCTTCTTCTTCTTCCTTGTGCTGTTTGCGTGCTTCCGCAGACGTCTAACTCCAACATCAAACAGGTAAATCACTAAAAAGGCTAAGGTGAGATGGAGGGAGAGAATACTTCTCCCATGAGTTTGATTCTTTTCTTCAAGAAAGAGGAATCAAAAGAGAGGTAACTACAAGGTACACTCCTGAGCAAAATGGAGTGGCAGAAAGGAGGAATAGGACAATTGTTGAAGCTGCAAGGTCCATGTTAAATGAAAAGCATTTGCCTAATTATCTATGGGCTGAGGCTGTATCTATAGCCACTTACTTGATTAATAGGTTGCCTTCAAAATCCCTTGCTGGGATGACTCCATATGAGGCTTGGAATGGAAGAAGACGAAGCTTAGATCATTGTAAAATCTTTGGATGTATTGCTTTTGCTCATGTTCCTTCACAGGTTAGAGGCAAGATGAATCCAAAGGCAGAAAGGTGTGTATTTATTGGATATGACAACAATCAAAAGGGTTACAGGTTATACAACCCTACCAACAAAGGATTCTTGGTAAGCAGAGATGTAGTTTTTGATGAAAACAATTCATGGTATGAAGACTCATGCAGGAAGGTCAATTTACCATATGATCTTGAAGAAGATTTTCCAAAGCTTGGTAGAGAACAACCGAAGATTGAAGAACAAGACACCTCAGAGGATGATGAAGAATCTCAGATGGAAAGATGAAAGCATGGAAGTCTAAAGGTAAAGCAAAATTGCAGGAACTTGGACATGAGGCAGAATCATCACATCATGGCCTAAGAAGATCTATGAGGGAAAAGAAAAAACCAGAAAGGTATGGGTTTGACACCTCATTAGTAACTAAACATTCTATCTACATAGCACAGGACATAAACCAAGAGGAGCCATCATCCTTTGAAGAGGCCAAAGCAAAATAAGAATGGAAGCATTCAATGAAGGAAGGGATTGAAGCACTTGAGGAAAACAACACTTGGGATTTGGTGCCCAAGACTTCATCCATGAAGTTAATAGGCTCAAGATGGGTCTATAAACTCAAGAAGAATTCTGATGGTTCCATTAATAGGTATAAGGCAAGGCTTGTAGCAAAAGGTTTTGCACAAACTCAGGGAATTGATTATGAGGAGACCTCTCCTATGGCAAAGATGCCTACTATTAGGGGTTTTCTTAGTATTGCCTCTTCTAAGAATTGGAAGATACTTCAACTAGATGTAAAGAATGCATTCTTGAATGGTTGGATAACAGAAGAGGTATATATGGCACAACCACCTGGTTTTGAGAATCAAGTTTATCCTGATTATGTGTGTAAACTTAACAAAGCATTGTATGGTCTCAAGCAAGCTCCAAGAGCTTGGAATTTCAGGCTTATTTCATTCTTGCACGACAAAGGCTTTCAACCAAGCAAGGCAGATCCCTCACTCTTTATCAAAAAGAGTAATTCTGAGATCATCTACCTATGTGTATATGTAGATGATATTATATTGACAGGAAATGATGCAGATGGTATGAAGAAGATCAAAGATCAGATGAGCGAAGAGTTCAAGATAAGTGATTTGGGTTCACTTACCTACTTCCTAGGCTTGGAAGTTGTCTACAAAGATCATGGTTTGTTTCTCACTCAAAGAAAGTACATTAAGGACATGTTGGCAAAATTCAAGATGCAAGATTGTAAGATTGCAGGTACTCCAATGGAGGTCAATCACAAATTGAGCTCACATGAAGGTGAACTCATAGAGGACATCACATCATATCAAGTCTAGTGGGTAGTCTCAACTATGCCACATTGACAAGAGTAGATATATGTTACAATGTGAGTGTGCTAAGTCAATTTATGCACACACCAAGGAAACCACATATGGATGCTGCCAAAAGGATTCTCAAGTATCTCAAAGGAACCATCAACGAAGGAATTTATTATCCTTATGTATCTGATTTAGGTCTGAAGCTATTTTCTGATGCAGATTGGGCTAGATCCAAAGAAGATAGAAGGAGCACTTCATGTTACCTTACCTTTGCAGGTTCAAAGCTTATTTCATGGTCATCCAAGAAGCAACCCATAGTTGCTCTCTCTTCTACTGAAGCTGAATATAGAGTTCTTGCCATAGCTACGTGTTGGCAGCAGTCAGGGAACCGAAGGAGCCACAAGACAAAGAGAGTCAGAGCGAAGGGACAGCACAAGCAAACATGGCAGTCAAAGAAGATCTGGCAAGTAGGCCATCTAAATTTTTCAGACATGAAGGAGTTGAGCACACAAGAAGAAAGAGCAAGTAGGGAGCTCAAAGGTATGTATGACAAATCAATATAGAAAATCCCTACACAAACAGTGATTTTCATCACTAAAAACCATTGTAAATATCATTTCGTATTTTTGTAGCTCCATTTTGTGCAAGCCAAGGAGTCCTTGAGCTTGAGGAGCTTTAGAAGTATCTACCTGCCAATTTTCATATTTTTTAGATCTCGTTTGAGCCCTCTAATAAGCCCTGGAACCTAATTTTTAACTAGGCCGGACACTAGGTCTAAACAGGGCCAAAGCTAGTCAAAAACTATAAAAGGAGCTAGAGAGCTCATTTTTGGGGGTAGATTGTAATTGAAATGAACTTGTAAGAGCTTTTTGAAAGTAATCTAAGAACTCCATTGCTTCTCACTCTTTGTCTTGCCGTGTGTGCATGTGTGTGTGTATGTGTGTGCATGCTTGTGTGCTTCTCACTCACGCACTTGTGCCTCCGCTTGCTCGTGGTCTTCATACCATCCTCACATCTTCCCGGATTGACATTAAAGGAGGTGCTACTCATCACTGAGCTACACCAAATTTTGGCACCGTTGCCGGGGATCGAGCTTTGAGGACGAGCGTGTGATGGTAAGACGTAGATTGGAGACGTTGGCGTTGTAGGTAATTTCTTTACTTTTCCTATTTTTCTCTTTCTTACCTTACCACCATCATCACCATCATCATCATCACCATCTTCCACCTCCATTTCCATCATCGGGAAAATTTCAGTTTTTTGATCATATCACCTTCTCCACCTCATTTCCCTCATTTCACTTGTGAGAGAGAGTGAGAGAGCGAAATTGTGTGTGCTGTTTTTGCATGTTTCTTGAGCTGTCTTGCAGGTACAGGCCGCATCATCGTCCCCAGCACTCTGTGCAGGTACGGAATTCTCGGTAACTGTCTGTGTGTCACCGACTTCTGTCAATCGCGACCGACAGAAAAAATGCTCAAATTGCCAAAAAAAGTGCAAAACCATGATCTACAGGCCTAGAGCTTCCCAAAAATGTGCTTAGATTTTTGAAATTCATCAGATTTCTGTCAATCACGATCGCTCTGTCAATCGCGATCGGTTTGTCAATCGCGATCGACAAACCACGACGAACAGACCTGTCAATCGCGATCGACCAGTCAATCGCGACTGACAGCCCACGACGGCTCTGTCAATCGCGACCGACAGAGTCAACGACCGATTGACCACGACTGACAGATTTTACGCGTGACACGTGTCAATCGCGATCGAGTCATAAATCGCGATCGACCCATCAATCGCGACTGACAGCCCACGACGGCTCTGTCAATCGCGACCGACACAGTCAACGATTGTTTGACCACGACGGACAGACCCTCGCGACCGACTTGTCAATCGCGATCGACCCATCAATCGCGACCGACAGAGTCAACGATTGTTTGACCACGACGGACAGACCCTTGCGACCGACCTGTCAATTGCGATCGACCCATCAATCACGACCGACAGAGTCAACGACCCTTTGACCACGACTGATTGACTTTTCGAACCACCTGTCAATCACGATCGACACATCAATCGCGACTGACAACCACGACGGACCTGTCAATCGCGATAATTGAGGGATCCTTGGGATTGTTTTTTATAAAGGCAAGAGGTAATTTGTTCGGTGAGTAACATGCATGAAAGTGGTCTAGTCTGTCATTTGAATTTAAGTCTGGAGCTAATCTTGGGACTAATGCAGGTCTATTGAGAAGCAATTGAGAGCGTCCAAGCAAGGGCTTTGTGCAAGCTTGAGAATCAACTTCTCGAGCACTAAAGAGCAAGGATCAGCAAGAAAGGTCGGAATACTCTCAACTCCCCTTCATCAATTCCTAGCTTAGGCTAAGAACGACCAGAGGTAGGAGTAAGTCAAGGCGACGATAGGCAATTATCAAGTTGAAGCATACCTAAACTTTCAAGTTCAAGCTAAGAACATAATCTTTGTACTGTCGAGGACTTTAAAGGAAAAGAACTTAACGTGGAACGATCAACTTCAAGTGCGGAACTACACTCAAATATACCTTGCAACGTGATATCAGAAAAGAATTTTAACAGAGGAATCAACTAAAAAGAATCAAGTAACTGATACAAAAGGACTCTGCAACGAGGTTGTACTTGGGCAAATTTGGGTTATTCAATTAGGCTTATGAACCTTAGATCAGGGCGACATCTAGTAAGGGATAGACAAAGCCTTAGGTCTTCAGAGGCTAGTGTCAACCACACTACTAGGTCGTGGGCCTAGCAGTTGAGCCACCACTCATACTACCCAAGTTCTGAGACTAGTAAATCCGAGATGTCTCAAGGTATGGGGAGACCTACAGTAAGTTCAGGAGTGCCATACTTGCACAGGGTAGAAGGCCCTTACAAAACGCAGTTGGAATACCTTAGGACCAACCGATTAGGTGCCAGCATCTATGAGGACGGCCTAGGAAGATCTGTGGTACAGATTAAGAATCCTGATCAATCCATTGGACTAGAGCGCCCAGCTGTCAAGTTTGAAAATGGAGCATACTTGGACAAAGAAGGAACCATATACGTAGTCACCAGTCACCAAGATAGGACGGACGAATTTGGAAATGTGATCCCAGAAGCGGACTTAGGTGACGTAGAGCAAGGAAACATGGGTACAGAACCTAGAACCCCTCGAGGCAAATCGGTTCTCACTAGGATTATCACACCAGAGTGGATTCCCCAGGATAATAAGAGCATAGATTTGCTCCTCAATCGAGAAACTGACGAAGCCTTTTGGAGGTATAAATCTGATCAGCCAACTAATATAGGAACAATCATGATCTATGAGTTTAAGGATCCTGATAGCCCAGGCAGAGTGACCTATTTGGATCACGCTTCAGAGAGGATCTTTGTGGTTATCGAACATGATAGACATGCTTACACTTGGAAGGGTGAATTCGTTTTCCCCCAACCAAGATCGAATGTGTCCTATGGTCACCCTAGAGCGGGAACATCCCAAGTTCATGGAATTCAAAGAGACAGAAGTAGAGATAGGCCAGAAGTAAGCTTTGTCAACCCAGGGGGCGGAGAAAGAACGAGAGTGGAAACAAATAGAGTAGAGCCTGAGGTACTTAGAGCTCACAGGAATCAAAGAAATGCGGATGAGTTCCCTCTACCACGACCTAGAGAGCACACAAGGACTTTGAGACCAACTCAGCTAGTTAAGTCCATGAAGAATTACTTCGATGGCACCGGAGATCCATATGATCATGTGGCTGAGTTCAGGCAAGTGTTGAGAGCTGAACAAGTGGAGGATTATTCACACAATATAATGCCTTTGGTCTAACCCTTAGGAACACTGCCCTGACATGGTTTCAACCACTAAACGAGAGGCAGTTCAGGAGCATAGACCAACTCCTGGAGGCTTTCATTATTGATTTCTCTAAGAGTGGCATAAGACACAATACCTCCTCATTGATTCACAGCTTCAAGCAAACCCCTCAAGAAACCGTGAGACTTGCAAGAAGAAGATTTAGGCAATACTTGGAGAGATGCCCTGTCCCTGAGCTACCCACACCAGCTAAGCAAGTGGCTTTATTCTTGGATGGATTGCTAAGTACCAAATTAAGATCATATGTGTACTTGAAGGACCCTAGGACCATAGAAGAGTGTGTACGCATGTGTATTGACATTGAGGATAACCTAGGGGAGGAGTTAGAGCTTTCCAAGATATACAAAGATTCAAATAGTGCCTCTAGCCTCTCTTCCACACAATCCACATCGATTGAGGAACTTGCAGAGAAAGTTGCTCAGAAACTAGGTGTCTCTAGTTAACAAATCCCAAGGTTCACCCTTGTAAAAAGATGCTATAATTGTGGAGGCGACCATATGGAAAATGTATGTCCCATTATGGCTCAACCCCAAGTAAATCCTAGTGGCCAATACTGCACCATAGAACGGAGATACACAAATCACACAGCGCAAGATTGCCCATACAACAAGCAAGCAGTTAGGCAAACTACCCTCAGACATACCCTCAACAAGGAAGATATCAGAACCAATATCCACCACAACCGTACGCTAGGCCTCAACAAACCTACCAACCACAATATCAAGCCCAGCAAAGGCCTGAGCCTGTGTTAGCCCAACAACCTCCAGCTCCATCCAACGTGATCCCTGTAAAGTATGCCGCTGCAGAAGAAAACATGAATAGAGCGATAGTCTCGGTAACCCAATTGCTTTCTAAAAGTGACCCGAGTGACCATAGTTTTGATTCTACACATGTTGATAGTCCCCAGGCCTACTACATGCAGTCTCCTGAGCATGGTGAGTCTTACTATAGTGAAGAGCCAAATGAGCCTAGTTGGGCAGATTACACAAACGTCATGTATGCAAACCCCAACCCTAGGCCTCAACCTAAGCAAGTAAGACCCCCATTCCCTAAAGGACCATGCTACAGATGTGAGGGAGATCATCTCATTCGTGATTGTCCCTTACCTCCACCTATGCAACCCCAGTCAGTAACAATTCAAGGTTTTTGCCAAGAGTGTGGAAAGGAGCATCTCTTACGAGATTGCCCTAAGAATCCTAATAATATGCCAAAAATCACTCCTATTAATGTTATTGGGTTAGTGGTAGATTCCACAGGAAGTGTCACTTCCACTGCACCCGTATAGGTAGCCACTAGAGCTCAAGCAGTGCAGCAAAACCAAGGGGTAAGCAAGGAAAAGAGCCCAGACGCTAGCAATACTGAGAGCCAAAATAAGAAGAGAACAAGAGCTTGGAGAGATAGCCGTGAACGTATGAAAAGGCAATGGGCAAAGAAGATGAGTGAACTTGAGGAAAGTCTACGAGAAACCAAGGCCAAAATCATAGAGGTCACATCTCAACCGCACTCTCACACATTCCCACCGCTACCATCCCCATCACCCTCCATCCCTCCACCCTCTAATACACCCCACGTAACCCACCCACCACCCCAAGCAGGATCAGTATTAGCTGACCCCACTCCTGAAGATATAGACATGATGCTTAAAGCATATCAGGCCAGAATCCAAGAAGGGCCAAATGTCACGGATCATAACAAGTGTTACCCTAGAGCTGACCTAGAGATAGAAAGAACCAAGCTTTGCGCGAAAATGGTCGCATTGGCTCAGACTATGTTTGAAGCCAGTCGCCTTTTCAATTACTCGGGCTCAGCCAAGACGCAATTACACTTGGATGTACTTCTAGAGAAGTTAGAGGGCATAATTGCAAGATCTACCAAGGAAGAAAAAAATCAAGAAAGAGATAAAGCAAGCAAAAACATGACCCATCCCCCATCAAAAGCTTATGTGCCCAATTCCACTGAACCAGACAACCCCCCCTCCCTAGAAAGAATAGAGAATCTAATGGCACAATCACAAAAGGAACTCGCCCCTCAACACCATGACAAGGCTAGTGAAAGAGCAGGTCTTCCTACCCAGAAAGCCTATGTGCCTGAGGCCTACGTGCCTAACTCTACGGAGCCAGACACCTCTTCTTCTATGAATCAATACACACCAGAATTCTTGCGAGAGATTCAAGAAGAGAAATGGGCTAAAGAGAATGAAGTTCCTCCCCCCATTGAACTGGTGGATGACACACACGATCAATTCCCACAAGACCTTCCTTCCATTTATGGAGAACAGGAGAGTGCCCAATCTCAAGAAAGATTAGACTTCGAGTCTAATTCTTTACAAGAACTACCCCATTTCACAGGCCCATGGGAAGCAAAGTCCACCTGTATGAGAGCACCTACAGTCATGGTAAGAAACGAAGATTCAGTCATACCTAGGAACACAGAGGTAGTGAAGAACACCAAAGTGCAGTGCAATCTCACTTTGGAAGAGCTGCTTAAGGTTAGACCAGAAGTGTGGAAACATGTAGCCAATCAAGTGCCCGAGATAGCAAAACCTCGTTCCCAGGTAGGATCACATAGGACAGTGCCAGAGATACCCTTGGATAAGATAGGAGATATGTGTGAAGGTGAAGAAGGGAACACCTATCTTCCCATTACCTACCAGGAGTACACCACCAAGGCAATTTTGGACTCAGGTGCAGGAGTTGCAATTGCCACCACTTCCCTATGGAAGCGTTGGGGCAAGCCAGCACTCAGGCCAACGAGAATGAAATTGCAGATGGCCGATGCTCATATTGAGAGACCCTTAGGATTACTAGAAGGAATAACTCTCACCACCTGTGGTGTCGAGTTCGAGCATACCTTTGCCATATGTGAATTTAGCAAGAACCAGGCCTATGAAATGATCTTGGGACGACCCTTTATGCGACAATTGCAAGTGGTACAGGATTGGGGAACCAATTCTTTGTACATGCAGCACTTAGGTGTTACGACCAAAGTCAATCTCAAGGATTACTCTCATAGAGATGTCCCTCCCATCCAATGGAACCCCATCCATAGAGCCAAAGATGATACCGAATCGGTGCATTCCATAGGATCAGGATCCTCATGGATGCATGAAGACACTCACTTATGGATGTGCAAAGTAGCAGTAGAGGAAGAGAAGAGAGAAAAGGCCAGAGAAATAGGTGCAAACGAAACACATAGACCCATTCAAGACCCAGCCTATGCACCTGTAGTCTTTCCTGACGAAGAATTTGAACCCCACGGCTGGGCAGAAATCCTAGCAACAATGGATGTAGCCATCAATGAGGAACAATGGACACCTCACTGTGATGAGGATGGCTATGACATTTCAGGCTTCTCCATAGAGCCAATCATGGGAGAGGTAGTTCTAGAAGAATGCGAACCTAGCCCTGATGCATTTGAGGATGCAAGTGACTCCGATCTAGAGTCAATCATTATGGACCCACCTTTTGCATCAGATGAAGAATACTTCCATGAAGTAGAATTTCAACCCCAGAGGCATGGAGAGCTTACAAATGATGTAAGATTAGCCACACACGTGACCCCGAAGGAAGAAGGAAAGAAACGAAAGAAGAGAGAAGTCTCACCAGAAGAGGAAGAATCTTTGTTTGAGGTCCCGAAAAATTTTAAGAAGTATGAGATAGACGACAGGAGAGTCATGATAAGAATGCCTAAACGAGAGGCGTAATCAGGAGAGGCCTATGATAACAAAGAAACCACCAAGAAAATAGTAGTGGCCCTAGAAGAAGGAGAGGAGAGATGCACGTACATAGGCCATGACCTAACAGAGGAAGAAGAGCATGCGTTAATAGCCTTGCTAAGAGAATACAGAGATGTATTCGCTTGGAGTTACAAGGATTTGAAAGGTGTTGACCCTGACATATGCTCACACACTATCCCCATGACCTCAGATGCTAAACCCTCTAAGCAAAATCCCTATACATATAACGATAATTACGCTGCCAAGATTAAAGAGGAGATAGATAGACTGGTTGAAGCTGGATTTATCTATATAATTGAGCACACTGAGTGGGTATCCCCCATCGTAGTGGTGCCCAAGAAGAATGGCAAGCTGCGTGTATGCATTAACTTGAAGAAGGTCAATGCAGCCACAATTCGAGATAACTATCCGCTTCCCATCACAGAACATCTCTTAGAAAGAGTAGCAGGCAAGGAAGTGTACAGCTTCCTCGATGGATTTTCGGGCTACAATCAAGTAGCCATAGCTCCAAAAGATCAGCATAAGACAGCTTTTGCCACAGAGTGGGGTATATTTGCCTTTCGTGTAATGCCATTTGGGCTTACCAATGCACCAGCTACCTTCCAGAGACTAATGTGCCATGTATTTAAGGAGTTCCTGAGGAAGAACTTAGAAGTCTATGTTGATGATCTTTGTGCTCATTCCAACATTAGACAAACCCATATTCCTGAACTCAAACAAATCTTTGACAAATGTAGAGAATATCAAGTCTACCTAAACCTAGAAAAATGTGTTTTCATGGTCAGGCAAGGCAAGATTCTAGGGCACATAGTGTCAAAGAATGGCATATCTACTGACGAAGAGAAAGTGAGAGCCATAGCAGAGCTACCTAGGCCAAGGAATGTCAAGGAAGTACAAGCTTTCATGGGACATTGTGGTTAATACCGCCGGTTCATTCACATGTATGCTGTCATTGCAAAGCCCATGTACGGACTTCTGACAAACTTTGAGTGGACTGAGGAATGTGAGAATTCCTTCAATGAGCTTAAACGGCGATTATGTTCAGCACCAATCTTAACCACACTGGATTGGAATAAGCCTTTCCATGTTCATGTGGATGCATCCAATTATGCTATTGGATGTGTACTCGCGCAACCTACTGGTGAAGGTAATATGGATCTTCCAATTGCCTAAGCTAGTAGACAATTGAATGCAGCTGAACGAAATTATACCACTACTGAGAGAGAAGGCTTAGGCATGATATATGCAGTTAAAAAGTTTAGACACTATTTGCTTGCAAATAAGTTTAATTTTTTTACTGATCATCAGGCATTGCTATACCTCGTAAACAAGCCATGCAATACAGGAAGATTAGTAAGATGGTTTCTCTTGCTAATGGAATATGATTTTGAGGTTGTGGTAAGGAAAGGGAAGACTCATTTGAGGGCAGATCACCTTTCTAGGCTCACATCGGGAGAAGCCCCACAAGGAGTATCAGATGATCTTCCTGATGCTTACTTGTTTAATTTGGAAGTAATACCTCAGTGGGCTAAGCCATTAGTGCCCGTATTGACATACGGACCTAACCATCCAGTCATAAACACGCAGGATAGAGAGGTAGTAAAAGCCCAAAAGTATCACATCATGGCAGGAAGTATGTACAAGCACACAGATCAAGGAATCTTGGCTTGTTGTATAGAAGAGGACGAGTACACTAAATGGTTGCATTTAGCACATGTAGGTGCATTAGAGCAACACTACTCAAAGCAACGAACCTTACAGACCCTAAGGAGACTAGGAGTACATTGGCCAACTATGGAAGCTGATGTCCAAAAGTTGTGCAAGGACTGCCCAATCTGCTGCACTAAACCACCTGTGGAACATGCCACTCTTTATCAAGTGTCCATAGTGCCAGATTGGAGTGAACCACTAGTATCCTTCCTGAGGACGAAAACGTTCCCTCCATACATGACTCTGGCTAGGAAAAGGAGTTTAGAACAAGAAGCCCAGGATTACTCACTTATTGGTGATAATCTATACAAACGTGGTAAAGACGGTTACCTGAGACTATGTGTCCATGAGAGTGAGTATCTCAAGATCTTGGACACTGCTCACCAAGGTGTAGAAGGAGGACACTTTGGACCAGATTGGGTGATCAAGGCAATACTATTTGCGGGCTTCTGGTGGTCGACCCTTCACATGGATGCACATACCTATGTGAAACGCTGTGATGTCTGTCAGAGAACTCAATATCCTATACGTAAAGATGAGATGCCACTGAAACCTATGATGGGTGGACGTGCATTTTCTAAGTGGGGAATAGACTTCGTAGGTCCTATTAATCCCCCAGCTAAGGGTTCCCATGCAGAATATATCATTGTTGCGACAGACTATCTAACAAAGTGGGTAAAGGTAAAAGCCACGACGAAGAACGATGCTCAAACAACTGCTAAATTCTTGTTTGAGAATGTATTCACAAGATACAGGCTACCTATAGAACTAGTAAGTGATAGAGGCACTCACTTCTTGAACGAAGTGATTGAAAATCTACTCCAAGAATTCTTGGTAGTTCATAAGAAGTCTGCCCCCTATCACCCTCAAGCAAATGGCCAGACCGAGAGCACCAACAAGATCTTATGCAATGTACTGACGAAATTAGTGAACAATAAACGCTCTGATTGGGATAAACAGCTACACCATGCTGTTTGGGCATACCGAGTCGCCTACAAAACGGTACTCCAAGCCACCCCCTTTCAGATGGTATTTGGCCAAAATGCAGTGCTACCGTTGGACTTCCTAATACCTACACTGAAAGTAGCACAAGAGCATGAATGGACGGGTCATGAACTCTCCTCAAGACTTTTTGACCTTGAACGATTAGGAGAAACAAGACTGAGGGCGGCTGCAGGGATATATGCAGCAAAGAAACGATAGAAGGCATACTTTGATGCCCACGTTAAGGATAAAGGTTTAAAGGCATACTTAGTTTTAGTTTGCACATTGAAGCAACATGCGAGGAAACTGGAGAAGAGAGGCTACGGACCCATGATCATTAACAGAATCTCAACAAGTGGAGCAGTGCAACTAGCCACATTAGAAGGCGATGTTCTCCCAAGTTATATCAGCGGATGCAGAGTCAAGTTGTATCAGGAACCTCTCACAGAGGAAATGCTAAGTCGACTCAATACTGCTAAGAAACGCAAAGAGGAAGAAAAGCGAATTCGAGAAGAAGCTCAAGCAGAAGCCCTAGAGCGCATACGGAGAATGAAATTAAGAAGACAAGGTAGAGAGCACCCTAGGCAAAATGCATATGCAGACCAAGGATATGACGTGGCTATGTGTGAAGTTTCAGGTGTTAGCTCACATAGGATAACTGATCGACGTCCTTTCATAACCTTAGATATAGGACAAGGAAAGAGTGCAAGGACTGTAAGAGCCTTGATTGACTCAGGTGCAGCCACTAGTGCTGTTAAATTGTCTTACTGTCAAGAGTTGCAATTAACTGTCAATCCTATGGAAGCATATCTCATAGGATTGGGAGGCATGGAAACCCCTTGCATGGGCAAGGTGGAACTTCCCCTCTATATTCACGATGAGGCAATGACAGTTAAAGTACTAGTATGTCAAGATGAGGACCTCACTGAACCCCTTGTCTTGGGTCAAGACTGGATCTATGACCAAGCAGTCAACTTAAACCTAAGAAGTGGACTTCTTCAGGTATGGGTGAATCAAGCTAGAATTACAATTGAGTTAAATAATGGAGCACTCAAGGAACTAGGAAAGGCACAGACTCCTAGTCCCTCCAGGGGTACACATGAAGTTGACCATGCTGTTCTTGTCCAAGGCTATGTGATACAGAAGAACGAAGATCTCAAAGAAGGAGTCAGAACCACAATGGAACTCCCTTCTTTTCCAAAGGCCAGAAGGAGGCAGCAACTAAGGGCAGATCAATCACTGAAGATTCTCCAGGCGAGAGACCAAAAGCACGCGCGAAGCAGAACAACTCAGCCGATGAAACAAATGTGGGTGCGGAAAGATGAGCTGCCGACCGTAACTAAGTCGCAACAACGGTCTCAACTTCCTATTAGTAATCAACGACTTGATGCTAATAAGAGGACTCCTAAAACCTCTGTTGAGAAAGTGAAATCCATTTGGGTACCCAAGAAGTCAATGAAGGCTGACCCACAATCAAGACAAATTTGGGTGCCTAAGGCTTGCTTGCGGGCTCAACTAACCCCACACAATTCACATCATACACGACAAGGTTCACTCGCTCAAGCAGCCGCCACCCACTCTTGTCTGATACACTCGAACACACTGCCACCTAGAGGCACGCACAGACTCACTCATAAATGGGTCCCAATGACACAACAACTCCCAGCAGAATTACTCATGCAACCCTCCCGAATCTCCACAAAACCAAGACCAAAAGCCATCCATGGTGTTTGGCAACCTAAGACTTGTAATAAACCCCCCGACCCCAATCTGTGAATTCATCTCCACTTACTAACTGCATTAGTCAGACAGTGCATCTTTCCATCTAGCTCCTAGGACTATCCAGACATTAACTACACACACTGTCATCGTGCACTCACAGACCACTGACTCATCATCTACCTCATGTTAATGTTGTAACGGGGACAACAACGGGTTTATTCTGTCCATTATAATGTTAACACATGGTTCTATATTCTCACAGAACCAACAAGCAAGCAGTGCCATGGCAGAAGCTGGAGGTTCCAGTCCTCACGCCGGATCCAGCGCACAGATTGTGGATATAGAAACACTCCTCCTCGAACCACATCTCACCGAAAGACCGCAAGAACTTCAAGCTGTGCATGTGCTCCCAGTTCAGGATCCTCCTCAGGGACACACCTCTCAAGTGGGCAAACACGCTCATTGGTTCAGTGATGTTGCAGGACCATTGGGTGATGGAACCTATTTTTGGGAAGCTGAATTGGAGTTTAATGGTAAATGGGGACGCTACCATTTTTTCACGCACGAATTTGAGAGCTATCAGAATGCCGAAGTAATGCGTTCGGTATGGACCAAAGCTGGCCTGGACAGTTATTTCAGGGCCCACTTACCGAAGCCAGATTTCTTACGTTGTTCTTATCTTATCAGTACCATCACTCCTAGCAGGGCCAAGGGAGGCGACAACACTTTTGTGTTACCCTCACTGTTGTTGGGCCACGAACTTAAAAGATTCAAACTGACCCTCAATCTGGTACGAGAAGCATTGGAAATGCATGGTATGCACATTCCTACTGAAAAGGAAACAATGGTTCCAGGCAAAATGAAACATAAAGATCTCAATAAGCTGAAGGATATGGTAGCAATGACATCGACCATCGCTCTTCACCTGCGGACCGTCATGCAGCATTTTGCTTTTCCAGCCCAGGAAAGATTCACCATGCCACCAAAGAAGATATGGTTTAGCTTGTATTTGGCAGAGACAGAAAACCTCCCTATCAACGTACCACATTGGATCATAGATCAGATCCACCTAGCCCATCAACGGTGGAATAAGAAGCAGAAAAATGTGCTCCACGGGTGTTGTGCTCTGACCAAAATAATCTATCGATGTCTAGCCTATGACGTGCCTATTCAGCGGGCACTCATATGGTCCCAGGCACAGGAGTTCCAGAGAAGGCTATCAGCGGCAGGTCCTCCATCAAAGAAGATGAGAGGGGGAGTCCAATTACCCTGCGCTCAACCAAGGGGAGCCACCACTACACCAGAGATTACCCCTCCCCAGACACGACGCATTAGACCATTCACCATTCGGCTACCAAGACCAAGTACAAAGGGACCCAATCTGGTGTTTCCACCCATCCCATCAGACTTTGAATTTCCACAGGGCTTTACTCTCAATGATCTCACTGATGAAGAAGTGGCTAGACTGATCTACGACTCTAATCTCGAAACGGAAACAGAGCGAGCTCAGGAACCACAAACCCATACAACAACGTCAGCCCCCACCCGACCGCAAGTTGTAGAAGTCGACGTAGATGAACAAGAGACCGAACAAGAGGAAGAAGCCTACGAAGAACAAGAGTATGATGAACTTTCAGAGTTAGCAAGTGCCCCCGCGTATTCGGCACAAATAAAAAGACTATATCGAACCATGAAGCTAGTTCAAGAACAGCATAAAATGTCACTTGAAGCAGGCAAGAAACTCATGAACCAATTGCTGGCAGAGGAAGGTGTGGATGATCTGTTCATCGAGTCCATCAACCTACATGCCGATGCAGTAGGATTGGATGAGGCCATTCATGAGGCAATGGCCTACATTCACCGATTTGAGAAAGGAGTTCCCGCCCGTCCCATGAGGTCCGGGAAACAAATTCATATCAACGTATCAGCACCAGGAAATACAACGCAAATAGACGAACATCAGGAAGCACCACTGTCACCACCCTCCCCACCCCTCACTACACAACTCACTCCACCACGTGACACTATCGCCACCACGTCCACTATCACCACAATCGTCATGGGAATTCCACTCTCTCTGGGAATCCAATTCGGGGGAGTCACTATGCCCACCTTCACCACTCTCTTCACTAACGTCACATCCACCCCACCCACGGTCCCCATCTACACGGTCACTCAAACATTTGACACTATGGAAACATCTCCTGCCACAGCACCACTCCCTTCCCCCATGCAACCTCCGTCCCCCATACCCCCTCCACCCACATCTCCACTTGACTCCACATCATTCACAACTCCCTTTCCCGTCCCCATTTCCCCTGCATCTTCATCTCTCCCTGCATCATTTAATGTAAATAGTATATTCCTAGCTTTAAATCAATGTGTCTATCAACTTCAGAATGAGTATTGAGCTCTCGACGATCGTTATCATCAAGTGATCACTACCAATCAGAAACTTCAGAGCCGCCTCACAGCGATCGAGGAAGAAAATGCAGAACTCAACCAACGTTACACCACGCTCGAACATGCCCACCAAACACTCCTAGAAACTCCCCAACCATCACAACAGCTGGGCACCAAACAACTCGTGGCCTTGCTGGACGTATACCAAGCTGATAATCTCAGAGTCCGGCGTAACTTGGCACTCCTCAGAAAACACATGGCAACCACCCTTGAAGAGAACAAGAGACTGCAGCAGCAAAATGAAGCAAATCTAGAAGTAGCAATGGAAGGCTCTCCCCACGAAATTGATCTAGAGCAGTTTAAAGCTGTACCCTCAGAGACAATGAAGACCATCTTGGAAAGCTATGCAGATCTATTAGATGCTCATGATGAGTTGGAAAGGGAACATGATGAGCTACGTGGCCAGCTCAAGGAGCAGGAGGCTCCAACCAAGGTAATAGAACCGGCCTCGACTTCAGAGGAAGTGAAGGCATTGACAGAGCAGGTGGTTGAGCTCCAGAAAAAGTTACTAGAGTATGAAAGGCAACCCTCTCCAGTTATAGAACCTGAGCCAGAAGACTTGGTTCCCATTGAGGTAGATGATTCGTACGAGGAACCATACGTTCCTATGCCAATGCCAGGAGGGCAACAAACCTCAGAGGGAATGGATACCTTAGAAGTGGAAGCACCTGAATGGCTTCAGTCATTAGAGAAGACAGCGAACACCCACAATGAACGAGTAGCAATACAAATCCAATCATTAGCCAAATTAGAAGACATTGTCATCAAGTCCGAGTATTTCAGACGTATGTCCCATCACAGGTGGATAGGGACCAATGATGATTAGTATGTGCCATATTGCATATTGTTGGCTGATTACAACGCAGAGATCCAACGACAATGTGGGAAAGCCCCCATCTTTGCCACCCAATTTGGCCCCGACGATATACCAGAGAGTGCAAAAAGAGGTTCTATTCATCAACCCACTTGGAGGATCCGTCTCTTGGAGACTTATCCTGAAATGGTACGAACCTGGAATAACATGCCCCTCTTTATTAAGTACAATCCTTGTTATGCCCCAGTCCTACGAAGACGCACATGGCCCGAATTCACCATTGCTGTCAAGAACATCAAAGGTTGTGCCAAGTGGCTAAATTATGTTTATCTAGCACCTCCACGAGGACCTCCCACTGTAAATTACATGATTTCTACTATCAGACACTGGAGCACTCGACTACGCAATACACCCAATGTGATGGCACAAATGTGTATGAAAATATTTGAATTAATGCTGATCACATTCAGGACATTTAAAAACATTAAGGATCCCCACTTCTCAGGAGCAGACTTCGTTACAGGCAACCAAGACCTAGTTTACGACATGAGCACCACCCCATCAATAGAAGTAATATATGCTTGGCACGCCATAATAAAGTACCTCCCCGCTTGTTTTAAACAGACTTTCGAAGAGATGTTCATAACGGGATTCTGGGAATATCACTCAGAAATTTTTGTACCCAGGCCTTCACATCTCCTCCACTTATTCGCTGTGGAGAGAACCATACATTCAGAACAACTGCGGGTGCCACACCCGGGCGTACCAGGACTAGTGAATTGGGACGCATTATTAACAGATCTAGCACGAGGGCTGAGATTAGAAGAACATCACCTCGCTTCCGACGTCGTCCAATACTACGTTCAACGAACATCTAGACAAGGGTCTGTCAGGGGCGACAGACGCGAGAGTGGGGGGGGGGGGGTGTTGGCAGCAGTCAAGGAACCGAAGGAGCCACAAGACGAAGAGAGTCAGAGCGAAGGGACAGCACAAGCAGACATGGCAGTCAAAGAAGATCTGGCAAGTAGGCCATCTAAATTTTTCAGACATCAAGGAGTTGAGCACACAAGAAGAAAGAGCAAGTAGGGAGCTCAAAGGTATGTATGACAAATCAGTAGAGAAAATCCCTACACAAATAGTGATTTTCATCACTAAAAACCATTGTAAATATCATTTCGTATTTTTGTAGCTCCATTTTGTGCAAGCCAAGGAGTCCTTGAGCTTGAGGAGCTTTAGAAGTATCTACCTGCCAATTTTCATATTTTTTAGATCTCGTTTGAGCCCTCTAATAAGCCCTGGAACCTAATTTTTAACTAGGCCGGACACTAGGTCTGAACAGGGCCAAAGCTAGTCAAAAACTATAAAAGGAGCTAGAGAGCTCATTTTTGGGGGTAGATTGTAATTGAAATGAACTTGTAAGAGCTTTTTGAAAGTAATCTAAGAACTCCATTGCTTCTCACTCTTTGTCTTGCCGTGTGTGCGCGTGTCTGTGTATGTGTGTGCATGCTTGTGTGCTTCTCACTCACGCACTTGTGCCTCCGCTTGCTCGTGGTCTTCATACCATCCTCACGTCTTCCCGGATTGACATTAAAGGAGGTGCTACTCATCACTGAGCTACACTACGCAAGAAGCTATGTGGATGAAGACATTATTCAAAGATCCTGGATTGGAGTTTGGAACTCCAACTATTTTTGGTGACAATATGAGTTCTATTCATTTGGCTGCTAATCCTATTTTTCATGCAAGGACTAAACATATTGAAGTTCATTATCACTATGTACAAGAGAAGGTTCTAAGCAAAGAGATTCAAATATCATATGTGTCCACTCATCAACAATGTGCAGATATTCTAACCAAAGCATTGGATGGTACAAAGCTTTGCAAATTCAAGGCTATGATTGGTTTGCAGGTGATCTTAGAAGATTGAAGACCTCAAGTATACTTGGCTTGAGGGGGAGCTGTTGGAGCAAGTCTATGACAAGACTAAGTATTGGCTTGAGTCTCACAAATTCATATAAGAAGCTTTAAAATGAAGACTATGTAAAGTTCACTTGTGAACTACCTCTTGTAACTTTTGAAGACTTTACTTAATGTAAAAGTGAAAGAATCTTAAGTGGTTGAGTCCGGGAAAGAGGAGCCACAAATTCATGATTTGTGGTAGATAGAGAATCAAATCAATCATTGATTGATTGGAGAGTGATTGAGGGAAGTTAGCCTCCCAAACTCAACTATAAATAGATGGCAGTTTTAGTCGTGGTTAGAGAGACCTATGTGAAGACCTCCAAGAGCTAAACTTTATGCCATATCAAGGTGTGATTCCAAGGCACACATATATATCAGTAAGTCTATTGTATTGTACAAGCAATATACTCTCATTTTCATGATCATTTGAGTTCATATTTCCATGTTCTTGTGAAGTATACTACTCACTGCCATATCTCTTAGTTTTCTCAGTCAGATTGCAGAGATGGTTTCTCTGAGCTCGGTGCATCATTTTTATTGATTTAACTTGGTAAAGTTAGCTCTATCAGTCTAATATATGCTCATCAATTTCCATTTCATTTGGGTGTTTCAATCATCAGTTATGATCAGCTGAAGTCAATAGTATCTGTTCATTTTCACTTCTCTCTCAGGTACCTGACTTTTTTACTCATCTTGACAGAGCTGTTTCTCAATGTGTACTTACCCAAATTCAATGCTTTAAAGCTTATTGGATTCAGCATACGGTCTAGTATAAGCATACAAAGTTTTGTAATCATTGAATTCTTAAATATGGAGTTATGTTTATTTTTCTGCACACTAGTCTCATTACTATAGCAGCCCGTGAAAATCGAGATGATGTCATCACTTGTTAAACATCTTTCTCAGTGTGTGGTTCATTATTTTTGATGAGATTACTCAAGGATTTTGCAACACCTCTTCATCTTCAAGCACATACCTATCCATCTCTTCACACTGATGGGGAATGATTCTAACACCCCAATGCAAAAATGGAAGATGGCTGCCCTCCACTAGGTCCACAAGCAATGATATATGCTCATTTTTTTGAATTTTTCTCTGCACCAGTACAAAGACTTAAAATGAAATTTTAAGGACTTGTGTTAGACTATACAAGCTACCCAACAAGCTTTAAATTATCCCGAATGGGTATTCTAGTTGGGAGAACCACCCTATGCAAAACAGGCTACTTGTTTGCAACACTCTCTGCCTATGTGTAGAGATATACCTTCACATGTTGGCATTTTCTCTCAAGTCACTCAGTAAAATAACTTGAAACTTTGGAAAAGTTCAGGGCACAATATGAGATACCAAATGAAGCTTTAAATAAATGAAAATGACTAAAATGTGAGAGCAAACAATGCTCTACAATCTGGTACAATCAGATTTGAAAAAGCCTAACTACACCTCTAGATAGAGAGGAGCAAAATAATGAGAAAATGAGGTAAGCAAGCAAGGGGGTTGCTTGTTGGAGTTTATGACTTAACTAAACTAAGTGGGAAGCTCGTGGAATGCATACAACTCAAGAAACAAATGCAGAATGATTCTTATATAGAGTTTTATGTTTCCTATAATTTAGCTAACCACCCACCAATCAGTGTAGGTGCACTTTTTGGTGGCTGATTTGATGAGATTTGAATTTGATTGAGTTTGGTGGAGCTTCTAACTTTATTCTATGACTTTGGGTCATCTTTGTTTATTGGTCCACTTGCAAAACTCGTGGTTGAGCATTTTTGCATGATTGAGACTTGATTTTCAACATTGGAGCCTATGGTTTGGATTTTTAGGACTGTCCTACATAGGGACGGTGTCCGAAACTCTAGACCTTTACAAGGGAATCATTTTGTTTTAAATCTAATAGTGGTTGGAGTGCCAGCTCTACACTTGTATTTCAATTGATGTATTTTTGGCAAATGATTGTCTATGTTATATTGCTCCATCATCATATTTTATTGCCCTTTGCTCGGGAATGTTTTCTATAATGGGTTTGTATCTGGAACTATTATTGGATCACATTCTTGTTTAGACTATTTCTTCTGGTTCATATGTACACATCTGTGTGTGTGACCTAGGTACTTGAGCTCCTTGAAGGTTTTTCATCATCAACTGCCCCCCTTGAAATTCACTCTAGTTTTGGAGCTTCACACTGATAGTGGATCGCTTATCTTCACCTGGATGCTACAGATGCAATGATTATTTGTTCACTAAAGGTTTTTTCAGGTCTTCCAAAGATGTACTCAACACGATCTGTGCACATTTTTCAAGCAAGGTGCACCTAATGCTACTTTTTATGTTGGTAGGCTGACTGCCTCCTAGGAGGATTGTGTCACCTAGCACCTAAAGACTCTTCACCACTTGGAAGGCCTTGCAACTATCAAAGCTTGGATGAGTTGCAAACCTCCTCTCCACCTTATGCTTCTTTTTGAAGTTGCTAGGCTGATTGCCTCCTAGGAGGATTCTGTTGCTTAGCACTTGGAGACTCTTGGGAGAAATGTATTGGTCTGGTTTTCTATGAGTATATCTATTGGCTGAAGGTTTTTTTAGGAACTACTTCAAGGGATGGATGCATATTTGGCAACAAAGGTTGCTCTTTATGTTGTTGGTTGTCGCTCAGCACATAAGGACTCTTCAACACCTTGAAGGCTTGCAAAGTTCAAAGTTTGGAAGATTTGAAATCTCAAACCAATTCAGCTATTTATAATCCTGTTCTCTTAGCTTTTGCAAGGACGACAAAGTGTAGGGGGAGGAGGGTGTTGGGTTATAGGGATTGCAGACATTTTCTCTTGTGCATAGGTACCCTCTTTTGCTCATAAAAATACCCTTTTTGATAATTCTTCAAGTCTAAGGCTTGGAGCCTTGTAAATACATCTCCTTTTTTTTTTGCAAACATAGGAGAAAACCCACGTTGAATTTCCCATGCCTCCACTTCCTTGAGATTTGGAAATATTTGAGAAGATCTGAAAAGATATGTTATTTATGGATGTGCTCCCTTTTTTACTGGTCAAAAGGAGCATATGGGGAAATGTGTTTAGTATATATATAGAACCTCATTTTTTGTAAAAGGGGAGCTCTTGGTTCGACGTGAGCTTCATGTATCTATCTTGAAATGAATGGAAGAACTCTCTTTTCTCTTAGACTTTGTGCATATTTGTATTTATTCTTAGAGGGTGAGAGTGAGGGGTGTGTGTGTGTGTGCATGCTTGTATTTCCTATGTGTGTAAGTAGAATGTTGCAGTTTCTTGTATTTTACATTTGTGACAAGGATCCTTGACACCGTTCTCTCCATGTTCTCAAGGGCATGTGGCATAGCATGGGGCTGATGGCCAATGCCTTGAGCATGTTGGAGGTTGGCTTGGATGAAAGGAGAGTCTTTCTTGAGACCTCCTCTTGCTTCCATGCAAAGTGGTGTGGGTCTAGACTTCACCTGGGTATACTTCAACAAGAGCCAAAGACCCCTAGAGGCAACTCAATCTTGACTAGAGTGATTATCCTAGACTCCCCCATGATAATAAGATCATAGAGTTGTTCTTGAATAGAGAAACAAATGTGGCAAACTTGACCAACCTCACAAAGTTGGGGTAGTCATCATATATGACTTTAAAGATCTTGATACACCAACAAAGTTTGTCTACTTAGACAACACCTTAGAGAGAGGTTTTGTGATATCGGAGCGTGGTAGTCATGCCTACACTTGGAAGGGTGAATTTTTCTTTCGCAAGCAAAGATCAAATTGTTGGAATATGCAAGTCCACATCATCTCTTCAAAGTATTATTATAGGTTGAACTCTTTATTAAAGTTCATTATATTCTTAGAGTGATTTATTATGTTTTCCACATCAGCCATAGTTGTGAATAAAGCATATTTGAAGTCAATGCCAAGTTGGAAAAGTGTTTCTATAATTTAGGAAAAATTTCAGGACAACAGCACATCTTTTCTGAAGGCAATTTTGCACAGATCATATATCGCTAACCGTGCATCCTTTTTGGTTGATTCAAAAGTTGAAAGGTTCTCCATAATATCAAATATCAGCTCACCAAAAATCACCTTCAAATTCCCCTCCAAACTGAAGTTATGCTGGCTGCAAGTTGGTGGGTAGAGAATTGGCAGATTGCTAAAAACGGTGAGTAGGCCAACTTTGGAAGCTTGTATCTTGAACTACGTGCGTCATCTCAAAATAGTTTCTTCAGCAACGTTGTTCTCAATATCATGGAGAATCTCCATCTAAAAGAGTTTCACCAAACTCCTACACATTAGAGAGTTATGCCTATTTAAACAGAGGCTTTTGAGCATTTTCGGCAGACAGACAAAGGGCTGGAGTTGAGAGACAGACGACTCATTTCTTGTAGTTGTGGAGTGCATCCTAGGGATTGAAGTGGAGTGGTGTATACCACACACTCTTGAAAATTATACATTGGCTTCATGTGTATCATTGAGCTCATTTGATATTGTTATCAGCTTTGTTCTTTTCAAGTAGTTTGAGCTTGAGTTAGCTTCTACTACTGAACTTTGTATTCTTGTTGATTTAAGGATTGCTCACTTATTCGTCTCTCATATCTCATCTCATATATTCTTTGAGAGTGTGTTTAAGCTCAGATCCTCATTTTTCTCATGGTATCAGAGCACCTAGGTTAGAAGTGCCTAGTGTGAGCATGTTTGAGTAAAGGGAAGAGTCTTGATTCAACTTGTTGCAGTTGAAGATGGCACCAAGTCTCCACAACCTACACTTAGAAGGAGTTGAGAAGCTCAATGGCAACAAGTATGCTACATGGAAGGTAAAGATGGAGTCCTTACTTTTCTTTCAAGACTGTTGGGATTTAATTTTACTTTTCTTTCAAGATTGTTGGGATTTAATTTCCATGGACAGATCGACTAGAAGTGAAGAAGAATTGTCCAAATGGGATAAGAAGGCCATGTTTGCAGTTCATATGATAAGGTTGAGTGTCAAAGATGACATTCTCAGCCATCTTCTTGATGTGAAGACTCTCAAGAAGGCATGGGAGACATTGAAGAATATCTACGAGTCCAGGAGCACCTCGAGGCAAGTGGCATTGAGGGCTGAACTTACCAATTGTACGAGGAAGCAAGGAGAGGATGCTTCAAGCTTTATCAAGAGAGTCAAGGATCTACATCAACAACTAGTGGCTGTTGGAGATAAGATGTCTGACAACGAGCTCTCTACAATCATCATCCATAGATTGCGAGATGGATATGAAGGCTTAGTTCAAGGCCTCATCATCTTGAGGGAGAAGCCATCTCTTGAGGTGATGGAACAAATTTTCAGAGATGAAGATCAAAGGCAGGCTGCAATGAAGTCAATACATGATGGAGGAAAGGCATCAACATCAAATGACAAAGCACTCTTCTCATCAAGGGGAAAAGGAAGATTCAACACACAAAGAGAAAGAGGGTGGCATCAACCCACTCACAACCAAGATCGACAAGATCATGAAGGTAATCAATCTTTCCAAGAAAGAGGACATCCTTCCTCAAGAGGTAGAGGAAGAGGAGAAGATAGAGGTAGATATTACTCTATCCAATGTTACAATTGCTATAGGTATGGTCATTTTGCTAAAGATTGCAGGAGTGATCAAGATAATGGGAGAGGAAGATTAGCCCACTACATGGATGGAGAAGGTGGAAATGAGTCCACTCATTTTGAAGAAGATTCTTCACTTGTATCATTAGAAGAGATAGCAACCCATACACATGATCCCAAAGAGGAACCATGGTGGATCGATAGCGGAGCAAGTTCTCATATGACTGCTCATGCTCAATACTTTTCTAATATTGATGATTCTCATAATGGTATTATCTTTACAGTAGATAGTACTCCAAATTCCATTGCAAGGAAAGGTGACATACCCATTCGATTGGGAACAGGAGAGAAAAAGACACTCGGCAATGTTCTCTTGGTACCATTGCTTACCAAGAATCTACTTTCAATTGGAGCTATGACTGAGAAGGGACTCAAAATAGAGTTTGAAGGCCAGAAATGCCTCATTAAAGATCAAAAGAATTCCTACAAAGTGGTTGCTAGAGGAAGAAAGCAAGGAAAGCTTTTCAAGTTAGAAGGAGAAGTCTCAGCATTTTCAGCAATGGGAAATGACAAAGCAGCCCCCATTATGCCTACCGAGTTATGGCACACGAGGTATGGTCACTTGAACTTCAATAGTATGTGTATGCTGAAGGAGAAAGGCATGGTCATTGGAATTCCAGCCTTACAAAGGATTGGAAAAGTGTGTGAAGCGTGTTGCATTGGAAAGCATGCTAGGAGTAAGTTCTCAAAGAGTAGCTCAAGGGCACGTGATATACTTGATGTGGTGCATGCTGATGTATGTGATTCAGCCCACACTCCCTCACTTGGAGGGAATATTTATTTTGTTACCTTCACGGCTGATTTCTCTAGATATACTTGGGTTTATTTTATGAAGTCCAAGGCTGATGTATTTCAAATTTTCAAACACTTTCATGCTATGGTGGAAAAGATGATAGGATGAAGACTAAAGACTCTACGGTCTGACAATGGAGGAGAATTCTTGTCAAAGGATTTCAGCCATTATCTACTTGAGAATGGCATTCGAAGGCAACTTACTTGCAGCTACACTCCACAACAAAATGGAGTGGCAGAGAGGAAGAATAGAACATTATTTGAAGCAGCAAGATGCATGCTCAAAGACAAAGGTCTGAGCAACATCTTTTGGGCTGAAGCAATCAACACTTGATGCTATTTGATGAATAGGTCTCCTACCAAAGTCTTGAAGGGCATTACCCCCTATGAAGCTCTTCACAACATCAAGCCTAAGGTACATCATTTAAGAGTTTTTGGTTGCCTCGCATTTTCTCACATTCCAGATGAAAAGAGGAAGAAGCTGGATGACAAGTCAAGGAAATGCATCTTTGTTGGATATAGTGATGCAAGAAAAGCTTACAAACTTTATGATCCATGTAAGAAGGAGACATTCTTATCACAGGATGTGATTTTTGATGAGAATGCAAGCTTCAGTTGAGCATCAATTTCAAATTTGGATAACAGCTCTTCAACAACAGTTAAAGTTGAAGTTCCCTCTTCTACACATGAGGAAACCATTTAGGAATTAGAGGAAGAAGATGAAGATCACCGTGCAACTCTTAGAAGGTCTTCAAGGATCAGAACACAACCTCAAAGACTTACATATCAACGAGGTAATTCCTCAAGTTTTGAGCAAAGTAATGTTGCTTTGCTTAGCTCTATTTTACAACATGATGAAACGTCAACATACAAGGCTGCTAGTACTAAAAAAGAATGGCAAGAAGCTATGGACAAAGAGATGGCTGCTCTTCATCAAAATGGGACATGGGAGTTATGTCCATTACCTCCCAACAAGAAAGCACTCGGATGCAAATGGATCTACAAGCTGAAATTCAACAAGGAAGGGAAGCTAGATAGAGGAGTTATCTTCAACCATGTCCTGCAAATTTATTACATCCTTGAAACCTTTGAGTTTAGAAGCATCCAAGAACTTTATAAACATATCTGCAACCTACTCGTTGGTTCTTATGAACTTTATCTCCACATCTTTGCTCAATACCTTCTCCCTTACATGATGGTAGTGGACCTCTATGTGCTTGCTCCTTGCATGAAACATAGGATTGCTTGCCAAGTAAATACTTGACATGTTATCACCATGTATAGGGATGGTTCCAACTTGCACTTCAAGATCAGCCAAAATCTTTTTAATCCACATTGCTTCACATGTGGCAAATGCTAATCCTCTATATTGAGCCTCCATGGATGAAAGTCCAACAATATGTTGTTTCTTTGAGCTCCATGTGATAGATTTGCTTCTGATCATGTACACATAACCTTAGCCTTTGATCTCCTATCTTCCTTTGAACCTGCCCAATCAGCATCACTAAAGCCTTTGACCTACAATTCTTCATCAAACTTGTAAAACAAAGCATGATTAATTGTATGCTTTATGTATCTCAACACTCTCTTGGCTAAATTTAAATGTTCACTTGTCGGGGCTTGCATAAACTGAGAAAGTACACCAACAACATGAGATAAATCAAGTCTTATAATGTTTGCATAGATTAATGATCCTACAATGCTTCTGTATGTCGTTGCATCTTCCAATAGTTCTCCATCATTTGAGAAAATCTTTGTATTTGTGTCCATGGGTTGAGTGAGTGGTTTGCATTCACTCATTCCAAATCTGAAAACAACATCCAACAAGTACTTCCTTTGCATCAAGTAGATGACACTTTTTCTATAAACAACTTCAAGTCCTAAAAAATATTTCAGCTCTCCAAGATCTGAAACTTTAAACTCCTTGCCAAGCTTCCTTTTGATATCTTTAATCCCTATAACATCATTTCCTATTATGATGAGTTCATCGACGTATATGCAAATATATACCTCTCTATTTTCTTCCTTCTTCATGTACAATGAAGGATCTACACTACTTGGGTTGTATCCACACTTAGTTAGATATTCTACCAATCTCTCATTCCATGCACTTGGTGTTTGCTTCAAGAATAAAGTGCCTTTTTCAACCTGTAAAAAAAGTTTGGATGGTTTTCATCTTCAAATCCAACCGGTTGAATCATGTATAGCTCTTCTTGTAGTTCTCCATTGAGGAAAGCATTTTTGATGTCGAGTTGATATAATGGCCATCTATTTGAAGCACTGATTGCTATTAATGTTTTGATTGTTCCGATCTTTGCAATAGGGTTGAAAACTTCATCATAATCTATGCCTTGTGTTTAAATCCTTTGGCAACTAATCTAGCTTTATATCTAGCTAGTGAACCATCAGCATTCCTCTTTACTTTAAACACCCATTTGTTTGGAAAAATATTTATACCTTCTTTCTTTAGCACTATCTCCCATGTGTGATTATCTTTGAGCGCTTTGATCTCCTCTTTCATAGCTTGCTTCCATTCCTTTTGTGCGAAAGCTTCTTCATATGTCTTATGCTCTTTGTCTTTGATAACCTACATCATGTATGCAAAATATTTTGCCATGAAACTATCATAACTCAGCCTTTGAGTTGGATACCTTGTCCTTGAAGATCTTCTTTCATTTCCTATAGAAAGTTGCTTCTTTAACCTATTCAGCTTTACCTTCGGAGTAATTACCTCTTCATATTCTTATTCACTTGCATCTATCTCATCGTTTGGAGTAGCACTTGCATCTTCAACTCTATTATGAGCTGAATTTGGAGACAAAGAATGACTCCCCCTCCATGTTGAACATTCTTCATTTGATGTAGATGCCTCTAGATGTGAAACCTTTGTGCTTGATTGTTGGACTTCTCTTTGATTTGTTCCCACATAATCATCACAATCTTCTTCAAGAATCTTTTCCTTTCCTTTATCTTCATACCATAGTCTTATTTCATCAAAGACCACATCTCGCGAGACTCCTTTGTTGGTGTAAATCACAAGCCTACACATTTGGCTTGGAAGATATCATGAAGACTCTACATACATGAAGAATCATAGGAACATATGCTAGTGGTTAATTACCACTTTATCTCATTGTAAAAGTCAAATGGACTTAGAATCTTTTGTAATCACCTACCTAAGTGATTCGTGGAAAACGTAAGTCACTTGATTGAGAGAATATCCAAGCATTTAGGAGCTTGATCATAGGGAGCCAAAAGTTTGAATTTGAATTCAAATTTTAGTCATTTCCTATAAAAATGGATATGACAATGTCGCGGGTAGATCACTTCACTCCCGAGCTTCATTATAATGTAATTGAGTGTGTGTGAGGAATATTCCATAGCCTACACCTCGCTACACCATTAGGCAATGTTATTCATGCCAATGGGATTGTACACAAGTTTTAATTTATAGATACATTTATGTCATTCATCTCTGTGTTCTCTGCTTGTCTACTCAAAAGTCTGTCAACTTGTCAAGGGCATATCTCGCTCAATACTCCACCAAATTCAGTGATTCAGAGCTTGTTGGATTCAGCTGAAGCCTACTACATGCTTTCAAAATTTGAAGACATTCTATTCAGCCAATTCAAAGAACTCTGCGTCGAGGTGCTCACTAGTCTATTTCTGCTACAGTCCTAAAAAGTCGGGGGTATAGCTAATCTTGCTAAATTGATTTCTCTTAGCATAGTTTATCTTTTTACATCATTCCACTTGAAAATGGTAGCTTACTAAGCTAATTAAATACCCCTAGAATTAATTTTATCAATTGCTACTGTGCTGGTCACACTGAGCAAAACATTCAGCAGGTGTCAACACATAAATAGAAGGTTTTGTTGAGCTTGTGATTTCCAAAGTTATCTGTTTTGATTCAATCATTGTACATATCATTTCCAAAGGACATAGGCCATTTCTTGGTGTCATTGGAATGCTATGAAAGCCTACTAATCAAGTCTGAAGCTAAAGAGGGCTGGTACAAAGCAGGTTTAGCAGTATCTACTCAGTCTCCTGGATCATCCATCCATCTTTTCCCAACAGTGGTATCAGAGCAAATAAGGTAAAATGGGAGATGGTTTTCCTTCATTTATTGATAAATTGGACAGGAACAACTATCAAGGTTGGTGTCTAAGAATGAAGACCTACCTACAAGGAAGGAGCCTCTATGGATACATCTCAGGAGATGAGGAATTTCCCTCATTCAAAGCAAGAGGATTGCCAACCAAGGAAGAACAAGAAAAGCTCAACACATGGTGTGCAAAGGATGCATTGGCAAGGTCTTATTTACTCAACTCTATATCTGATTTTCTTTTGCCACATATCAGAAATTGCAAGACTTCTCAAGAAACTTGGGAAACTCTGTCATCATATTTTTCCTCCAATACAAGGGCTAGGAAAAATCAGTTGTGGATTGAATTCACAACACTAAGGAAGCAACCTAAGCAAGCTGTTTCAGAATTTGTGACCAAGATCAAAGATGTTGCAGATCAGTTAGCAAGCATAGGAGAAAGATTGAAGAAGAACAAATTGTGAGGTAGGTAATCAATGGAATCAAGGTTGATGACAAGTGGGAAAGCTTCACCACTGCAATGGATCTCTACATGGACATGCACACTCCAGATCTTACAACTCTCATGGGTCAACTATTTACACATGAAGCAAAGCTCACCAAGAGTGGAGATACATCCAAAGGTAACAACTCTTCTTCCCTATACACTGATAAGAAATCTAAGGATAAAGGCAAGAGTAAGAAGGTGGAAGATGAAGGCTCTACCTCCCAAGCCAACTATGCAGGGAGAGGTAGATCTTCAAGAGGAAGGGGCAGAGGAGGTAACCAAGGTAGGGGGAGACCCTATAATTCATCACCATGTAACATTTGCGGTTTATCAAATCATACCACAGATGAGTATTTTAGGAATTACAAAAATCAGAGAGGAAGAGGCTACCAAAGAGGTGGATACTCACAGTCAAGAGGAAGGTTCAACAATCACCAAGGCCACAACAACAATTACAACAACAACTACAACAACAATTACAATGGCAACTACCAAGGAGGATTCAAAACTAGAAGGGACTACAACAACTACACAGAAGAGCAGGATGACTCTCTTCTGATCATGAACATGACTTCAAAGATAGGTACAGATGATGATCACTTATTTTACATTGATTCAAGGTGTTCAAATCATGTGGCTGGTAATGTGGCACTACTCTCTAATCTTGAGGAACCAAAAGGTAAACACCAAGTCCAAACAGGTGATGATACAAAGCATTCTGTGGTTAAAGTTGGAAATGTGAAGACTTCTGATGGTAATCAGAATTTGTTGAGCAGGGTACTTTATGTACCAACAATTACAAAGAACTTAATGAGTGTTGGTCAGATTGTAGAGAAAGGTTTGCAGGTCAGATTCAATCAATATGGAGCATTTGTGGAGGACACAAGACATGGATTCAAAAGGATAGCTAAAGGAGAAAAATCAGGTAGACTTTTCACTTTTGAGCTAGAAGACACAAAGAACATTGCATTATATAGTTATAAAGATCAAACACTTTCAGAGCTTGAGATTTGGCACAAAAGTTAGGGCACATAGGAGAAAGAACCTTGAAACAAATGTGCAGGGACCAATGTGTGCTTGGGATACCTAATGTATCCAAGCAACATATGATTTACAAGTGTGGTGCTTGTCAATTTGGTAAGTCTCACAGGTTACCTTTCTCAATGAAAGGATATATACATGAAGACTACCTAGAGCTGGTACACACAGATGTATGGGGACCTAGCAAAGACCCCTCAATCTTAGGTTGAAGGTACTATGTGTCTTTCATTGATGATTATAGCAGATGGACTCTGTTATACTTCATGAAGCACAAGGATGAGGTATTTAATTGTTTTAAGAAATATCTTGCATTAGTTGAAAATCAGACAGGAAGGAATTTGAAGAGGCTAAGGTCAGATGGAGGCGGTGAGTACTTCTCCAATGAATTTGAAGACTTCTTGCAGGACAGAGGCATCAAAAGAGAGATAACCACAAGGTATTCTCCTCAACAGAATGGGGTAGCTGAGAGAAGAAATAGGTTGATTGTTGAGACAGCTAGATCTATGCTTAATGAGAAGAAATTACCTAACTATCTATGGGCAGAGAGTGTTTCTACTGCCACTTACCTCATAAACAGGTTACCATCTAAGTCAATTGATGGTATGACACCCTATGAAGCATGGCATGGTAAGAGACCATCATTGGATCACTGCAAAATATTTGGATGTGTAGCATATGTGCACATTCCTTCTCAGATAAGAGTAAGCTAGACCCAAAGGCTGGAAAATGCATTTTCATTGGGTATGATTTAAATCATAAAGGTTACGGGTTTTATAATTCTACCAACAAGGGATTTATGGTAAGCAGAGATGTGATCTTTGATGAAAATGATTCTTGGTATGAGAATGAATGCAGGAAGGTCAAACTACCCTATGATTTGGAAGACGAATTTCCAAAACTTGCAAAGGAGGAACCTACTCAGAATGAAGACTCAAGTTCAGATGATGAAGACATTATCAACCTTGAAGAATTCAAAGCATGGAAGTCCAAGGGCAAAATGAAGATGAAGAAGCTTGAAGACATACCTGAATCTTCAACTCAATCAATCAGAAGATCTCAAAGAGAAAGCAAGAAACCTATCAGATATGGGTATGATACATCTCTTGTTACTAAACATTTAGTTTATCTTGCCAAAGATTTGTCAAATGAAGAACCAGGTTCATATGAAGAAGCAATAACCAAATCAAAATGGAAAGAAGCTATGGATGAGGAGATTGAAGCACTCAAGGAGAGTGATACATGGGAGTTAGTACCCAAGAAGGACTCCATGAAGGTAATAGGATCCAGATGGATCTATAAGTTGGAAAGAAATTCTGATGGAACAATTAATAGGTACAAAGCCAGATTGGTAGCCAAGGGTTTTGCACAAACCCAAGGCATTGACTATGAAGAGACATTTTCTCCTGTGGCCAAGATGCCAACAATCAAAGTGTTGGTAAGTGTGGCTGCATCAAAAAATTGGAACATGTACCAATTGGATGTCAAGAATGCTTTCTTGAATGGATGGATTTCAGAAGAAGTTTATATGTCACAACCTCCTGGCTATGAAGACCCTAAGAAGGTAACTTATGTTTGGAAATTAAAGAAGGCTTTATATGGATTGAAGCAGGCACCTAGGGCATGGAATTACAGGCTAACTACATACCTCCAAGACCAAGGATTTGTTATGAGCAAGGCAGATACTTCCCTATTCATTAAGAGAAGTAATTCAGAGGTAATATATCTCTATGTTTATGTTGATGACATCATCATTATAGGTAATGATGTCAGTGGAATCAGATTTATCAAAAGCTAGATGATGAAGGAGTTCAAGATCAATGATCTTGGCTTATTGAAGTATTTTCTAGGGCTTGAATTAGTTTACACTAATTCAGGGATATACATTACTCAGAAAAAGTATGTACAAGATATGCTGAAGAAGTTTCACTTGCACGATGCTAAAGTAGCAAGCACTCCAATGGAGGTGAACCTAAAGCTAAGTGCCCATGAAGGTGATGAAGTCAAGGACATTACAGGTTATCAGAGTATGGTGGGTAGCTTGAACTATGCTACTCTTACAAGAATTGATATTGCATATGGAGTTAGTGTGCTAAGTCAATTTATGCACAAGCCAAGGATACCTCACTTAGAGGCTGCCAAGAGAATCTTGAAGTATCTCAAGGGTACACAGAACCATGGTTTGTATTTTCCTTTCACTTCAGATTTGACATAAAAGTCTATTCAGATGCAGATTGGGCAGGATGCAAGGATGATAAAAGAAGCACTTCTGGATATATTTCTTTTGCAGGTGACAAACCAATTTCATGGTCTGCAAAGAAGCAACCAACTGTTGCATTGTCTTCTACAGAAGCAGAATATAGAGGGCAAGCTAATGCCACTCAAGAAGCAATTTGGATTAAGCTTTTGTATACAGAATTGGGATTATATACTAGGCCTCCAATTATTTTTGGAGATAATACAAGTTCCCTTCACCTTGCAGCTAATCCTATCTATCATGCCAGGACAAAACACATAGAAGTTCATTATCATTATGTGAGAGAAAAGTTGCTAAGCAAGGATATTCAACTTACCTATGTATCAACCAACATGCAATGTGCATATTTGTTGACTAAAGCTTTGGATGGAACAAAACTTTGCAGGTTCAAATCCATGATTGGATTGCAGGATATACTTGAAGATTGAAGATGAAGACTTAAGCCAAAATGTTTGGCTTGAGGGGGAGCTGTTGGTGTAAATCACAAGCCTACACATTTGGCTTGGAAGATATCATGAAGACTCTACATACATGAAGAATCATAGGAACATATGCTAGTGGTTAATTACCACTTTATCTCATTGTAAAAGTCAAATTGACTTAGAATCTTTTGTAATCACCTACCTAAGTGATTTGTGGAAAAAGTAACTCACTTGATTGAGAGAATATCTCCAAGCATTTAGGAGCTTGATCATAGGGAGCCAAAGGTTTGAATTTGAATTCAAATTTTAGTCATTTCCTATAAAAATGGATATGAAAAAGTCGCGGGTAGATCACTTCACTCCCGAGCTTCATTCTACTATAATTGAGTGTGTGTGAGGACTATACCATAGCCTACACCTCTCTACACCATTAGGCAATGTTATTCATGCCAATGGGATTGTACACAAGTGTTAATTTATAGATACATTTATATCATTCATCTCTGTGTTCTCTGCTTGTCTACTCAAAAGTCTGTCAACTTGTCAAGGGCATATCTCGGTCAATACGCCACCAAATTCAGTGATTCAAAGCTTGATGGATTCAGCTTGAAGGCTACTACATGCTATCAAAATTTGAAGACATTATATTCAGGAAATTCAGAGAAATCTGCGTCGAGGTGCTCACTAGTTTATTTCTGCTACAGTCCTAAAAAGTCGGGGGTATAGCTAATCTTGCTAAATTGATTTCTCTTAGCATAGTTTATCTGTTTACATCATTACACTTGAAAATGGTAGCTTACTAAGCTAATTAAATACCCCTAGAAGGAATTTTATCAATTGCTACTGTGCTGGTCATACTGAGCAAAACATTCAGCAAGTGTCAAGACATAAATAGAAGGTTTTCTTGAGCTTGTGATTTCCAAAGTTATCTGTTTTGATTCAATCATTGCACATATCATTTCCAAAGGACATAGGCCATTTCTTGGTGTCATTGGAATGCTACAAAAGCCTACTAATCAAGTCTGAAGCTAAAGAGGGCTGGTACAAAGCAAGTTTAGCAGTATCTACTCAGTCTCCTGGATCATCCATCCATCTTTCCCAACATCCTTTGTTCTAGGGTTGTAACACTTGTATCCTTTTTGCTATCGGCTACTTCACTCTCTGAGATATCTCATAGAATATAAATCCTTTGAATGACATATTTGGGTTAGAGAAAGTACATGCAAAGAGCTCTCAAAAAAGCTAAAAACTAACCAATTTGGATACATTTCGGTTGGGAAACTTAATGGAGCAAAATAGACTACCTATCTACACAACTATGCTAAAAAATTGGACTTCGCTCTTTGAATGATATCTCACAGAATAAGCTTTGAAGGAAATGTTTGAGATAGAAAAACATGAAATAATCTTTCCAATTATTTTTTAAATGCAAGAAATGGTTACATATACACTGATATATGAGCTTCATAATAGAGCTATGTACAAAATGACGTGTGACTGGAAGGAATCTATGGGAAGAACAAATGACTAGATCCGACTATTGGGAAGTCTTGCCTCTTTCTCTCCTTGTTTAGAATGTACTCCCACTCCACTTTTATAACCAATGAGCATGTGAAGAAGTTTGTGCCTCCTTCTCAACTCACCACTTTCATTTGAGTGCCCACTACATGCCACTTACTACAAGGAAAATATTGTATCTTTTACTCATCATGAACTTTGACTAGACTTTTTTTTCTTCTTTTTTTTCTTTTCTTTTCTTTTCCTTTATCTTTATACTTGGAAAATTTAGCTAAGCATAGCTCATGTGAAAATGAGCTTGTACATTTATCCTCAACATTATACACATGTACAATCATTGCAAAGCCTCTATACACCCTTCTCACTAAGTTCAACTGGACAGATGAATGTGAAAGATCATTCAATGAACTCAAACAATGCTTGTGCTTAGCACCAATTCTGAGGACACAAGATGGGAGTAAGCTATTCCATGTACATGTGGATGCATCCAATTATGATATCGGGTGCATGCCCACACAACCTATAGGTGACGGCAATATAAACCTTCCTATAGCATATGAAATTAGGCAATTGAATGTAGCTGAGAGAAACTAAACCCCCTCGAGAGAGAGGGATTAGGAATGATTTACAAATTAAAGAAATTCAGACATTACTTGCTAGGAAACAAATTCAAATTTTTATAGACCATCAAGCATTGTTATAACTAGTCAATAAGCCTTGTAACATGGGAAGATTGATATGATGGTTTCTCCTATTAATGGAGTATGATTTCAAAGTGGTATTCAAAAAAGGGAAGAACCATCTTAGAGCCAATCATCTCCCATGATTGACCATTGGAGAAGCCCTTCAAGGAATAGTTGATGAATTATTAGATGCATATTTGTTTAACCCTAAAGTGGTGCCTGAATGGGCCAAGCCACTTGTCCCCATTCTCACCTTTGGACCCAAGAATCCTAGATTCAGGACCAAGGAAAGGGAAGTATAAGTCACAAAGATATCAAATAATGGTAGGAAGTATTTACAAGCAGAACAATCAAAGAATCCTTGCTTTTTGTGTAGAAGAAATAGAGTACGATAAATGGTTGCAGTTATCACATGTAGGTGCAGTAAAACAACACCACTCGAAACAATGCTCTGCATAGATTAGGAGTGTAGTTGCCTATGAGGGAACCATACGTCCATAGGATATGCAAGGTGTGCCCAATCTATTATATTAGACCACCTGTTGAGCATGCTACCTTATACCATGTGGCTTTTACACCAGAATGGAGCAAACCAACGGTAAATTACTTGAGGACAAAAATCTTTCATAACATAATAACTTTAGCAAGACAAAGAAGTTTAGAGTAGGAAGATCAAGACTACAAAATCACTGGCAATCATCTCTACAAGAGAGGAAGAGATGGATATCTAAGACAGTGTGTTCATGAGAGTGAATACTTGAGAATACTAGAGGTCGCACACCAAGGTGTCACAAGAGGTCATTTTGGGCCTGATCGAATAATCAAGGCCATACTATTCTCGAGACTAGTGCTCCCCCTGGATTTCAGATGCCCTAGAATGCATCAAATGTATGATATTAAGAAGACAAGGACTAGGGAAGGAACGTGGTAATCAATTAGAAGAAGGTCTCCAAGTCACTCCCTGTACTGATGGAGAAGCCCCCAGATATCCTATGGCAATGTGCCAAACAAAGTGAAATGCTCACTCTAGCATAGTGGATAGAAGACCATTCATTACGGTTCAGCTAGGGCAAGGCACCACTCCCAAGGAGATGAAGGCTCTAATTGATTTAGAGGTTGCAACTAGTGCGATTAGGTGATCTTGTTGTCAATACATGGGACTTGAAATGATTCCTATTGAGGCATATCTCATAGGGCTAGGAGGCATGGAGACCCCTTGCATAGGTGAGGTGGGAATTCCGATTCTCGTTGAAGATGTAGCCTTGATGATGAAGCTCCTAGTCTGCCATTATGATGACTTGATAGAACCTCTGATTCTAGGCAAAGATTGGATATATAAGCACTTAGTGGACTTAAATCTTGAAAAATGTTCCCTTCAATTTGGGGTAGCGAGCCAACAACGAGTGATTCTTGAAATCTCTAACCACTCCCACTTAGGAGAAGGCAACCCCTAGCCCCACCTAATGAAAGAGAAGGCAGACTGAAAGATCTTTGGACAAATCCCCCCACCAATGGTGACCCTCTCTAGATAGATGGAAACTATCCATGGATAGAGGAATACCTAAGAAATATGTCTCCCCTTCTTCAACCAAGAGGGCATAGTCCATTGGTAGATGGGGACCATCAACCCCTCAAGCACACCCTCCACACTTCCAGCATGCCCTCTGAGATCTGTTGTGCAGAATGCCTCATTTCCTAATGGGCAATACATGAAGTGTTGGATCTCCCTTCTTTTCCAAAGTAGAGTGTTCATCTGACCTCTCTTGCACTACTACAACAACAACTCTGACACTTGAATAGAAGGAGAAGTCAGACTATTCCATGGAAGTAGCACAAAACTCCAATGGTGTCTAGCCAAAGGCAAATATGGGTACCCAAGGGCCAACAAATATCCTCGACACTTGAATAGAAGGAGAAGTTAGACTATGCCATGGATGCAGCACAAGACTCCAATGGTGTCAGGCCAAAGGCAAATATGGGTACCCAAGAGCCAACAACAACCCTGACACTTGAATAGAAGGAGAAGTCAGACTATGCCATGGAAGTAGCACAAGAATCCAATGGTGTCAGGCCAAAGGCAAATATGGGTACCCAAGGTCCACCAAACATCGACTACCTCCTCTAGCTTAGTGCATGCAATGAAGGAAACGAAGGATCAATCAAAACACCCATCAGTGCCAAGACATTCTCATCACACAAGAATTTTCCAAGTTTGAATATCAAAGCAGTCAATGATGGCAAACCCAACCAATGCCACTATTTGGGTGCCTAAGGCCTGCCTACATGCTCAAAAACTAAGCGTTCTAATTATATTCTCCGCAAAACCATGTAGACCCTCTACTTCCTCACCTCCTAATAAATCCCATGTACCTAAGTAGACTAACCAGTTCCCATTACTAATAACTAGGAAGTGGTTTCCTAAACAACTCTAGAAACCTCATTCACTACTAACACCTGATGTAAGAATTCAACCATCTAACCATCATCCTTGTACTAACCTATTGAAATCTCAATTGACTGATTAGCCTTGTAATAATCATTCCTTACTGTTTCACAACCCCCATTAAAGACCCTCTCATGAATTGATATGTATGCCTTATTCAGAGCAATCATGTGAGGAAGTCTTGTGACTTGCATTAGACAAGGAAATATCATCACAAAGTCACTTCACATCGCATGGGCTACATAGAAGACACTTCAGTTATGGAAAAGGATTGCAGTCTTGCCATGTTGGGATCGATATTAATTTACATGCTAATGTATTGTCCTTTTGTCGCAGATCTTTGCACAAATACTCAAAATCAAAATGCAAATAGGAGAATCATCAGGAGCCGTCCTCAGTATACACACTTTGGATCTTGAACATCTACCAATTGAATATCACCCTTTGTGTTTGTTATTGATCTTTGGAGTTGTCCTCTCCAATCATTTAGCATAAAGAATCAACAAGACATCTTTATTTTGTCAATCCTGGAAGTATTCTTGAGACCACAGCCCCTTCAAGATGATAGAATCCAAGAAATAAGAGAATAATGGCTGGAATTCTGAGAATAATGAAGATGAAGAGGAAATTTCTAGGGTTTGGATTATCTTGAGCAAATCTACACCATTTTCTACAATCTTGGTGTCTATTCCATGCTATTTTATCAGCAGAACACAATTATGAAGTCAAAATCAAAAAATATCACCTGGATCATACAGACGAGACAATCGCGATTCTGTGCAAACAGATGATTTTCAACTCCAGCACCATTTTTCTTCAACTCATCACTCAACACAACAGTATTCAGCTCTCTTCATACACATTCTACAGATTTACACAATAGAAACTCACAAATCTCCATGGATGCACAAGATCTAGACTCACAAATCAAAGAAACCACATAGAAGAGGAGAAACACGATTTTCAGCAGAAACTCCTTCTCTATTCACTTAGATAGCAAATACACAAATGATTAACCAACCCTCTCATAATAGAGGAAATTAGCTTTTATACATTTTCAAGTGTTCCTTTTCACACTTGGATTTTGGTCCTTTCCTCTATTATTCTAAAAATATGCTATCTAGGAGTTTCCAAAAATTCTAGAAAAAATATATAAAATTCTATCCTACATAAGGAAGACTCTTCCTTATTTTTACAATAATTGCATAAATATTTCTACAAATTTCTATCATTTTACAATTATTTTCCTTCAAAAAGGTTTCCAATAATGCATCTTCCAACATCCTTCCCCTCCTAAGCCTTTCGGCTCCTGACGAAAGATTTTCCTGCTCCTCTGCACTGATCACTTTTCTTCATTTCTTCTTTCTTTGATATACTTGTGACAGCAAATCATGAATTTTTCTTTCTGTTATATTTAGATTGTTGACCATCTCGAATAACGCCTTTCTCCACTGTACTGCAGCTTCAGGTTTATCTATGACATCCTTTTTCAAGTACTCTGTGTAGGCAGCTTCATATGCTGTAACTCTAGACTTGGTAACAACTGATAGGTTTCCAAAAATCTCTGACTCCCTCTCAAAAAACCCATAATCAAAGGCATCCTCAAAAATCTGTAAGTAATGACTACCCAAAAATATAATTCTGCTGTAGTAGGCCATTAAGCAGATTCTGTCAGGTGTTTCGCTCAAATCAAATAATAAAGCGTCTGTTGGAGAATTAAAGCCGATATAATTCAAGGTTCTAATATCTGTGTCAGTATAAGTTTCTATACAAGCCAGAATTAATCTCATTATTCTTACAAGTAGTATGCAAGCAGGGTCATTGACATCTTTGTATGTAGTTATTACAGACTCAGCAGTATTCACCATGTAACTCTTGGTAGGCCATGTGCCTGCCTTTGGACCTGCTACTTTTGGGAAATTCATCCATTTTGGTGGAACTTGACCTTCTCTTCTTCTATCCCAAAAAGTTGTCCATTCTCTTCTTCGTGCCACTAGACAATAGGCTAGATTGATCTTTAAATGAAGAGGTGCCTCTTTCCAGATTTTCCTACATTCTTTGTTGGCATCCAACCATTTATTTCTCCACTTAGGGTTGGCTCTCTCAAATAGTTCTTTGGTGACATTGATGTCCTCTTCATACTCAAAGTATTTGTTTGGAGGTAGCCCCACTCTGGCCATCTGGTAGTTCTTTATACTCTCCAAAATCATACAAAATGGTATCCCCAATCCATCTGCTACCCAGTGATGCTGATCTGGATTGATTCCTTTATTCAATGCGAATGTGACAATTTGTTCTTCGTACTCATCATGCATCTTTCTGATGAACTCCATTCTAGAATCTCTACTTGTCAGCAATTTCTTTACAAAATCCTCTGAATATTCTTCTTCTAATTTTCTGTCTGCTGGTTCATTGTCATGTTGTATTCCCTCAATATTGTCTATCCAATGTTCTTCTGCATGTGTGGTTTCCACATGTGTCTCTTCCTCGATTTGTGGCTTATTCAACTTCTTCTGCAATTCTTCTATAGTCAACATCAAACTCCCATTCTGTTGTGCCCATAATTCTCTTTCTTTTTTCCACTCATTCCGTTCCTTTTCCCTCTTTGTCTGCCACTCATTTCTTTCCTTTTCCATATCCAAGTGTAGCTTATTATAGCCTCTCATAGATGTAGCAGCATGTGTACTAGCTTGCCTTTCTAATTCTTTGGCTTCTTTCAATTCTCTTTGTAATTCCTGAATCTCTTTGAGTAATCCTTCCTTTTCTCCCTCTATCATCTGGACTGTCTGACTTTCCTCCTTCAATTGCCCTTCCTCCAATAGTAGCTTATTGATTTCTTCATTAGCTTTAGTCAAAATCTGATAGGAAGTTTGTAGAGTTCTATATCTCCCCTCAATCTTTCTCAATTCTTTTTCCAACTTATCGTTCTGCTCTGTTAGTTGCATATTCTTACCTTCCAAGTATTGAATCTTATTTTGCTTCTGTACTTCTAGCTCTTCCAAAGCAATTATTTTATTGGAAAACTCCTCATTCTTCTCTTGCACCTTCCTTAGTTGTTCTGCCATATGCTCCTTTTCCCTTTTATGCTCTTTAATAACCATACTGCCTTTTTCAAATTCCGACTCTTCTACCATCCCTGAAATGATCATATTTTGGCTTGAGGGTCTGAACTGTTCAATATTGTTCATAATGAGTTGACATGCTGATCTAATACTCTTTGGGATTCTTTCCAGTCCTCCTTCTATTGCTATTTGTTTGGTTTCTAGCTGTTTTGTCCTCTTTGCATTCACTCTCCCCTTCCCCTTCTCCTTCATATTCTATAACTTTAGCCTTGTTTTCTTCATGGCTTGGCTGAGTGTCCAATATTTTTAATTCTGCCATGTCTTCTTGAACACCTGAACTCTTTTGCTCCAAAACATCTGAGATCAGCTTTATTTCTTGTACCTTTTCTTTCTCCAACACCTGTTGAGTTGCTTCAGAACAATATCCTTCCTTTGTTTGCATCTCCTTTTCCTGGCTTATAGTTTCCTGGAACAATTTGTATTCAGTTTCTTCACCAAAATTTCCCTGACACTCACCTGCTTGTTCTTCATGTTTCTCCTTTTCCTGTGCTAAAACTGTTTCAGCTACTTCTAAATTTTTGACTTGATCATTGCCTCCATCTTCTTTGTATCCCTCCTCCTGTTCATCAATGTCCATGATGTCCATTTCTACCTCTTGTTCTTGATCCTCATTGTATGTGAATTCCTCATTATTCTTCAAATCATGCAGCACATCCTTTATAATCTGAATGATTTCTTTTTCCACTACTTTCCCTGTAACCTTTTGAACATTACCTTTCTCACTTACTTCCTCTACCTCCTGTAGTGGATCTTGTTCTGTGCTTTTTTGTTCTATGATTGAGCTGTACACCTGAGCCTTCTTAGCTATTTCTTCTATGCTCTCATCCAGTTTAAAGTAAGTCTGTGAGGGTTTTGTCCATATAGATTTCATTCCACCATGCACTATTCCACAACTAACATCTTCCCTTATTTCACTTGCTTGTTCTATCATTACTGCCTTTCCCTTCATTATTCTTCTTTCATCTTCTAGATTAAGCTCTTTTTCTGCCTGCTCCTAAAGTGGTTTCTCCTGAGACTTCTTCTTTAATTCCTCAGGTGTCTTTTGTTTCTCAGAGGTCTGTATAATGACATTGGGAGTATTTGGTATTGACAAATTTAGACTTTTTAACAGAAAGCTCTCAATATCACTGTCAGAATCAGATGAGAAGTGTGAAGGTCCTCCTTTTTCTGGTTCTATGGGTCTTGATACTTCTTCCTCCAAGGATAGCTTCTGTGTTTCTTCCATGACTACTTCCTCTCTTTCTTTGGTGATAACAGTTTCAGTTATAGATATACCCTTTCCCTTCTTGGTCAATTTCTTTTTTTGTACTGGCTTCTTTGGAACCTTCTTTTTCACCACCACAGTGGTTCTGGTCTCTGGGGGTCCTTGTAATTCCTTAAAATAAGCTAGCAATTCAACCTCTTTTCTGACAAACACCTCCTCAGTTTCAGCTGTCATCTTTGGTCATGAAGAGCTTCATAGTGCTACACCTCCTCCTGAATCCAGTCTGTAGCTTTGCATGAGTAATCTTCCAGCATTTTTTGGTATTGTGCTTCATACATAGCTCTCTTGTTATTCCCTTGGGTTAGATAGGTGTATAGTTGCTCTTTGCTTGTTTGGGGTGGATGTGGTTCACTAGAGGCTTGAACCTGTTTCTGTGCCTCCTCATGTTCCTCTTTTGTGGCTTCCTCCATTTCTAGCTCCACCTTCCTTGGGTCCAACCTTCTTTTCTTGACAGGAATTACTTCTTCAGATATCATTTTCCTTTTCATACCTGTTCCCCTCATGCGGGTTTGTCCTTCTGTTTCCCTTTCAGTCAATTTCCTTGGAGGACTCTTGATTCCATCCATAAGATTTCTGAAATACTGTGCCTCTGGAGCCAGTTTTAGTTGATCTTCTATCCCAAGAACATGATAAATGATTCTTGTTAAGAATTGAGCTCCATTCATGAACTTCTTCTGCTCCCAGTGCTTTGCTGCTTCTTTCAGTTGTTCATGGATGTATGGTGAGACATCCATAACTCCAAAAGGTTTGGTTCTATCTTTGTTATTGAACATCAATAATGTGACTGACTTATGAGGCATTGTGTATCTTCGTAATTTTGGAAAACAAAAGTCCTGTAAGAACATCCTTACAGCATATTCCTCATTCTCCCTTACTTTGAAATCAGTGAATTTTGCATATCCTGTGTAAGTCTCCTTATTCTTTTTGACAAAACTTGGGTCAAGTTTAGTTCCCATTGTGTAGAATTGCAGTGCTGCTCTGATATGTTCTACCTTGATAGTGACACCTACTTCCTGATTATCCTTGTTTTTTACTTTGCATCTGAAATAGGCATCATTCCCTCTTCCTATTTCTGCCAAACTGTTCATTACCTGTGATACTCTCTCAAAGTCAATGAAAAAGATAGGCTCCTCCAATATCCTGTGCAGCCCTACTGCCTTCCATCTTTTCATGTTGTCTGCCACTCTTTGGAACCTGTAGAACTCCTGGCACAACATTGTATACTTGTATCCCCCTACCCCCACTGTGAATATGTGCTGGCCAATTATGTTTAGGGTCTCTTTAAGTTCCTTCACCACTTTCTCAGCTTCTGGAACTTCTGATTCTTCCTCTGACTCTAAGTCCACCTGTTCCTCCACAGCTTCACTATCCAGAAACCAATGGCCTCTTGATAGCACAACTGATTCTGCCTTGAAGTCATGAATTGGCAGCTCCTTAGTGTTCACCATTTTCTGAGGAAACTAAAATAAAGAAAAAACTCTACCCACATAAGTTGCAAGAAATCAAAGAGTAATGTGTTTTCAGAAGTCATGTCATAAGAATGAGAAACTCAAAAATAAACTTCATTTCTCCAGAAAAGACTCAACAAGTGATCATCACAAGTGTAGCAAGATATCTAGTGCAATCCCTTTTCCTAACCATTCTTTTGGAAAGATAAATCATGTATCAAATGATAGAAAACAAAACACTAACAAAAAATTAACTAAAGAACTAACTAACAAGAGAATAAAAACATAAAAAATAAATAGATCTCTACTATTCTTCTCCCTAGATCTTGCTTTGTGACATATGATTTTTGAAAAAAAACAACAACAGAAAGTAAACAATTTTTCACAATTTCTCATTCTCTTTTTTTTCAACAGATTTTCTTTTCTCTCCTTTTTTCAGCAATGATTTTTTTTCTTTTTTTTTCTTCTTTTTTTTTTCAAATACTTTTTTCCATTTCTTTTCTTTTTTCATTTTCATTTTTTTTCATAATAATTTTTTCTATCTTTCCTTCCCCTCCTAATTCTCTTTTCAGAAAAGAAAATCAGGTATAATATGTATCTTTTCATAATTTCTTTGATTTTCTAGATATAGTTCAAATCCGGATGATCTTTCTTCCACTGAAACAATTCTGATTTTTTAACCCAGTACTTCCTGACTCCAATTGTTCTGGTTCCCAGCAACCAATCACTCCCTTTAGATAAGTATTTTGTAGGAGCTTTTGGTCTCCATATCCATTTTGTCCTTGATTCCTGTTTTAATGAGTAGACCTGCTGTAGACTTTGATTCCATGTGCTTTTTGCTCTGATGCTTTGATTCTTTGAACCTTGCCATGATTGTCATCTTCTTCTTATCTCACCAACCTTCTTTATTCCTCCAATCCTTTGCTGATTTGGATCATATGAAGCTTGATTATTCACCATTTGTATTGGTAATGTCTGTGTATCCTCAAGTGCAAAAGTGAATCCTTCCAAGTGTATATCATGCACATCTGATTGAATTTCCTGTTTTTCATTACTCAATAGAAATATTAAAAACCTTTTGTCATTTATGTTCAATTTAAGCTTCATTTTTTCAAAATCCAAGATCACTTTACCTTGTTGAAGCCATGGTTGACCTAAAATCACTTTTTTAGTCATCAAAGTATCTGGCCATTCTTCACAGTCTATTGTCATATATTCTTCATTAAACTTTACTTCAATAGTTAGTGAAGACATGCTCTGTACTACTTGACCTTCCAAAGATTTGATTAGGGTTCTACTTTCTTTTCTTTTGATGTTGAATTTACTTACCAGGGCTGAACTAATCAGATTTACTTGTGCTCCAGAATCTATCAAAACCTTTATGTTTTCATTTTGAAAATTCATTATCAGCACAGGGACATGTTCCTTTGGTTTGAGAGGAGATTCACATACATAGACTTCCCTAAGCTCATTGATTTTTCTTATCCTTTCCATAGCTTCCTGTTGAGCTTCTTTTCTAATATCTTCCTCTTCTCTTTTCCTGTTTTGGGCTTGTTGCAACCTTCTCCATTCATCAACAATTAATGGGCAATCATACCTCTTAACTCTACATCCACTTATAAAGTTTGGCATGATTTCTCCTTCTATGTTAGCTAGTTGAATGGCTCCACTGTTGCTTATTTGATGTATAATATATGGTCCATGTCCTTTTTTCTGGAACTTTTTCTGATGTTCTCTAACTGTGTAAGCCAGCACTAGATCTCCTACCTGTAGATCTTTCTCTTTTATGTGAACATCATGATAAGCTTTTTGTCTTTTCTTGTCCACATATAAACTCATAATGGCCTGGAGTCTAGATGCTCCCAAATTTCCAATTCTATCACTCTTTCTGATAGTTCATGTCCAGTCCAATTATAGTGACTTCCTACTTTTAATGTTGGAATAAGGAATTCCATAGGTAAAACTGCATTTTGTCCATATACTAGATTGAATGGTGTGCTCCCTATTGCAGTTTTGTAAGCCACTCTATAAGCCCATAGGACATGGTTAAGTTGTAGATCCCAATCATTTCTGTTTGTGTTTACTAATTTTGATAGTACAGTACAAAGTACTTTATTAGTGCTTTCTGCTAGTCCATTGGCTTGTGGGTGACATGGGGCTGATTTTCTATGACTGATCAAGAAATATTCAGTGATGTTTTCTATGATTTGGTTTATAAAATGGGTCCCCCTATCACTTACTAGTTCAATTGGAAGTCCAAATCTGGTGATAATGTTTTCATATAGGAATCTGGCAGTAGTATTAGCATCATTTCTCTTTGTGGCTTTGGCCTCAGCCCACTTTGTTAGGTAGTCTGTAGCCACTATGATGTATTCGGCATGGGATTGTTTTGCTGGAGGATGTATAGGTCCAATGAAATCCAATCCCCATTTACTAAAGGCTCTGGCTGAAATTAATGGAACCAAAGGCATATCATTTCTTCTATTTGGCTAACTTACCCTTTGACAGACACCACACCTTTTTACATAGGATCTTGCATCAAGAAATAGTGTTGGCCACCAAAAACCAGAATATAAAATGAGTTTAGCAGTACTGTCACTTGAAAAGTGTCCTCCTACCACTCCAGAGTGTGCTATTTCCAACATTTCTAGGTATTTATTCTCAGGAACACAAATTCTTAGGTATCCATCCATTCCTCTATTATACAACTGTTTCCCTATCAATTGATATTCCTTAGAGATTACTTGTAAGTTTTTTGATTCTGTACCAGTTTTCACTTGTTTTGCTTTCTCCTTCCTTCTCAACTCTCCAATGATATTCTCACTCCAATCTGGATTTTTCTGGAACCAATATAGAGTTATGAATTCTGAGTCTTGTAATGCTTGGCACTTCTTGCAATTGGCAATGTATTTCGATACATCTTGAATTTTATTAGGCCAATGTACCCCCATCCTATTGAGATTACTTAGGGTGACTACCCTAGAAGCATGAGTGCAAGGGTTCCAATGATGAGCTTTTCTCAGGTATTCTTGTTGCTCCTCCTCTGGAGTGCAATATTCTAATATGCCAGTATGGTTGAGATGGTATAAATGCCCAGCGAGTAACATGAAGTTCCTGCTTTGCAAAACTAGGTGTGCATTATTGCCAATTGTTCTACAAGGTCCCATGGTTAATAATGGTACTAAAGTCATGGCCCACTCAGGAACGCTTTCTACCTTAAAGAGATAAGTGTCTGGCAGATTGTCATCTAAAGGTGAACTAGGTTCTTCAGACTAGATTCGAGATAAATGATCTGCCCTCAAGTGTGTTTTCCCTTGTCTGACCACTACTTCAAACTCAAATTCCATTAGCAATAAAAACCATCTGACTATTCTCCCAGTGTGACAAGGTTTATTTACCAAATATAACAAAGCTTGATGGTCTACAAAGAACTTAAACTTGTTGGCCAAAAGGTAATGTCTGTATTTTTTTACAGCAAATACCATGCCCAATCCCTCTCTTTCAGTGGTTGTGTAATTTTTCTCTGCTAGATTCAATTGTCTACTAGCATAGGCCACTGGAAAATCTAACTTGCTTCCTTCTATTGGTTGTGCTAACACACATCCCAAAGCATAATTGGAAGCATCCACATGGACATGAAAAATTTTGTCCCATTGAGGTGTTTTCAGAATTGAGGCTATTACCAAACAAGTTTTTAGAGTTTCAAAGGCTTGGTCACACTCCTTGGTCCACTCAAACTTTGTAATTAGGGCATATAAGGGTTTTGCTATGTCAGCAAATTTATGTACAAATTTCCTATAGTATCCACAACGTCCCATAAAAGTTTGAAGTTCTTTTACACTTGTTGGTCTTGAAAGCTCTATTATGGCCTTTATTTTCTTCTCATCAGTTGAAATTCCATTTTTAGAGACTATATGACCCAGCATTTGTTGGTGCATGACAATCATCAATTGAAGGTTTATGAAGAAATGAAGTCAAGGAATCAAGAAGAGAACAAATTCAGAAGGTTGAAGGAAGGACATATTCAGAAATTCAAAACTATGTACACATATGTACATTACTTCAGATATAGCTAACTTATATTTTTGATTACTCATAAGCTTGTATATATTTGCCTATAAATGTTGATGAAAAAGTCGGGGCAAATAGAACAGAATGAGAATAGAGAATAGGAAGAGAGAAATGAGTAGTAGAGAGTGTCATTAGACACATGAGAAGTGAGTTGAATTCATCAACTTCACTCAATTGTAATTTTCTGAGAAATCAAGAAAACTTGCGCCCGATGTTTTGTTGTCTGCTCCTTCTGTGTTTAATCTTTTGAGGAATCCTTCTGCACGTATCTAAGTCCATAGCTGATCTATCTATGGCTAGAATTTGAGAGGCTAATTGCAATCAGGTTGAGAGAATTTAGTTTAGGAACATTCATATGTAATGATGTTCTGAGAGTCGACAAAACTGGCACAGATTTCATACTCAAAGAAATGAACATTACTCAGTGTGTGGTGTAAAGTTTTACACAAGTGAGGGCTTAAAATCTAAGTTGGAAGGTAAGCCATCTATGGCTAAAAGATCTTGATCAAACGGGTTCGACATTGAGAGAACTGTAGCTAAGAAGTTGCAGGTGTCAAAGTCGTCATTACAGAGAAGCTATTTCAAACATAGGTAAAGTGTTTCACACATTTCTCAGTGTGTACTCAATCATTTTGAGAAATTTAACTTGGAAAGGTTGCGCAATCTCAAGGCAAAGTATTGTGCAAAGTTTTGTTAAAAACTTTACAGGATTGATTAGTCAATGAGTGATTAATCTGTAGCAGACTTTTATGAGAAATTGAATTTTTCAGAGTAATCAATTTTCTGATAAGGTTGATGAATGTTGTCTAAATTTGGTGGAGTCTAAAGTTGATCTTGATATAGAGGTGATCTAAATTCAAGATCAACTTGTTCTTTTGGAGATTAATACTCTCCATCAGTGGTATCAGAGCAGGATATGTTAAAATTGAAGTGAAGAAGACTCCGACTACAGCAGAAACACAAATCTTTACATCTCGAAGGTGCAAAGGGATAAAGGTTGAAGAAAACTTGAAGGTAGACACATTGGAGCTATCAAAAGGATCAGAAGGAGTAAGATTCAAAGTGAAGGTACATTTATTTCTCATAAAGGTTAAAGAATTAGCAATACAGGTAAAGAAACAATGGGAGATAGTCTCCAAATTGAAAAGTTGGATAGAGAGAATTATCCAGCTTGGTCTATGAGAATGGAAGCTCATCTGATGAGCAAAGATTTGATAGCATACATTACAGGTGAAGAAGAGAAGCCTCAGTTCAGAGATCCTAGTGTTCCAACTAGGGAAGAATTGTCAGATCTAAAGAATTGGATGAAGAAGGATGCTCAAGCAAGGAGCATAATTTACATGGCAGTCAATGACTATTTGCTTCCTCACATTAGAGGACTTGAAAGTGCAAGTGACATTTGGAATGCTTTGGAAGAGCATTTCCAAAACACAACCAAATCAAGGAAGGCTTCACTATGGGCAGAATTTACTACTTTCAAAAAGAAGGCCTCACAATCAATCTCTGATTATGTGACAAAGATGAAGGACATTGCAGATTCTCTAGGTGCAGTGGATGAAGATATTGAAGAAGATAAATTGGTAAGAAAAATTCTCACAGGGCTAAGAGGAGATGAGAAGTGGAAGCCTTTTATTTTGTCTACAGAACTTTCATTAGATCACTTCACTCCTGGTTTGAATCAATTGTTAGGTCATATGCTAACTTTTGAGAATGATATCAAAGGAGATGTTGATAAGAGTGCAGGTCATGCAATGTACTCTAAAGACAAGAAGAAAGCTAACAAAGGAAAGCAACAATCAGGTGAAGAAGCAGGTACTTCAAACCAAGCAAATTTCATAAGAGGAAAAGGAAATGGTAGAAGTAGAGGAAGAGGCAGAAACAACAAAGATAATGCAAGAGCTTGTTGGATATGTGGTAAGACCAATCATCTATCTCATGATTGTTGGCACAATAATCAAAATAATGGTAATTATCAGAACTTTAATCAAAGAGCAAGAGGTGGTAGATTTCAGAGAGGAAACTTTAGAGGTAGAGGTGGTAGGAATTCTTTTGGAAGAGGTGGAGGAAGAAGCTTCCAAAATCAATCCTATAATAACACCTACTACAACTATGCATCAGATCAGAAGGAGGATTCGACTCTCATTATGAATGCAACATATGAAACCTCACATGAGGACATGAGAGTGTTCTACATTGATTCAGGATGTAGTAATCATTTAAGTGGAAATATTGCTTTGATGACTGATCTAGATCATAATGCAATTAACCATATAGTTCAGACAGGTGATAATACAAAGCATAAGGTAAAGTCAATTGGTTCAGTCAAGGCTAAAGATGGGAGCACTCTTCTGAGTAAGGTTCTTTATGTTCCCACAATTCCAAAGAATTTGATCAGTGTAGGTCAAATTGTGGAAAAAGGATATGAGGTAAGATTCACCAATGATGGAGTATATGTTGAAGACCCTAGTCAAGGGTATAAACAGGTTGTTACAAGGAAGAAAGAAGGAAGGCTCTTCACATTGAAGGTACAAGGAAATGTTGGACATGCTATGTTCACATATGGAGAGCAGAAGGTGTGAGAATTGGATCTTTGGCACAAAAGACTTGGACACTTCAATGAAAGAGGTATCAAAGACATGATTAATAATGATTCAGTGCTTGGATTGCCTAACATTGCAGGTCAACACATGACATACAGATGTGAGGCATGTCAATTAGGTAAGGCTCATAAGCAATCCTATTCCAAGCATGGGTTTATGTATTCAGAAAGACTTGAGTTGGTGCATACAGATGTGTGGGGTCCTTCAAAGGACTTTAGTATAAATGGTTCAAGATATTATGTCATATATGTTGATGATGCTACCAGATGGATCACAATTTATGTGATTAAAGAAAAATCAGAAGTGTTTAATACATTTAAACACTATCATGCATATGCAGAAAGGATTACAGGTCAAAAATTGAAGAGATTAAGGTCAGATGGAGGGGGAGAGTATTTTTCAAATGAATTCAATGATTACTTGTGGAATGCAGGTATAAAGAGAGAAGTTACTTGCAGGTACTCTCCTCAACAAAATGGTGTAGCAGAAAGGAGAAATAGGACTCTTGTTGAGTTTGCAAGGTCCATGATGAAAGAGAAGAATTGTCCAAATTATTTGTGGGCAGAGGCTGTAAATACAGCTACTTATTTGGTCAATAGATTGCCTTGTAAAGCCTTGCAAGGTATGACACCATATGAAGCTTGGTGGGGTAAGAAACCTACCTTGGATCATTGCAGAATATTTGGAGGTTTGGCATATGCATATGTGCCATCTCAATTGAGACATAAGTTGGAGCCTGAGGTAGAAAAGTATGTATTCATTGGTTATGATGATAAGCAAATGGGATACAGGTTGTGGAGTCCATCCACAAAGCAATTCCTTGTATCCAAGGATGTTACATTTGATGAGCAAGGTACTTGGTATGCAGGTAAATATAATATACATACAGATGTTGAAGAAGTAGTGGATCAAAGGAAAGGTAAAGCAAAGATTCAATTACTTGATGAAAATGAGAATAATGAAGTACAGGTTGAAGTTAGAGTTGTACTTTGCGAATGATCTGTTTACACTTATGCATTCTTTCATGTTCTAAGTCTGGCATAGGATAAGCCATTGTATGGTCAGCAGGGCTTGGTCCCTCTTGAATTCTTCCTTTGTATGCTTTTATCATAGTGTCTAGACTTTTTGAATTTCCTATTTCCAACTGGGTCTGTGTCTTTGAAGAAGAAGTATTGTTTGATTGTTCCTTATTTTCTTCTTCCATATTTTTATTCATTTTATGCTTCCTCTCCCATTTCCCTTTTTGTCTATTTTTCTTCACCTTTGAGTTTGATTCTTCATTTTGTTCCTTAGTTGTTCTTTGTTGTTCTGTTTGTGACCTTGTTACAGCATTTACATCCACTAACTCAATGTCACTCAATTCTTCCTGTTCCATGATACTGACTGCTTTTAGTGGTATGTTATTAGATGTGTTTTGTTGTTTTTGGGGATTTTTTGGGCAATCTTTTATCAAATGCTCCCTGCCACAATCCTTGCAATATGCTCCTTCTATTCTCAATGTAGGAGGTTGTGGACAGTCTCTAATAAAATGATCTCCCCCACACCTATAACAAATTATCTTTGGTCCTCCTTTGAATTGAGGTTTTTGATTGGACATGTAATTATTGGTTATATACATGAAAGTGGCAGTGTCCATCTCAATTCTTCCATTTCCCAAGTCTAAGGCTTGTAATTCTGGCTCTCTTGATTCATAACCTTCCCATTCTTCTTGAAATCCCTCATTCCATTGATAATCTTCTTTGTATGGTGACTTTGTTCTTGAATTTCCCTCCTCTATTGGTGCGTATTTGATTGGTACTACATTTGTCGGTATAGGAGGTTGTTGCCCTAGCACAGGTCTTGGTTGCTCACTATACACTGATTCTCTCTGGCTCCCATAGTCTCTCTCCTTTATGGGTTGTTTATTATAGAAGCATTCCTCCCTGGTATGGTTGGTCCACTTCCTCTCTAGTGTGCAGTATTTGAGTGTCTTTCTGTCTTGCAAATGTGGAGGTTTTTGATATGGGCAATGTTGTATCAGATGACTTTCCCCACAATTGTAGCATTTTTTATTTGTGTTTATCCTGGAGTTTATCAAATTGGTTTTAGTACTTACCTCTAGAGCTTTAGCAATGGCCTGAGCCAACTCTTCTGTTGGAGGAATTTTGTCTTCATATGATCTGGGTTGATCAAATGCTAACAAATCTTGGCCTCTATTGTCCTCCAAATCTATTGCTTCTTTCACACAAGCTCCTAGATCAGGGCATCTCCTGTAGTATACTAGGGTTCTTAATTGAGCACTTCTCAACCCTTCTATGAATAGGGATACCTGTCTAGCCATGGAAGGGACTTCCTCTTTAGGGCATCTATCAATATATTGCTTAAATCTCCTGGCTGCCTCTCTGACATTTTCATCTTTTTGTTGCTTGAAACTATGTATCAAAGTGGCTGTGCTATGTTTTATCCCAGTCTTTGAGAATTCTCCAATAAAGGCCTCTAGGAAGGATTCAATATCCAGGTACATTTCTTTTCTTAAAGGGATGAACCATGATAATGTTGGTCCGGTTAAGGTTAGACCAAATGCCTCAAATTGAACTTTGTAATCTTCCACCTCCTCTGCTCTAATTAATTGCCTAAACTCTGCAGCATGAGCATGGGGGTCTGAATACCCTTCATATTGATTTTTCATACATTTGGCTACTTGGTATGGTCTAAGCATTCTACCCTGAGGTTGCCAATGGTGTCTTCTTCTGAGTGGAAATTCATTATATCCTTCTGGTTCTTTGTCAAAGGGATTTGGTGAAGCATGTGTCCTCCTCCCATGCTGTTGCTCATTATTAGTGTAGTTTTCATATGGTCTAGGTAAATCTGGTTGTCCCATGTTATGTTCCCAAGGTCCTTTGTCAGCACATTGCCCTAAGTCATTTGAATTTTCTGGGTCTGGGGAGAAGATGTACACACACCCTTGCCTATCCTCATACCTACCATCTTTGAATTGGGCTACAGGTGTTATGTTTAAGGGAACTTCTAAGTTTCTCAATCTAATGAGAAGCTTATGCATCCCATCCTGATATACATAGGTGCCAAACCTATTTGTATACATGTACTTGAGGATATTTCTGTAATCCCCAGTTTCAATGGGCTCATTTGTTTCATTTAATTTTCCATGTTGTTTTCTTGCCCTAGATTTCTTTCTTGAACTTCCCCTATTACTGATTCTGTCTCTTTCCTTCCTAGGTCTTGCTTGATGAGTGAATTTAGTTTGTTCCCAGACCTAAGGATCATTCAGCTAATTTTCACGATTTTGAACTCAAAATCGTGTTTTTCACGATTTTGTGTTCAAATTTATGATTTTCCACGATTTTATGACTAAAATCGTGTTTTTTCAAGATTTTGTGATCAAAGTCGTGTTTTTCACGATTTTGAACTTAAAATCGTGTTTTTCACGATTTTCTAACTAGGGTTGTGTTTTTCCACAATTTGTGATTAAAATCGTGTTTTTCACGATTTTGTACCCAAAATCGTGTTTCTCACGATTCTGTGCTCAATATCGTGTTTTTCACGATTTTGTGTTCAAAATCGCGTTTTTCACGATTTTATGAGTAGGCTATTGTTTTTTTTTCACGATTTTATGACTTAAATCGTGTTTCTCACAATTTTGTGCTCAAAATCGTGTTTTTCACGATTCTGTGCTCAAAATCATGTTTTCCACGATTCTGTGCTCAAAATCGTGTTTTTCACGATTCTGTGCTCAAAATCGTGTTTTTCACGATTTTGTGTTCAAAATCGTGTTTTTCACGACTTTGTGCTCAAAATCGTGTTTTTCACGATTTTGTGTTCAAAATCGTGTTTCTCACGATTCTGTGCTCAAAATCGTGTTTTTCACGATTCTGTGCTCAAAATCGTGTTTTTCACGATTCTGTTGTTCAAAATCGTGTTTTTCACGACTTTGTGCCCAAAATCGTGTTTTTCACGATTTGTGTTCAAAATCGTGTTTTTCATGACTTTGTGCCCAAAATCGTGTTTTTCACGATTTTGTTCCCAGACAATCGTGATTGCTCACAATTGTATATAACACAATTTTCTGATGAAAATCGTGTTCTGGGAATCGCGATGTTGTTCTTAGTGCTCAAAATCGCGATTTTGTGTTGACTTCAGAATCGCGATTTTGAACAATTTTTTTGAATTTTTTCAAGTTTTGATTTTCAGATTTCTCTTTCTCCTAATAGAATCGCCTTATTGATTTTTTATCATGTAATGAAAGAAATTTATCAGAAAATACTTATCTCCTATAAAAAACACAAAAAATCAGAATATCGCGATTCCGTGATTTTTGCTTATTTTCTATTTTTGATGTTCAAAAAACCACTCCAATGCAAGAATATACACTAAAAAATGATGTTCAGAGTCTTTACCTTGCTTGCTTGGTTGAAAGTTTCTCCAAAGCTTGAATTTTGCAGCAAGTCACGATTTTGGCTGCTCTCTCTCTCTCTCACACTCCACTCAAATGAATTTTTCTTTGGATTATAGGTTTTTATAGTGTCCACAAAATCGTGATTTTGTGTGATTTTCAAACTTCTTCACTCTTCCACTTGTCCAATCCTTACTTACCCATTCTTGATGACATCTTTTGCAATTTTCTTTCTCAAAGTACCCAAATATGCTAGAAATTCCAAAAATTTTCCCTTTCAGAAAATCGCGATTTTGTGTAGAAAATCGTGTTTTTTCTGAAGATCTTATTTTGTGCAAATTTGAGTATTCTTTCTTCTTGTTTTCTTTCAGTACCTTCTTCCCTTTGCAATTTACCAAACTCCTGCACTTCTACTCCAAAATCACAATCTTACTCAGAAAATTGCGATTCTGTGCAGAAAATCGTGTTTTTTCTAAGCTTTTGATTTTATGAAAATTTGAGTATTCTCTACTCTTGTTCCCCTTCAGTATCCTTTATCAACTTCAATTCCACAATCACCTGCAAGTTTACTTCACAATCACCATCATTAATCAAAAAATCGCGATGTTGTCCAGAAAATCGTGTTTTTCAAATTTGCTAATTTTTGACAAATTTTTTGCTTTTCTCTTACTTGGTCCCTGTCACTCTCATCCACACAGCTCCCATGCAACTTCTTAAGCAAAAAAGAAATTTTTTTGCTTGTTTTTTGTTGAATTTTATGAATTTTTTTGTATTTTTCCCTAAAATAAAGGTGAACACTTTACTTAGGGTTCCTTGTTTTGGTGATCTACTGATCTTATGTTTTTTGATTGGTTATGATCTCTTATGGCTCAGCTATCAGAACAGTTCACAAGAAAGTTTTTCCAAAGAAAATGTGCCATGAAGTGCAAGCAATTTTTGCAAAGATAAACTCAATCACATATTTTTCTTCAAAATGCAGCTCAACTCAAGATTTATACTCAGATTTGGTTAACAAATGAATCTTTTCTACTTGCATCTAGCTACTTTAACTGACTTTTCCTTAGTGCAACCATGTTATCTTCCCAAGATCAACCATGGTGCTTTGTACTTGGTCAAAAAGAACTCTAAAAATGCAAGAATAGACACATGTTACCTCATCTTCAGCTTTCTTGGCTTATATCTTCCACACACCTGCACTTTTACTTCCAAAATGTTATGACCAACTATCAAGTTACAAAAAATTCAGCACTTCCATTTCTAAAAGATGATCTATTGCTTTCTTTTCCCAAAAGATAAACAAAAGACATCTACCTTTTCATGTTCACATTTCTTGATTAAAGAGTGTTACCTTTCCCTTGTGTTTCTTACCATCATCAATAGAAGATCCAGCAAGGTCCAACTTCAATGAAGCTTTTGAATTACTCCCCGGCAACGGCGCCAAAAAATGTTTGTTATTGATCTTTGGAGTTGTCCTCTCCAATCATTTAGCATAAAGAATCAACAAGACATCTTTATTTTGTCAATCCTAGAAGTATTCTTGAGACCACAGCCCCTTCAAGATGATAGAATCCAAGAAATAAGAGAATAATGGCTGGAATTCTGAGAATAATGAAGATGAAGAGGAAATTTCTAGGGTTTGGATTATCTTGAGCAAATCTACACCATTTTCTACAATCTTGGTGTCTATTCCATGCTATTTTATCAGCAGAACACAATTATGAAGTCAAAATAAAAAAATATCACCTGGATCATACAGACGAGACAATCGCGAATCTGTGCAAACAGATGATTTTCAACTCCAGCACCATTTTTCTTCAAGTCATCACTCAACACAACAGTATTCAGCTCTCTTCATACACATTCTACAGATTTACACAATAGAAACTCACAAATCTCCATGGATGCACAAGATCTAGACTCACAAATCAAAGAAACCACATAGAAGAGGAGAAACACGATTTTCAGCAGAAACTCCTTCTCTATTCACTTAGATAGCAAATACACAAACGATTAACCAACCCTCTCATAATAGAGGAAATTATCTTTTATACATTTTCAAGTGTCCCTTTTCACACTCGGATTTTGGTCCTTTCCTCTATTATTCTAAAAATATGCTATCTAGGAGTTTCCAAAAATTCTAGAAAAAATATATAAAATTCTATCCTACATAGGGAAGACTCTTCCTTATTTTTACAATAATTGCATAAATATTTCTACAAACTTCTATCATTTTACAATTATTTTCCTTCAAAAAGGCTTCCAATAGTGCATCTTCCAACACTTTGATTACCCACCGAATTCCAAGGCTTTACTAGTACAATGCCTATCTTCCATTGGTAGGGAAGCCAAAGTGCATCCACCCCAAGTCACATTGTTTTAAAGGATTGACAAGACCCCTCGTGAATGCCAAACATATTTATGAAGCAAACATTTGTTTTAGTGGAAATAATTAGGGAAGGTACCACTTCTTCTCAAAATATTTTGAAGCACTTGAGAACACTACAAAATTGAGGCATTTGTGTGAAAGAGTCAGGTTTACGACATATTCTAGTGCACCACTACCCAAGCCCAACTTCTATCATTGTTACTACTTATTCACCACTCTCCAGGCCTCTGAATGGAAGGAACTCCTAGGAACTTTTGTCCTCCCCTCATTAATAAAGGAGCCCTCCTTTAAGAAGTTTAAGCTCACTCGAGACCTTATTTGAGTAGCTTTGAGAATTAATCCCTCCCATATGCCCACAAAAAATGAAAGTCTAATTCCAAAATCAATGAAGAAAGGTGATGTCTTGAAATGGGCAGACATATCTGCTATCACTCCTAAACTATCCATGCCACTGTGCATATGCATGCAACATTTTAAATTCCCGGATTAGGAACATTTCACGCAACCCCATAAGAGAATCCGGTTCAGTTTATATTTAGCAAACACTCTTCAAAAGACAATCAACTTGACTAGTGGGGTTAAAGGACAGTTAATTTTGGAAAATCAAAGATGGGCACATAAGAGGGTAATTGATGGATGTTATGCAATCATACAGATAGTATAAATGTGCTTAGCTTATGACATACTGATGGAGAGAACCTTGACCAATGCTCAACTATAACAATAGAAGAGGATGAGTAATTGTAAATCACATTCTAGAGCACACTCCAATAAACGCATGAGGGGATCCATTCCCTGCCTACAAGTGGCCATCTCACCTTCCCCATCACCATAGTAGTCACCTATAGAATAACAGTCGGCCATCCCTCTAATCCAAATTGGACTATCACACGCACCAACACCCGAGGGATCGGCTAGCAACAGAACCACTCCTGATGCAATCACTTGTGTTACACCAGTCAGCAGGGCACATGTAATTTTTGAACTTGCAACTACTATGGGAACAAATGCCTTTGCATTTTTGATACCACATCTGGAGAGGGACAATCTCAGCACCACATTTGACTTTGAAATGCATGATGCACTATTCCAAGAGTTTAAGTTTTTAGAAGCACAATTCTTTTCACAAGAATATCAATGACCAAGCTACCCTAGCTCCCAAATAGACCACAAGGAAGGGAATGTTGGAGAATTCCTCTCCTAATCGCAGTGGAAAATGTAGAAGACCTTCTCAGGATCAAGACTCTTGCCAACAGCAGAACCTTCAAATGAAAACTGGTACCAACTGAAATATCCAATGAACTTGAAACTTTTGTCACTCAAACTAGACACCTATAGCTTTCAAATGAGATATGAAACACTCAATTTGGAGTACTTTTGGGTTGGAAACTATTTGATTCAAAACAGACTACATGTCCACTCAGTTAGGCTAAAAACTGGACTTCACTAAAACCTGAATAACTCACAGAGCATAACGAATTTCATAAAACTGTTTTAAATAGAGAAAGTACTCAAGATAAGCTTTCCAACGAATGTTTAAACACTAAAATTGGATACATATATTGAGAGATATGACTCTCACAAGTAGACTACCCAATAATGGGTGTGCGGCTGGACATACTCTATGACAGTAAACTAAACGAAATGACTCAAAACAAATGAAGTAGCTACAAGGGGGCTTCCACGCCTTCTTCCTCTATCCTTGACTGTCCTCCCTTGCCTCTTTTATAGCCAAGTGACCAAAAACTCTCATGATGAGTTTGAGAGCTCTTCTCCATCATTTCTCCACTACTTTGGACAGCCACTCCTCTTATAGTTCAGTTTTTGGATTTGATTCTCTTTTGAATGATTCTCTTTTGGTCTCCACTACTTGCTGAAGTAAATGCTTATATTTTTCATTTTTGTATTTTTCTTCTACTTGAAGAAAATCCTTTTTGCAAAAATATATACGAGCTTACTTCTTTATTTTTAACACTCCCCCTCAAGCTCACATGTGAGCTTGCACCTTCAGCCATATCCTGCAAGTTGATGTCATCCTTGAACCTCTTGAGCTTAGAAGCATATAGGGACTTTGTAAGCATGTCTGCAACCTGGTCATTAGTTCCAATGAACTTTATATCCACATCCTTGTTCAAAACCTTTTCTCGAACATAATGATAATGCACTTCTATGTGCTTGCTTCGTGCATGAAACATTGGATTGTTTGTCAAGTGAATGCTTGACATGTTGTCACCATAAATTGGAATGGTCTCCACCTGCACATCAAGATCAGCCAAGAGTTTCTTAATCCACATAGCTTCACAAGTTGCAAAGGCTAAACCTCTATATTCAGCCTTTGTAGATGATAGTGCAACAGTAGGTTGCTTCTTTGAGCTCCATGTGATAGGTTTGCTACCTATCATGAACACATAACCTGAAGTGGATCTTCTGTCTTCCTTCGAACCAGCCCAATCAGCATCACTGAAGCCTTTTACCTACAATTCTTCATCATATCCATAAAACAGAGCATGATTGACTGTGTGCTTCACATATCTTAGCACTCGTTTGGCTTAATTTAAATGTTCACTTGTTGGAGCTTGCATAAATTGAGAAAGAAAACTCCAACAATCTAACACAAATCTGGTTTTGTGATCATAGCATAGATCAATGAACCTATAATACTCCTGTATGTAGTTACATCATGTAACTTCTCTCCATCATTTGAGCATAGCTTCACATTTGAGTCCATAGGTTGAGTGAGTGGTTTGCATTCACTCATTCCAAATCTGAAAAGAACATCCAATAGGTACTTTCTTTGCATTAAGTAAATGCCATCTTTCCCATAGACTATCTCAATGCCTAAAAAGTATTTCAGCTCACGAAGATCTGAAATTTTAAACTCTTTACCGAGTTTCCTTTTGATCTCTTGTATTCATGTAACATTACTTCTTGTTATGATGAGATCATCAACGTATATGCAAATATATATCTGCTTGCCTTCTTCTTTCTTCATGTAGAGAGAGGGATCTGCATTACTTTGACTATACCCACACCTTGTAAGGTACTCGACCAATCTTTGATTCCAAGCACGTGGTGCTTGCTTCAGCCCATACAAAGCTTTCGTCAATCTACAAACAAAATTTGGATGCTTTTTGTCTTCAAATCCAATCGGTTGACTCATGTATACCTCTTCTTGAAGTTCACTATTGAGAAAAGCATTTTTTATGTCAAGTTGGTACAATGGCCATCTCCTTGTTGCACTCACTGCAATCAAGGTTCTAATTGTTCCCATCTTTGCAACCGGGCTGAAAGTTTCTTCATAATCGATGTCGTGAGTTTGCTTGAATCGTTTTGCTACTAGTCTAGCTTTATGCCTTGCTAGAGAACCATCAGCATTTCTCTCTATTTTAAACACCCATTTATTTGGAACAATCTTCATACCTTCAACCTTTGGAACTAGCTCCCATGTGTGATTGTCCTTGAGAGCTTTCATCTCTTCTTGCATAGCTTCTTGCCATTCTTTTTGTGTACATGCTTCTTCATATGCATCCGGTTCTTTGTCTTTGACCACCTGTGTCATATATGGAAAATGCTTTGCAATAAAACTATCATAGCTCAGCCTTTCAATTGGATACCTTGCTCTTGAAGACCTCCTTTCATTTCCTTTTGAACATTGCTTCTTCAACAGGTTCAACTTTACCTTCGGTGTGATCACCTCTTCATACTCTTCTTCACTTGAATCACTATTTTGGGCAGCACTTTCAGCTTTAGATCTTTCATAAGCTGATGTTGGTGATGAGGAATGACTCCTTAGCCTCCCCTTCCATGTTGAGCTTTCTCCAAGTGATGTAGAAGCTTCTCGTCCTGACATTTGAGTGCTTGTTTGCTGAAATTCTTCTTGGACAACACCTCCATAATCTTCGCAATCTTCTTCAAGAATCTTCTCTTTCCCTTTGTCTCCAAACCATGGTCTTAGCTCATCAAATACCACATCTCATGAGACTCGTAGCTCCTTTGTCACCGGATTGTAGCACCTATGTCCCTTTTGCTCCGATGAATATCCAATAAAAATACATTTTTCAGACTTTGCCTCCATCTTTGTCCTTAGTTCTTGAGGGATGTGAACATAACACACACATCCAAAAACTTTGAGATGTGTAAGGTCAAGCTTCTTACCGGAATAAACCTCCTCGAGAGTTAGATTATGCACTCCAGCCGTTGCGCACTTCTTCATCAAATAAACGGCCGTACTAGTTGCTTCAGCCCAATAGTTTAGTGGCATCTTCATCTCGTTGAGCATGCATCTTGCAACTTCTGTGATATGCCGATTTTTCCTTTCAGCTATTCCATTTTGTTGAGGTGTGTACCTACATGTAAATTGTCTCTTGATGCCATTTTCATAAAGAAAATCTGAAAATTCTTTGGAGAAATATTCTCCTCCTCCATCGGACCTCAAGGTCTTTATGTAGCGTCCTGTTTCCTTTTCTACCTGTGCTTTAAATCTCTTGAACATAGAGAACACATCTGATTTTTGTTTTATGCAAAACATCCATACTTTCCTTGAATGATCATCAATAAAAGTGACAAAATATCTATTACCAGCCACTGATGGTTGTTGTGATGGTCCCCATACATCCGTGTGTATCAAGTCGAGGACATTCCTTGCCACATAGTTGCTTTTCTTGAATGGTTATCGAGTTTGCTTTCCTAGTTGGCATGCTTCACAAAACTAATGTAGTCCGGCATCATTGAATCTTGGAAGACCTCTTACCACGTCATGGTTGCTCATGTCCTTGAGCTTGGGAATGTTGATATGTCCAAACTTTTTGTGCCACAAATCGATTTCAGCAATCCTCTTGTTTCCAAACTGAATATACATCACCTTTCCATGCGGTTGTTGAATGTCCAAAGTGAACATCCTTCCTTCTTTCCTTCCTTGAGCAATGACCTTGAATCCTTCTTTTGGATTCTGTATAAAGCAGCCTTTTTCATTGAAGATAACATGATATCCTTTCTCTACCATTTGTCCTACTAAAATCAAATTCTTTGCAATAGTAGGAACATGAAGAACATCAGCCAATACCTTCTTGTCTCCAAGCTTGATATCTCCAACATGCTCAATTGCGTGTTGAGTTTCATCGTCGGTCTACACACATCCTTTTTCACTTGGAGCTTGTAGCTTTGTGAACAAATCTCCTTGGCATGTCATATGGTTGCTGCAACCTGAATCTATGAACCATTTTTGGTCATCACTTCTCAAGTTGTTGTAGTCATGCTTCATGGCAAGCATGGTTTGCTTGTCTCCTTCACTTGATGTACTCGCATAGTTATTTTGGCTCCTTTGGTTGCCTCCATTCAGCCTTCCATTCTTTTGCCAACAATCATTTGCATAATGTCCTAGTTTACCACAATGATAACATGTTATACCTTTATGAGGATTGTATGAACCTCGACCTCTTCCTCTATTTCTTCCTCGACCTCTTCCATGTGTGTTTTCATTTGAGTTGTCCTTGTTGTCCTCCGAGTTGTGTTGGCTGAAATTTGTGTTGTTGTAGCTTCTTCCTCTTCCTCTTGAGCCTCCTCTTGAGTTCCTTCCTCTACCTCTTCCTGCATATAACATTTGACTATGGTTGTCCTTACCTTTGTTGCCTTCTCCTTGTTGAGCAACCTCTTCAGCCACAAGATTTGGTATAATCTCATCGAATGTTGTTAGAGGATCTCTATAAAGGATGTTTGTGATGAGGGGCTTCCACTTTTCTTCACTTCTCAAGCCATTGAGGGCTGTTTGGACGATTTCTTCCTCTTCTATCTTGCATCCAACTGATGCTAGCGGATCTCAAAGCTCTTTGATCCTCAATGTATACTCACTAATGCTTTGGTTTGAGCTTTTCCTCATGTTGTTGAGCTCGTTCTTGAGTTGCATCCTTCGAGACCTTGTTGAGGTAGCATACACCTTCTCCAATGCTTCCCAAACTTCCTTGGCTATTTCTAAGCTTTGCACATGACCAATCATAGTGTTAGAAATAACTTGTGAGATGAGGAACATCACCCTTCGATTCCTCTCTTCCCAATCAGCAAATTGTCTCCTTTGTGTCGGAGTAATGTTGGGATCTTCAATGTCCACCAGTTCTGGATCGTCTCCACTAACTAGACTCCATAAACCTTTACCTTTAAGGTAATTTATCATTCTATACCTCCAAGATTGAAAATTATCTTTGTCAGATTCGTAAACAACTTACTCAGACAACACTCCATGATGTATTAGCTGTGAATCTCAAACTAGACACCTATAGCTTTCAAATGAGATATGAAACACTCAATTTGGAGTAGATTTGGGTTGGCAACTATTTGATTCAAAATAGACTACCTGTCCACTCAGTTAGGCTGAAAACTGGACTTCACTAAAACCTGAATACCTCACAAAGCATAACGAATTTCATAAAAGTATTTTAGACAGAGGAATTACTCGAGATAAGCTTTCCAACGAATGTTTAAACACTAAAATTGGATACATATATTGAGAGATATGACTCTCACAAGTAGACTACTCAAAAATGGGTGTGTGGCTAGACATACTCTATGACAGTAAACTGAACGAAATGACTCAAAACAAATGAAGTAGCTACAAGGGGGCTTCCACGCCTTCTTCCTCTATCCTTGAGTGTCCTCCCTTGCCTCTTTTATAGCCAAGTGACCAAAAACTCTCATGATGAGTTTGAGATCTCTTCTTCATCATTTCTCCACTACTTTGGACAGCCACTCCTCTTACAGTTCAGTTTTTGGATTTGATTCTCTTTTGAATGATTCTCTTTTCGTCTCCACTACTTGCTGAAGTAAATGCTTCTATTTTCCATTTTTGTATTTTTCTTCTACTTGAAGAAAATCCTTTTTGCAAAAATATATACGAGCTTACTTCTTTATTTTTAATAGGGAAGATGATGATAGAACAGTCACTGATATAGATGAAGATGAGGTTGGAAGTTAGTGGGACCAAGTGGACAACCTAGTGTCTCAACAACAACCGGAAACTCAGCACGACTTGAAAGGTGGCACAAGTATTAGGGATGTGGATACATCAGATTTAGCTACATATACTATTGTTGTTTAGAGGCTATACACCACCATACACGTTGTATGGGCTAGAATTCAACTAACAGAACAACAGAGCCATGACATTTTGCAATAGGAATTGGCAAACAATGAGTTTGAAGCCACCTTTTTTAATGCATTTAAGATGTTAATTGAAACTGTGGGCACAATGGAAGCACTCAACTTTCTGAAATGAAAACCCCTGCCCTGTTTTGACACATGCTATGTGCGGCTACTTTCATAGCCCGATGAGTTCATCCAAGTCCATGTTACCCCAAGCATCTCAAGCAGACATGACAATCAAGTGCAACTAGTGACACCAACACCCCTTAGGGACCTAACTAGCTCCATGGAACCATCTCAATCTTTGACTCTCCCTTCGTCATCCTTTAACCAAGACACTGCCACTATGTTAGAACCACACCCTCAGTCCCCACATCCGGCTTGACCAACCATTGCTAGTCCTTCAAATGATGTTGTACTACTACCTCTCCAACTCCTATCACCACCTCTAGTCCCCTTACACTAATACCCAATCCACAACCAGATGTAAACAGCCCTTTCCCACCAACCTTACCATCGGCCTCCCTAAATCCATTACTCACACTACCCACCACAATATTCCCAATATTCAACCCTATTAATCATGCCAATCTATCTTCCCTTCTCCACTCCATGACCCACATACTTAATAACCCCTCTCCTCCTCGACTACCTCTACAAGAAACCCTTATATTAAGTCGTTCATCTACCCCTATAATTAATTTGTTACCACTAGTACAATCACACACCATCACACCACTATACACAATTAGCACAATAGAACACATGTCTAGTGACATGGACATTTCACCTTCCACAGCATTGCCACTCATGATTTCCACTTCTTTCACCACCAAACACACTTATCACAATAGGACCACCTTCATCCATGCACATTTCCACTTTCACTTCCACATCCACATTGTCCCACCCCCTTCCCTTCCTCTTTTCATCTCACTCTCAATAGTGTACCATCATGCATTTGTCTTCATCATTTTCATTGTCAAGTATCAACAATGCTATTCAATACATGTTTAATTGTATGAATCAAGTTAGGGAAGAGTTTTCCTCCTTGGGATAACAATACCATGCTGTGTAGCAAGCCAAAAATCAACTCCAAGTGAATCTAAATTCCCTAACTATTGAGAATGCTTCTCTTAATGCATGCTATCAAGAGATTAAGGAGTCTTATCATACCATGGAGCTTGAGGTGGATCGAAAAGTAAAAGACACACTAGCAGAGAATAAGAACCAACTTTGCCAAAAGGTAACATGCAACACTCAACTCACACAAAATGTAGGACTCCACCATCATCTCACAGCAGTAAAAGAGAAAAATGAATTTCTCCAAGAGAAAAATTGGGAGAATTTCGGAGCTACTATGGACTATCGAGAAGAGCCATGCAGCTCAAGCTGCTTCAAAGCTCTTCCTTCCAAAACCATCAAAGTGATCCTTGAAGACCGCACTCGATTATTAGAGGACTATGATCATATATCAGAAGAATGGAATACACTCTAGAGTGACAACACTACATTGCGGTTACAAGAACAAATTGTAACACAGACTACCCACACTACAACACCACCTGAATTAGTGCAAGAATTATAGACATTATAAGTGTGAGTCACCCATTTACAAAATCAACTCACTAAACAACTTGCAATCACATGCCTAGACACCCCCCACCTCACCTACTTGAGGTCGAAGAGATCGTGGCCATACTAGATGAACCCACTTTTGAAGAAGAATAAACACCTTAACCAATTAGTGGTGGGAGAGTTATTGAAGAAGGATAAGACACATTCAAACTCCCATGACAAGCACAGATGAAAATAGTGGAGCTGCTAGAGAAAACACACTCGGCTAGAATTGAGACAGAGTTCCAAGCCATGGCTATCAAAGAGACTATTCTCTAGTCTCCTTATTTTGCAGAACTGGCACCACGTAGGTACATCTCAATAAACGATTTCCAATATAAACCATACTTCATGTACCTAGCAAAATATAATCTCACGAAAGAGTGAATAATAGGAAAGAAACCCACACATGCAACTAAGTTTAAGCCAAAGGTCCTTCCTCCACGTGCAACCAAAGGAACTATATTTCAACCAAATTGGAGGAAGGAATTACTACAAGAATACCCTGAGATGATGTACACTTGGTCAAAGGCACCATTATGTATATTGTAGAATTTTTGCTATGGACCTATTCCTCATCATTGATCTTGGGATGCATTTTCCATCAAAGTTCAAAATACTAAATAGTGCCATGATTGGTTAAACTATCCCTATTTTGCACCACCATAAGGTCCCTTGACAATCATATACATGATCATGACCATACGGCACTAGCTACCACGACTGAAGCATATGGCATATATAGCCCCTAAAATGTCGATAAAAATATTTGATCTCATGCACACAACATTCAAAGTCACGTGTCATGCTAGAGTGCCCCACATGTCTACCTCAGGGTTTGAGCATGGTAATGGAGATTTGGTGTATGATATGAGCCCCATGCCATCCCTAAAAGTTTGTTATGCTTGGCACTTCCACATCAAATACTTACCCGCTTGTTACCAATTAATGTTTCAAGAAATGTTCACAATGGAATTCTAGGAATACCACTCTAACGCCTTCATCAACCGGCATACCTACCTGCTTCAACTTTTTTCTTGTGAGAAAATGGTGTACTCCACTCACTATAGATTCCCACCTCAAGATATGCCTCAAACCATACATTAGGACAAACTTGAAGTAGATCTGGAAAAAGGCTTGCACATTGTTGAACAGCCCCTGGTGCATGATTTACTCTAGAACTACATTCATTGCTCACAGCAACAAGGATCTTTTGGGGATGATAGACACGAGAGGGAGGGTGGGTTGCCAGTAGCAGTGACCACAAGCATTGCCATAGAGGAAGCACGTAAGAAGTGGTGCATAGAGGTTAGAGGGGGACCACTTACATTAATTTTTCAAGATTCAGTCAATTATAATGATCAATCTTTGATTGAAACATTACCACTGATTCTACTCACCAATCCTTCTAACATAGAAACACACGATTTTGTCATGCAACATTTCATTTTGTACAAGACGAGGATTCCACAAGATTGAGGACCTAAGTAGACCTTGAGTACAAATTTTCATCATTTTTAGAATCCGTTTGAACCATCAAACTAGCCCTAGAACCTATTTTTTAACTAGGCCCTAAGTAGGGCCAAACCTAGAGAAAAACTATAAAAAGAAATAGAGAGCTCATTTTTGGGGTTAGCTAGTGAGTGATAAGAGAAAACTTGTAAGGGAGGTTGAGTAATGCAAGATAGTGTTTCTTCTTCCATCATTGCTCCTATTGTCTCTTCCATGTGTGTGTGTGTGTGTATGTATGTATGTATGTGTGTGTTAGAATAGGATTTTTGTGGTAAAAAAACCATTATCTTGTAAAATATTCATCAGAATGTTGTAAAAATGAGGAAGAGTCTTCCTCGTAGATAGAAGAAGTCATATGTATTTTTTAGAGAATTTTTAGAAGCTCTTCAAGCACATATTTTTATATTAGAAAGTTAGAGGAACAAATTTTAAGTGTTAAAAGGGACACTTGAAAAAGTATAAAGGACAAAATCTTGTATTTTGTAAGGGTTGTTACCATTTTGTACCCATGTGACATGTGAATGAAGAGCTTCATTTAGAAAATGTGTCTCTCTTTTCTTGAGTGTTCATGATTGATTCTTGAGTCTTTCTTATGTTTTATCCATGGAATTTGTTGTCTTAACTTGTGTATTACTGAGTGGAGTTGGTAAGGAAAGGTGATTATCAGTATATTGAGTGACTAGATGCATACGATCATTGCTGGAAATGGAAATTCTCAGTTTTATCATAATCGTGATTGTCTCGTCTGGAAGATAGAGGTACTAAAAGTTATTTTTGATTTCATCTTTTAATCTACAGGAAAAATGCCACACTTTAGGCACAAGAATCGTTGAAAAAGCTATTGATTAGCTCTAGAAACAAAAAACCTAGTTTTCCTATTCCTTTTTCAAATTCTTCTTAGAAATCAGAATTGTTTTTACATTTTCTTGGATTTCATTAACTAGAAGGGGTTGTGGTCTTAGTATACTTCCCGGATTGACAAAATTTAAAATGTGAAAGTTAATCTTTTATGCCATGATGATTGGAGAGGACAACTCCAAAGGACAACAAACATCTTTTTGGCACCATTTCTAGGGAGCTATCAAAGCTTCCATTGAAGTTTTGGACCTTGCTGGATCTTCCATTGTTGATGGTAAATAAACACATTTGGGAAAGGTACTACTCTAATATCTCTCATGTGAACTTGGAAAAGTAGGTAATAAGCTTTTCTTTTGGGAAAAGGAGGCTTAAATTTACCTTTCAAGAGGTGTGAGTGTTTATCTTTGTGTAAATGGATGATTGCTCATGTTCTTCACAAGTATCTACAGGTCTTTTGGAAAAAGATGCCTTGATTTGTTGAATGGAAAGTTGAATGTGCTTATCTTTGCATATTTAAATTGCTTTTTGACCAAGTACTAAGCAAATTTGTTGGTCTTTGGGAAACATAACTTTAACGGAAACTCAAGTAAAGTAGCTATATGCAAATCGATTGTGCCATTTACTTGTCCTAAGTAAATTGTGAATCTTTTAGAAAGACTATTTTTCATATTTGAAGAAAAGCTTATGGGTATAGCTTTGCACAAATTGATAGTTGCACTTTCCATTATACACTTTTCTTGAAGAACTCTTTTCCATAGTCAAACTAAGAGTATAGTTTGTGTAGCCAAATTCATTTTCTAAGATCAGTGGATCTTCAAAAGAAAACCCTAGGTGAATTGGTTTCATTTTATTTAGGACAAAAATACCAAAAAAATCATAAAATTTGGATTAAAACTACAAACAAATTTCTTTTTTTGGTAATAGAGTGAGGGATGAGATGTGTAAAGTGGGGTGAATGAGAAAAATCTAACGGAGAACTCAAAAAAACAAGAGATATTATATGAAAAATCAAAATTGTTGATTTTCTTGAATTTTATTTCAAAACTTATATGAATTTTGTTTATGTTTTGTAGGTTACACTTGGAATATGAGTTGTTGAAACACATCAAAAGAGACTAAGTTGGAAAAGGAAGAGAAACAAGTACAATCTGCACAAAAATCAGAAATCACGATTTTCATGATAGAATCGCAATTTTTTGTAGAATGATAGACTGCTTCAATGGTGCTTCTTGGCATCCAGGTCTAATTAAATGAAATGAAATACATGTGAATGGAGAAAATTTAGTTTGAGCCTGCAAGGATTGAAAATTGACAAATCTTGACAATTGACGTAGAATCGCGATTTCCATCATAAGAGGTGAATATGGGAATTTGATTAAAAATGGATGATGTGACGTTAAATTGTTAATGAATATGTATGGTGACATTATTGTCAAAATTTGAATTTTAAATCATTGAATCCACTTAGAATCATGATTTTCAGCATACTATAAAAGCACAAAATCAATTGAAAAGTCATTTTGAGTGTGAGAGAGTGAGAGAGGGCAATCGTGATTTTTAGCAAACAAGCAAAATTCTGGATTTGAGCTATCAAGGTGCAAGGCATGTGATTGTATGATTTCTTTTTGTATAAATCCAAGTTAGGAAATCATGTTTTGCACAAAAAAATCATGAAAATTATAAAAATCACAGAATTGCGATTTTCAATTTTTTAGTCATTTCTCATTACCTTTTGTAGATTTTCTAGATATTGCATGTAGTTTTTATCACTAGGCGCCTCTATTTGTGTGAAAAAATATAAAAAAAGTTAAAATAAAAAAATAACATCATCTTGCATAGAATCCTGATTCTATGCAAGAGACCAAAATCGTGATTTTCAGAAACGTGATTTTCAACAAAAAATGATGTTTTATATGATTGTGAGCAATCATGATTGTTTGGAAATCCAAAATCGTGAAAACTACGATTTTGAACCAAAATTGTGAAAATCACGATTTTGGACTAGAATCGTGTAAATCACAATTTTGAACCAAAATCGTGAAAAAACACGATTTTGGACCAGAATCATGGAAAAACACGATTTCTTTCACAAAATCGTGAAAAACATGATTCTGTGTTCACAATCGTGAAAAATACGATTTTGGACCAGAATTGTCAAAATCACGATTTTGAACCAAAATCATGAAAAATACGATTTTTGAATAGAATTGTGAAAATCACGATTTTGAACCAAAATCATGAAAAAACACGATTTTGGACCAGAATCGCAAAAAACACGATTTTGGACCAAAATTGTAAAAAACATGATTTTGAACCAAAATCTTGAAAAAACACAATTCTGTGTTCAAAATTGTAAAAATCATGATTCTCAAAGCAAAATCGTGAAAAAAATACAGTTTGGTATTCAAATTATAAGAAACACAAAATTCAATATCCAAATGATACACCTATTGGAGTTAGACATCTACGGAAGCATGCAAACAACACAAGGAGGAAGAAGAAGTTTGGAGCACAAGACACAATACTGAATGTATTACTAGAGAATGTACAAAGATAAGTAGCCCATTAAGGCAATAGGCATATATATATAACCCTTTGCAACAAGCCTAGCCTTATACCTGTCAACTGTACCATCAGGTTTACGCTTCAGCTTGTATACCCACTTAGTGCCAATGGCCTTCTTGCCAGGAGGCAAGTCACATAAAGACCAAGTACCATTCTTCATTATAGCATCATATTCAGATTGCATAGCAACCATCCAATTTTTTGAATTTTGTGCTTCATCAAGCGAAACAGGCTCAGTCTCATCAAAGAGACTAGATGCAGCCATAGCGTAGCATTCTGATGCAAAAGAGGCACTATGAGAGCCTGATCGAGTGCGATATGATAGAGGTGCATCTAATTTGCTATCACGCAAAGTCTGCACCATCCATTTTGGCATAGTTTTTGCCTCCTCAATATCAACTCTCTCATCAACAAGTGCATCATGTAAATCTACATCAAAAATGGGATGATCTGCATCATCACATGAAACCTACAAAGGCTAAGAAGTTGCCTCATTAGGGCCACCACTAGACTGTCCACCTGTAAAAAGAGGCAGCAAAGTATCATACATGTCTTTGGAGCTAACAAATGTCTCCTTAGTACATGAAAGCAATGGCTGAATAGCATCTTCCACAAAAACAACATCATGGCTAACTAGAATGCGTTTAGCCTGTGGATGATACAGATGATAGCCTTTACTTTCAGAACTGTACCCAACAAAAATACATTTTACTACTTTATCATCCAATTTTCTGCAATGTTGTTCGGGCACTAATGCATATGCCAAACAACCAAAAACACACAGATGATCAATAGATGGCTTGCAGTCATGTGAAGCCTCATATGGAGTCATAGATTGCAATGCTTTAGTGGGACACCTGTTAAGTACATATGATGCACACATGGCAGCCTCAAGCCAGAAACTATGTGGTAAAGCTTGACTCTTAACCATTCACCTCACCATCTCCATGAGTGACATGTTCTTTCATTCAACAACTCCATTCTATTGAGGTGTATATGGCACTGTACACTGGTGTTTTATCCCATGTTCAGCCAGAAATGCATTAAAATCAGAAGACATATATTCCCCCCCTCGATCAGAAGGGTGCCCATTTTACATGCTGACAGATTTTCAGCCAAAACCAAAAACTGCTTAAAGCACATGAACACTTCGGACTTTTCCTTCATAGGATATACCCATGCATGCCTGGGAAAATCATCGATGAAAGTCACGAAGTAAAGATAATTTCCAAAAGAAGGTGTTTCCATAGGACCACAGACATCACTATGTACAAGCTGCAATTTCTGAGTAGCCCGAACTGAACCATCTTTTGGAAAGGATGAATGCTGCATTTTGCCCAAAATACAGCCTTGACAAACATGTTTTCCAGGTGCCTCAAGTTTGGGCAAAGAGGTCACCATTTCAGATTTCTGTAGGCATAGCTAACTAGCAAAATTTAGATGATCAAAGCATGCATGCCAAAGCTTTGCATCTGACATAGCTTGAGAATCATGTATTGCACGTGCCGAATCATTTACAGATCTTTCATAGTCTATGAGCTTATACAACCCATGACATAAAATGCCAAAAGCAATAATCATGTCGCCATTTGATAGATCATGAATTGTACACCTGTCATCAACAAATTTCACAACCAAGTCAATCTTGGCTAATGCAGAAACTGATAACAAATTTTTCTTGATCCCTGGCACAAACAAAGCATCTGACAAAGTGAAAGAACTACCATCAACAGTAGTCAAAATGATCTTTCCAACTCCCATAACATGATAAGAGGAGTTGTTGGCGCATGTAACAGTATTTCCTATAGGGGCAGGCTCGAGTGAAGAGAAAAAATTGTGTTGCGAGGTAATATGTTTGGTCGCCCCACTGTCAAAGTACCAAACATTTGAGTCTACTGCAGACATGCAGTGCTCATGAGAAGATGGGTCAAAACTGCAAACAGTAGTAAACGCCCATTCTTCTTCCTACACAAGATTAGCAGACTTTGTTTTTGGAGTAGAGGCCTCTGCAACAACCATTCCTGCCTCTTTTTTATTTGCCTCTTTTGCAGCTATTTTAGGATAGTTCTTTATGATATGATCAATTCCTTTACAATACTTGCAAAACAATTTCTGCTTTTTTTATTTTTCTCATCTTTATCTTGGTTCTTCAAATGTGCAGCATTTGCATATTTCTGCTTACTAATAGAAGAGCTCCATTTTCCTTTGCCCTTTTGACTAGCCAGGAAATCTTGATCTGCAACATGCATAATGGACCTATTCTACCTGGACTGATCTTCCTGCAATAGAACAGAGACTAACTCCTCAAATGACAAGGCATTTGGATTGCCTTTCATCATCAACCAAAGAGTAGAAGCAAAACTCTGATATGAATCAGGAAGACCATTCAGAACGGTCTGCATAAGTGAGCTATCTGGTATAACCTCATCAGTAGAAATGAACTGTTCCTTCAAGTCTTTGATCTTTGTTAGAAAATTGTCCATAGAATCACCTTCATTCATGTGCTCCCTCTCCAACGGCTTTCGCAGGTGAGCAACACGAGCCTCATTCCTAGTTTGGTACAATGTGGTAAGTGTATCCCAAGCATCCTTAGTTGTTCTACAAGAGCGAATGTGAGGAATAATGGCACGTTTGACAGAAAAAGCTATCAATGCATGTGCCTGAGCATCTCTGCCATCCCAATGAATCTGCTCTGCAATAGGTGCAGCAAAAACTGCAACACGAATAGGAATATGTAGAATATCATCATCTTCGACACCTTCTACATCAACTTCAGTACCTGCAGTTGTAACAGTTGTAGGTGTGATAGGACATTTTTCAACACCCTGAACAATGTTCCACAGTCCTTTTGCAACCAATACATGTCGCATCATATAAGCCCACAATGGGTAGTTGGTACCATCCAACTTATCCTCAACAACCAACATACGAAATACATCACTGCTTTCAGCCATGGCCAGTGACTATAATACCTTGATGCAAAAAATTGATTGTATCTCAAAAAGTTGAACAGAACTGCCAAGACGAGTTCTACTAAACCTATAGCAGACTTCGAGACGCTTATACTGGCGAACAGAAACATGTATATATCCTTGGCACAAAAAGATGAAATAGCCTGCACAAGCACTGCGGTAGTGCGTTCGGAGGTCGAAACAAGCTCAGATCGCGATTTCGGCACCACATAGCAAAGCTGTTTTGATCTCGAAAACACGCTGAGTATGCTCACTGAAATTCGTAGGATTGTGAGACTACAACCGAAGGAGTGTTGACGATGCCCTAGATGAAGCGGCGACCTACTCTAATACCAATTGTTGGAGTTAGACGTCTGTAGAAGCACGCGAACAACACAAGGAGGAAGAAGAAGCTTGGAGCACAACACACAATACTGAATGTATTACTAGAGAATGTGCAAAGATAAGTAGCCTATTAAGGCAATAGGCGTATTACAAGCCGGGGAAAAAAAACCATCTAAAGAGGGAAAAAAGTGCTCCGGCGGTCCTAGAGTGTTCACACACATCACTAGCTAAATATATGAACACCAAAGTCATGATTTTTTGTAAATCAAGAAAAGCACAAGAAAGAGTTGGACAACACAATCAACATGGAAAATGAGAAACTAGACATAGATGACTACACCAATATCCTCAAATACATGTATACCAATAGGTGTGGAGCCTATGTGTACCAAGATGGCATGCATAAGTCTCTCATTAGGTTGAGAAACTTAGAGATTCGTCTAAACCTAATGCCACTGGCACAATTCACAGATGGCAGATATGAGGATAGACAAGGATGTGTCTACATATTTGCACATGATCAAGAAAATTCCCATGATGTAGGTCAGTGTAAAGATAAAAGACCTTCGTATCAAGACCTAGAGCAAATAGATATACCAAGACCAAGTAGGAATCACACTCCCATTGAGACACAAAAGGAAAGAAGAGCATATACCTCTCCTAATCCTTTTGAAAAGGAAGGAGATGAGATGCCGGAATTTCCAGCTAGAAGGAGAACACAATGGAAACACCAAGCAAGGATGCTCAAACCCTATTAGGTGGCTAAGTGCATGAAAAACTAGTACCAGGGTTACTCGTATCCTCATGCACATGTTGCTGAGTTCGGACAATTGATTAGGGTTGAAGAGGTAGAAGACTATAAAGTTCAATTTGAAGCTTTTGGTCTAACCTTAACAGGTCCAACATTGTCTTGGTTTATTCCACTAAGAAACGAAGTGTACTCTGACATAGAAACATTTCTTGAAGCCTTTATAGGGGATTTTTCCAAAACTAGAATCAAGCATAGTACAACAACTTTGATACATAATTTCAAGGAACAAAATTATGAAAATGTGAGAGAGGCTGCTAGAAGATTTTAAGCAATACATTGATAGGTGTCAAAAGATGAAGTACCCTCAATGGCTAGGTAAGTTTCCTTTTTTATAGAAGGATTGAGAAGTGCACAATTAAGAACTTTGGTATATTACAGAAGATGACCTGATCTAGGAGCCTGTGTCAAAGAGGCCAAAGACTAAGAAGATAACAGGGGCCAAGATTTGATGGCATTTGATCATCCAAGAACAAATGAAGATAGAATACCTCCAACAAAAGAGTTAGCAAAAGCTATTGGAAAAGCTTTAGAAGGCAGTACAAAAATAAATTTAATGAACACAAGACTTACACCTAATAAGAAATGTTTTAATTGTGGGGAAAACCATCAAGTATATCAATTCCCATATCAAAAACCTCAACATCTACAAGACATAAAAACACTTAAATATTGTACCCAAAGAGAAAATGGACTAATCCCACTAGAGATGAGTGTTTTTATAACAAGAAACCTGTCAAAGAAAAGGAGTATACAAACAAGTACAATCCACAAAGAGAATAAGGGTTTGTTGAACAACCTAGACCTGTGTTGGGACAACAACCACCATAACCAACAAATGTAGTGTCGGTAAAGTACACTCTAGAGGAAGAGGAAAACCCAAGACCTAGACCAACCTACAGGGATGAATATCACTCTTTTGAGGGATATCAAGAAGAATGGGAAGATAGTGATGTAAGAGAACGAGACCTACAAGCCTTAGATTTGGGTAATGGAAGAACTGAAATGGACACATCTACATTCATGTATATAACAAACAATTATATGTCCAATGAGAGATCCAAGTTTAAGGGCAGTCAAAAGATAACATGTTATAGATGTGGGGGAGAGCACTTCATTCAAGATTCTCCACAACTTCCGACATTGAGAATAGAAGGAGCCTTTTGTAAGGATTGTGGCAAGGAGCATCTAATCAAAGGCTATCCAAGAAATCCCCAGAAACAATAGAACACACCTAACAACATACCATTCAAAGTGGTACATATAATGGAACAAGGAGACTTGAGTGGAAGTGAGCCAATACCATTACATGCAGTAACTAGAGCTCAGGTTAGGGAGCATGGCATCATACTTGATACACATTCTCTGGACAACAATAAAAACCAATCTCTAAAAGAGAGGAAAAATAGACAGAAGGGTAGATTGGAGAGAAAGACTAGAACAACTAAAACTCTAACACTAGAGGAACTACCAATTGATAAATCAAACTTTAGACATCATCAAAATCAAGAGAAAATAGGGAAAGATAAGAATTCAAAGTGATTGAATACCTTGATGGAAGCTTATAAGGGTAGGATAGAAGAAGGACCAAACCCTACAGATCATGTAACAGCCTATCCTATGCCAAATACTGAGGAGGAAAGAATGCAGAGGTGCAAGAAAATTATTAAAGAAACTCAATATAATCTAGAGCAGGCTAAGAATCAAATGGAGACATTAATTGATTCAAATTCACAAAGCAAAGACTTAGGAAGTAAGGAAGGGTCAGGGAAGGAAGAAAATACGACAAATCCTTGTGTAACACTTCAATTCAATCTAGCAAAACATTGTAGAAATCAATGTCAAACAACATGGAGAGATTTAGTAAAGCAAAACCCACAGTTGCATCACAAAATGACTAATTGGGTAGGAAACTCACATTTGAAACATGCAAAACCTCAAGATATAGAAGAACTATTGTACATACCTATTGACAAGATAGGAGGATATTGTGAGGGGGAGGAAGGAAACTCAATCTTAAAAGTGCAATATGGTGATAATTATGCAAATGCAATTTTGGATAGTGGATCAAGAGTGGCAATCATGACAAAAGAAATTTGGAAACAATGGGGAGCAAACAGATTAACATCTACCAAGATGAGATTACAACTTGCAGATGGGCACATAATATTATCCACATTAGATGTAGCAAACAATGAATATGTAGGTATCTAATTTCAAGATGATGAGGGATATGATGTATTCCATGTAGGAGTAATAACGGTGAGTCTATCACAGTTGGAAAACTCTCAAAGTGAACCTTTACTTCAAGTATGTGACAAAACTCAATTCTTGGAAGGAATACATGCTTCAGATGCTATTAATGATAAGATCTCAAAAACCTACGAAAAATGCGTACATAAGGAATCCAAAACCTGAAAAGAGTAAGAAAATGAAGGAACATGACAAAACTAGACAAGAACAACAAAAATTTGATGTACCTTCAAATTTTAAAACTTATGAGGTGCAGGATAAAATACTTCTTAAAATGAAACCAAAAAGGGACAAAAAGAAAGGGGAATCTTATGACAATGAAGAACAAACAAAAAAGGTGGTAATTACTCAGGAAGAAGGGGAAGAAAGGCATATTGTCATAGCAGATGACATGACAAGTCAAGAAGAACAAGCATTGGACAAATTGGCTAAAGAGTATAAGGATGTGTTTGCATACAGTTATAAGGATTTGAAAGGAATAGATCCAAAAATTTGTGAACATAAGATTCCTATCACTCCATATGCAAAACCTAGTAAATAGAGACACTATATATTTAATGATAAATACTCTGCCAAGATAAAGGAGGAGATCGATAAATTATTGGATGCATATTTCATTTATGAAATTGAGTACACTGAATGGATATCTCCTATACTTGTGGTTCCCAAGAAGAATGGAAAACCTAGGGTTTGTATTAATTTGAAAAAAGTTAATGCCGCAACTATAAGGGACATTTAACCATTACCAATCACTGATCATCTCCTAGAAAGAGTAGTTGGGAAGGAAGTTTATAGCTTCTTGGATGGATTTTCAGGATATAACCAAGTTCCTATTGCCTTGGAAGATCAACATAAAATAGCATTTTTCATGGAATGGGGAATATATGCATTTAGGGTAATGCCTTTTGGGTTAACCAATGCACCAGCCACATTTCAGAGGTTAATGTGTCATGTGTTCAAAGACTTTCTTAGAACCATGATGGAGATTTATGTAGATGATCTATGTACTTTTTCATATAAAAGACAAAACCATTTGCAAAACCTAGAGAACATATTCAGGAAATGTAGAACCTACATAGTGTGTTTAAATCCTGAAAAATGTGTCTTCTTTGTTAGGCAAGGGAGAATGTTCGGCCACATAGTTTTTGAAAATGGAATTTCCACTAATGAAAGTAAAATCAAAACTATTGTGAACCTACCCAAGCCAATTAATGTGAAGGAACTTCAAACATTCATGGGTCATTGTGGATACTATAGGAAATTTGTGTATAAATTTGCAGATATTGCAAAACCTCTTTATGCACTAATTACTAAGTTTGAATGGACCCAAGAATGTGACAAAGTCTTTGAAACCCTAAAAACTTGTTTGGTTACAACACCCATTTTGAAAACCCCACAATGGAATCAAATTTTTCATGTCCATGTTGATGCCTCTAATTTTGCTTTAGGATGTGTTCTAGCACAACCTATTGAAGGAAGTAAGTTGGATTTTCCAATTGCTTATGCTAGTAGGCAATTGAATCAAGTTGAGAAGAATTATACAACCACTGAGAGGGAGGGATTAGGAATGGTATTTTCTATAAAAAAAAATATAGGCATTATCTTCTAGCCAACAAGTTTAATTTTTTTGTGGATGATCATAATTTTTCCGCACAAACAATTATAATTAAATTTGACCAAGAAGAGATGAATATAGAATGTGAAGAATGGCTTGATCACATGATGCCTGAAAATATGATTTTGGGACAACCATGGATGAAACAAGGAAAGGTAATAATGAAATTTGAAAAAATGTCTCTTCATTTGAAAGTAAATAATAAAAAACTCTTAATACTTTTTATTAGTCATGAAAAGTAGGAAACCAGTGAGGAGATGTACAACCTGGAAATAGAGAAATTTCTTTTGTCATTAGAAGCAACTCCGGATCTACATAAGAATATTTCTCATGACAAGAGCAACTCTCAGCAGGATAAACAAGGACATGAGAAGAAGCAATCAGTTCTAAAGCAAATCTAGATATGGAAGCCAAAAGAAGTGCACAAAGCTCCAAGTCAAAAGAGTAAATGGGTATGGAGACCTAGAGAGATGAAGCAGTACTTTGAAGGAGCATATATCAAAGATTCAAGAAAAATCAAGATACAATATAGAATTTGTTGGATTAAGAAGACTAACCTAGTACCAGTAGTTCAAAACACAAGTGAAAATCATAATCATTTACAACCACACAAGTTCTTGAGGATTAGTTATGTGAAAACCTCTTCATCAGATAACCAGTTAGGTCTCTTGCTTAAGACCTTAGTTTTGCATTTTGAGAAGAAATGCATTTCCAAAGTACGTATAAATAGAGCAACACTACAATGTTGTGCATTTACCAAGCACAAGACAATATTTCCGCATACTTGTCATAACTCTTTTTCTTGGAAAAAGAGTAGGAGGGGAAGAGAGTTCCCTTAGTCATTTGCTAACAGATTAAGTCCAGGATGATCAATAGATGTAAATATCTGGTAAAAAATATTTAGGATAATAGAAAAAATAAAAAAAAATAATAGAGAAAAAATAAAAAAAGAGAGGAAAAAATCATATAAAAAGATATATACTAAAAAAAAAACAAAAAAATGAGGTACAATTTTCAAAAAAGAAATTACATCCAATCCTTTTTATTATTTTCTATTTTTGTCATTATTATTTTTTCTTTCTAAATTATGAAGCACAAGCAAGATCTAGGTTAGAATTAAGAAGTTGACAAATCCTTTGATTTGTTAATATTTATTTTTTATTTTGTTGATTAAGTAATTAAGTTTTTCCCCAAACAAGCACAAAAAAACAATAGAAATCTTGCTTCACTTGTAATGATCGCCTATTTTGAGTCTTGAAAATCACTAATTGTGTGAGGTTTGAAGAAAATCTTTTATCTCAAGATGCTTTGAAGTATTTCTTTTCTTTTTCTCTTAATATTACTCATGGTGGAGAAGTGTGTGTGTGGTGTATTTTCTTTCTGACTTTACAGGATCGTGAACACCATAGAACTTCCCATTCATGACTTCAAAATTGAATCATTGGTGGTGTCTAGGAGACTGTTGGCATACAAAGCAACAGAGGAGTCATGCACAATACGGCAACAAGGCCAGATCATTTTTCCCCATGGGTTATGTACAACTCAAGTGATTTTAATCACTACACAAACATTGTAAATCCCGTTTTTGGTAGAATAGACTCCATTTTGTGCAAGCCGAGGAGTCCTCGAGCTTGAGGAGTATTAGAAGTACCATCGTACCAAATTTCATAATTTTTAGACTTCGTTTGAGCCCTCAAATAAGCCCTGGGACCTAATTTTTAACTAGGCCGGACACTAGGTCTGGACAGGGCCAAAGCTAGTCAAAAACTATAAAAAGAGCTAGAGAGCTCATTTTTGAGGTTAGATTGTAATTGAAACGAACTTGTAAGAGCTTGTGAAAGTAATCTAAAGCACTCCATTGATTCTCTCTCTTTGTCTTGCCGTGTGTGCGCGTGTGTGTGTATGTGTGTGCATGCTTGTGTGCTTCTCACTCACGCACTTGTGCCGCCACTTGCTCGAGGTCTTCATACCATCCTCACGTCTTCCCGGATTGACATTAAAGGAGGTGCTACTCATCACTGAGCTACACCAAATTTTGGCGCCGTTGCCGGGGAACGAGCTTTGAGGACGAGAGTGTGATGGTAAGACGTAGAGTTGACGCGTTGGAGTTGTAGGTATTTTCTTCACTCTCATCGATTTTCTTTTACTTTCTTCACCATCATCATCATCACCATCTCCCACGTCCATCTCCATCATCGCGAAAATTTCAGTTTTTTGACTATATCCCCACCTCCACCTCATTTCCCTCATTTCACTTGTGAGAGAGAGCGAGAGAGCGAACTTGCATGTGCTGTTTTTGCATGTTTTCTGAGCTATTTTGCAGGTTTTTTGCTGTACCATCATCCCCAGCAGTGTGCGCAGGTACGACAGGCTCTGCACAGGTCCCGGGACGACAGCCTCTGTCTATCGCGACAGACAGAAAATCTTAACATTTTGTGAATGCATGTTTATCACTGTAACCTACACCTTGAGGGCACTCTAGATCACTAGAAGTTTTTCAAAAATTTGCATTTTTTCAGTCTATCGCGACAGACACCGTCTATCACGACAGACACTGTCTATCGCGACAGACACCGTCTATCGCGACAGACAGAGACCCACGACAGATAGCGTCTATCGCGACAGACACTGTCTATCGCGACAGACACCGTCTATCGCGACAGACAGAGACCCACGACAGATAGAGTCTATCGCGACAGACACTGTCTATCGCGACAGACACCGTCTATCGCGACAGACAGAGACCCACGACAGATAGCGTCTATCGCGACAGACACCGTCTATCGCGACAGACAGAAATCCACGATAGACACCGTCTATCGCGACAAACACCGTCTATCGCGACAGACAGAAATCCGCGACAAACACCGTCTATCGCGACAGACAGGATTTCACGACAGATAGCGTCTATCGCGACAGACACTGTCTATCGCGACAGACAGAAATCCGCGACAGATACCGTCTATCGCGACAGACACCGTCTATCGCGACAGACAGAAATCCGCGACAGATACCGTCTATCGCGACAGACACCGTCTATCGCGACAAACAGAAATCCACGATAGACACTGTCTATCGCGACAGACACTGTCTATCGCGACAGACAGAAATCCGCGACAGATACCGTCTATCGCGACAGACACCGTCTATCGCGACAAACAGAAATCCACGATAGACACTGTCTATCGTGACAGACACCGTCTATCGCGACAGACAGCCCCCACGATAGATTGTGTCTATCGCGACAGACACCGTCTATCGCGATAGACAGGCATTTTCGGCAAAAAATTAAGGAGTGAATTTTTGGAAAATTAGGCTAAATTTTGGGCATATTTGCACCTTCATGTACTCATATACTTACGAAGGCCCTAGAAAATGCATTAAAACCCCCGAAAGGTTCTGTCTGTCTAGTAACCCCCTAAACCCTGAACGGTCATAACTTTTGCGTATGAAATCCATCTTCTGAGCTCTAGGGCTTGTCAGAAAGCTCGTGACATATACTACTCGCCCTCAACTGTTGTTATAAGAATATCGCATTGATTTTCAGATAGGACATTTGGAAGTTGACACACAGAGGGGTAGGAACACCAAGGGAGCTCTAGAGGAAATTTCTAGCAATACAAAAGGGGGAACAAGGGTTATTAAAAAGTGTCTGAGATAAATTGTTTGCCAATTGAAAGGTCTACTTGGAGCTAATCTTGGGATTTATGCAGGCCTATTGAGAAGCAATTGAGAGTATCCAAGCAAGGGTGTTGCGCACGCTTGAGAATCAACTTCTCGAGCACTAAAGAGCAAGGTTCGGCAAGAAAGGTTGGAATATTCTCAACTCCTCTCCGTCAATTCCTAGCTTAGGCTAAGAGCGATTAAAAGTAGGAGTAAGTCAGGGCGACGATAGGCCACGAACAAGTTGAAGACGACCTAAAAACTCAAGTTCAAGCTAAAAACTTAATCTCTGTACTGACGACAACATAAAGGAAAGAACCTAACGTGGAACGATCAACCTGAAAGTACGAAGAACATTCAAGTATTCCTGACGACGTAATAACAGATAAGACTTTAAACACGAGGAATAACTAAAAAGAATCAAGTGACTGGTACCAATTGATCGGCAACGAGGTTGTACTCTGGAAAAAATTGGGCTAATCAGTTAGGCATATGAACCTTAGATCAGGACGACATTTAGCAAGGGAAAGACAAAGCCTTAGGTCTTCAGAGGCTAGTGTCAATCACACTACAAGGTCTTGGGCCCAGCAGTTGAGCCACCACTCATACTACCCTAGCTCTGAGACCAGTGAGTCAGAAATGTCTCAAGGCATGGACAGACCTACGGGAAGTTCAGGTGTGCCCTACTTGTACAGGGTAGAAGGCCCTTACAAAACACAGCTGGAGTACCTGAGGACCAACCGATTAGGTGCTAGCATCTATGAGGACGGCTTAGGAAGATCTGTGGTCCAGATTAAAAACCCTGATCAATCCATTGGACTAGAACACCCAGCTGTCAAGTTTGAAAATGGTGCATACTTGGACAAGGAAGGAACCATATACGTAGTCACCAGTCATCCAGATAGGACAGATGAATTTGGAAATGTAATTTCAGAAGCGGACTTAGGTGACTTGGAACAAGAAAACATGGGAGTGGAACCTAGAACCCCTCGAGGTAAATCAGTTCTCACTAGGATTATCACGCCTGAGTGGGTCCCCCAAGATAACAAGTGCATAGATTTGCTTCTCAATCGAGAAACGGACGAAGCCTTTTGGAGGTATAAACCGGATCACCCAATTGATATAGGAACAATCAGGATCTATGAGTTTAAGGATCCGGATAGCCCAGGCAGAGTGACCTACCTAGATCATGCTTCAGAACGGATCTTTGTGGTGACAGAAAATGATAGGCATGCCTACACTTGGAAGGGTGAATTTATTTTCCCCCAACCAAGATCAAATGTATCCTATGGTCACCCTGGGGCTGGAACTTCCCAAGCTCATGGTACGCAAAGAGATAGAAGTAGGGATAGACCAGAAGTAAGTTTCGCCAACCCCGTGGGCAGAGAAAGAACGAGAACAGAGACGAATAGGGTAGAACCTGAGATGCATAGAGCCCACAGGAACCAAAGAAATGTAGATGGATTCCCTCTGCCGAGGCCTAGAGAGCACACAAGAACTTTGAGACCCACCCAGCTAGTTAAGTCCATGAAGAATTACTTTGACGGCACAGGTGATCCCTATGATCATGTGGCGGAGTTCAAGCAAGTCTTGAGAGCTGAACAAGTGGAAGATCTGTTCACGCAGTACAATGCCTTCGGTCTAACCCTTAGGAACACAGCACTTACATGGTTTCAGCCACTGGATGAGCGCCAGTTCAGGAGCATAGACCAACTCCTAGAAGCATTTATTATTGAGTTCTCCAAGAGTGGCATAAGACACAACACCTCCTCACTGATTCACAGCTTCAAGCAAACCCCTCAAGAGACTGTGAGACTTGCAGGAAGAAGATTTAGACAATATCTTGAAAGGTGCCCTATTTCGGAGCTACCCACATCTGCTAAACAAGTAGCCTTATTCCTTGACGGATTGTTGAGTCCAAAATTGAGATCCTACGTGTATCTGAAAGACCCTAGGACTATAGAAGAGTGTGTACGTATGTGCATTGACATTGAAGATAACCTAGGAGAAGAGCTAGAGCTGTCCAAAATTTACAAAGATTCAGATAGTGCATCTAGTCAATCTTCCACACAAGCCACATCAATTGAGGAACTTGCCGAAAAAGTAGCTCAGAAATTAGGTGTAACTAGCAAACAAATCCCAAGGTTTGCCCCTGTGAAAAGATGCTATACATGCGGTGGTGACCACATGGCAAACGTGTGTCCCATTATGGCTCAACCCCAGGTCAATCCTAATAGCCACTATTGCACCATAGAACGAAGATACACCAATCACACCGCACAAGATTGCCCATACAACAAGCAGGCAGTTAAGCAACCATACCCTCAGCCCTACCAACAAGGCAGATACCAGAACAAGTACCCTCCACCACCACAATATGCTAGACCCCAACAAACCTATCAGCAACCATATCAGGCCCAACAGAGACCCCAACCGGTACTAGCTCAACAGCCCCCAAACCCCGCTAACGTGATTCCAGTAAAGTATGCTGTTGCAGAAGAAAACCTGAATAGGGCCATAGTACCAGTAACCTCATTGATCTCAGAAAGTGACCCAAGTGACCATAGCTTTGATTCCACACATGTTGATAGCCCCCAGGCCTACTACATGCAGTCTCCTGAGCATGGTGAGTCCTATTATAGCGAAGAGACAAACAAACCTAGTTGGGAATCAGATTACACGAACGTCATGTATGCAAACCCCAATCCTAGGCCTCCATCTAGGCAGGTAAGACCTCCATTCCCAAGAGGACCGTGCTACAGATGCCAAGGAGATCACCTCATTCGTGATTGTCCCTTGCCCCCGCCCACACAACCTCAGTCCTTGACTATCCAAGGCTTTTGCCAAGACTGCGGAAAAGAGCATCTCTTACGAGATTGCCCAAAGAACCCCAATAGCATGCCAAAAATCACCCCTATCAACGTTGTTGGGTTAGTGGTAGACTCCTCAGGAAGTGTCACTTCCACTGCACCAGTACAGGTAGTCACTAGGGCTCAGGCATTGCAGCAAAACCAAGGGGTAGGCCAGGAAAAGAGCCCAGATGCTAGCGATACTGAGAGCCAAAATAAAAAGAGAACAAGAGCTTGGAGAGATAGCCGCGAACGCATGAAAAGGCAATGGGCAAAGAAGATGAGTGAACTTGAGGAAAGTCTACGAGAAACCAAGGCTAAAATCATAGAGATCACATCTCAACCGCACTCTCACACATTCCCACCGCTACCATCCCCATCACCCTCCATCCCTTCACCCTCTAAGACAGCCCACGTAACCCACCCACCACCCCAAACAGGATCGGTATTAGCTGATCCCACTCCCGAAGACATAGACATGATGCTTAAAGCATATCAGGCCAGAATCCAAGAAGGCCCAAACATCACGGATCATGACAAGTGCTATCCTAGAGCTGACCTAGAGATAGAAAGAACCAAACTATGCGCGAAAATGGTCGCATTGGCTCAGACTATGTTTGAAGCCAGTCGCCTTTTCAATTACTCAGGCCCCGCCAAAACGCAATTACACTTGGATGGATTCCTAGAGAAGTTAGAGAGGATAATTGCAAGATCTGACAAGGAAGAAAAAAATCAAGACCAAGAAAAAGCAAGCAAAAACAGGAATCATTCCCAATCAGAAGTGTATGTGGCCAATGCCCCTAAACCGGACAACTTTCCCTCCTTAGAAAGAATAGAGAGGCCAATAGCACAGCCAGAAAAGGAACCTACCCCTCAAAGAAAGGAAAGGGCAAGAGGACGGATAAGCAAGCCTCTTCAGGAAGCCAGTGTGCCTCCTCAAGAAGCTTATCTTCCCCCCCAAAAGGCAGATGAGCCTCCCTCGAAAGCTCAAGTACCTCCACAGGTTGCCTACATTCCTTCTCAGGGAATGTGTGAGCCTGTTCGGAAAAGTAATAGAATAAGTAATCCTCCCCAAGAAGCTTGTGCTCCAGCCATTTGTGAGAACGAGGAGAGAGTCAACAATAGAATCAGCCCTCCTTCACAGGTTGCTTATGCGCCCAATTCTACGGAGCCAGACACTTCTTCTTCTATGAATCGGTTTGCACCAGACTTCCTACGAGAGATTCAAGAAGACAAATGGGATAACGAAAGCGAGGTCGCCCCTCCTTTTGAACTTGTGGACGATGCACACGACCAATTCCCACAAGACATCCCATCTATTTACGGGGAGCATGAGAGTGTTCAGTCTCACGAGAGATTAGATTTTGAGTCTAATTCCATACAAGAGCTACCCCACTTCACAGGCCCATGGGAAGCAAAGTCCACATGTATGAGAGCACCCACAGTCATGGTAAGGAACGACGACTCAGTCATACCTAGGAACACAGAGGTAGTGAAGAACACTAACGTGCAGTGTAATCTCAAGTTAGAAGAGCTACTCAAGGTTAGACCTGAATTATGGAAATATGGAGCCAAACAAGTACCAGAGATAGCCAAACCTCGTTCCCAGGTAGGATCCCATAGGACAGTGCCAGAAATTCCCTTGGATAAGATAGGAGATATGTGTGAAGGTGAAGAAGGAAACACCTATCTTCCCATCACCAGGAGTACACCACCAAAGCGATTTTGGACTCAGGTGCAGGAGTTGCAATTGCCACCACCTCCTTATGGAAGCGTTGGGGCAAGCCAGCACTCAGGCCAACGAGGATGAAATTGCAAATGGCCGATGGTCACATAGAGAGACCCCTAGGATTGCTAGAAGGAATAACTCTCACCACTTGTGGTGTTGAGTTCGAGCATAGTTTTGCTATATGTGACTTCAGCAAAAATCATGCCTATGAGATGATTTTAGGAAGACCATTCATGCGACAGTTGCAAGTGGTACAGGATTGGGGAACCAATTCTTTGTACCTGCAGCACTTAGGTGTTACAACCAAAGTCAATCTCAAGGATTATTCTCATAGAGATGTCCCTCCTATCCAATGGAATCCCATCCATAGAGCCAAAGAGGATACAGAATCGGTGCATTCCATAGGGTCGGGATCCTCATGGATGCATGAAGATACTCACTTATGGATGTGCAAGGTAGCAGTAGAAGAAGAGAAGAGAGAGAAAGCCAGAGAGGTAGGTGCGAACGAAACTCATAGACCCATTCAAGACCCAGCCTATGCACCTGTAGTCTTTCCAGATGAGGAATTTGAACCCCATGGCTGGGCAGAAATCTTAGCAACAATGGATGTAGTCATCAACGAAGAACAATGGACACCTCACTGTGATGAGGATGGCTATGATATTTCAGTCTTCTCCATAGAGCCCATCATGGGAGAGGCAGTTTTAGAAGAATGCGAACCTAGCCCTGATGCATTTGGGGATGCAAGTGACTCCGATCTAGAGTCAATCATTATGGACCCTCCATTTGCATCAGATGAAGAATACTTCCATGAAGTAGAATTTCAACCCCAGAGGCATGGAGAGGTTACAAATGATGTAAGATTAGCAACGCATATGACCCCTAAGGAAGAAGGAAAGAAACGAAAGAAGAGAGAAGCCTTACCAGAAGAGGAAGAATCTTTGTTTGAGGTCCCAGAAAATTTTAAGAAGTATGAGATAGATGACAGGAGAGTCATGATAAGAATGCCTAAACGAGAGGCACAATCAGGAGAGGCCTATGATAACAAAGAAACCACCAAGAAAATAGTAGTGGCCCTAGAAGAAGGAGAGGAGAGATGTACGTACATAGGTCATGACCTGACAGAAGAAGAAGAGCACGAATTGATTG